>NW_004624750.1:15620515-15639865 GCF_000247695.1 Heterocephalus glaber | reverse complement strand
AAATGAGAACCAAGATGCATTATGTAAAGGTACAATTCCCAATGAGAAATGTAATTGTGTTGTATACCTACAATGTACCAATAAAATAATTTAATGAATAAAGAAAAGAAAACAGAAGACTAGGCAATCTGAATAATAAAGAAAAAGTTGTTTTCATTTAATAGTCACAAGCTGATGAGGCCTAGCAATATCTTGCTTAAATACATAAATCAATGCAGGATTTTCTAAGCTTTCATTATTCCCAAACAACTTTAATGATTTTTGTCATATCAATCTAATCTCATTCAATTACTTAGTATTTTTATTAAATTAAATGCAGCTGACTTCTTTTAAAAATTATTTCTAATAATATCTGTGAAATCATGGAAGGTGGGGTGATGGTGGGGCACATGTTTACCAATTAAAATAAATTTTCATCTTCCTGAACCTTTACCTCATTCAACCAATTTGAAGTTTATCATATTTGGGGAAAAATTAGTTTTAAATGAGTGAAAATGTGTGGTGTAAGCAGACTTTTTCTGAACTACTACTGTCTAAATAATATTCATCAATTACATTCTCAAGAGTTGTGTGAATGCAGAAATGTTTGAAGCAGTCAAAATTGCTGCTTTCTTTGAATATACTTTCAAGTTTGGGTAAACAAAAATTTTCAATTATATGAACTATAATGAAAATAAAACGAGTAAAGAGGAAAGTTCACTGGGAGTGTGAATTTGTAATGTTTATGGGTAAGTAAAAACATTATCCCCCTCTTTTTCTTTATCTCAACAAAGATGGCGACAAGAATGTAATGAAATCAAAACATAAAGTCCATTCTATACAAATAACTGAGCAAAATTACAGATGTACCACCAAGCAATGCTGGCATTAAGTGGAAGAAAATACTGTCCAAATAGTAAAAGAGCAACAGAGGTACAGAGAAAAGAGCCTGTGGTTTCAAGGTTCAAACATAAAAGCCATAAATACTGCTTATTCTTAAGGAGCTGTTATAATTCTCAGATTCAAAAGCATTTACTTTTAGTTTGTAAAAATGTCAATAGGGTTCCTTGGTGGGTCAAGGGAACTTTCTTGTGTCTGACTTGGTTATGAGGAAAAGATCAGGAGGAGAATTAATGGAAAATTATACTGACAACCACACTGGGTATTTGTCCAAGGGAGGACAGAGCCTCTTTGCATCATTGTGAGCTGCCTGCCTGTTTCTGATCTCAATATTTTGGATAAGTAAAAACTAATAAACTTTCATACACACCAACAGAGGCTACTGAAACATTTCCCACCAGTCTGGAATATAACACTGGCCCATGGTTTGGGAAACCTTCCTTCAAGTAATTAGGCCTGCAGAAATTATTTTATTCAAACCTGCGCTATCAAAAGGAGCCAGCTACAATATAACCTCTAAATTGTCTAAGATAATTTGAGTGCGCCTATTTGAATTGCTAGAACAACACCTAAAAGCATAACAGAGAGGCACATATAAGTTAGAAGTTGACAGACTAAAAGTGAAATCTAAAATACCTTCAAAGAAGGAAAAGAAGGAAAATGAGATAACAAAAAACTATCAACAGAAAACAAGCGGTAAAATGATTCAATTTAAAACATATGACTTTATTAAATGGTAGTAAACTAAAAAAAAAACAAACAGAAAAAACCTAAGCTAAGGTGTTTGTCGTAAACTGGCTTAAAATAGATTTAACTACAACAGAACCTGAAGTGTCTTCTTATTTACTTCCTGACTAATGAGATCATCATAAGCCAAACAAAATTCTTCATGCAAACAAAATTCTTCAGCTTTCAGAAATCATGGGGTCTTCTATGCTGTGATAACTACACAGGTGTTTAAGATTACAGGGCACTTCAAGGACATCACCTTAGTTTTCTTTTTCTTTTTTTTTTTGTGCCGGGGATCGAACTCGGGACCTTGCGCTTTCGAGGCAGGCGCCGGAACCACTGAGCTAAATCCCCAGGCCTCACCTTAGTTTTCAAAGCATTCATAAATCTTTCCTGGTTGTGCAAATAGACTTTTTTTTTTAAAGAGACATGTATACCAATAAAAAGGAATGACCTATTGATATAGTCACAGTGAGAATAATTCTCAAAATACTTTTTGGTAAATGAAAGGATACATATTCTATGATTGCACTAATATTAAATTCTATAACAGGAAAATTAATGTTTTTGCTTCTATAAAAAAATGTACCTGTGAGTAATTTATAAACAGTAGGGTTTTTTGTCACAATTCTGGAGGTTGGAAGTTCAAGATCAAGGTGTTCAGATGGTGCCTAGAAAGGGGACCGATGCTGGTTTCTCAACCTGTTTAATAGGCTGGGGCCTGGGTGGAACATAAAAGTGAGAAAAGAGAAGCTGTTTCTTGGGCTAGGATATTACTACAAGAAAGGAAACTGCAATTTTGTTACTGCAGCGGTAGAGTGTGCATATTGGGGTAACACAGACCCATTAAATAACTCAAATTAGCAGCAAGGATGGTCTGGTAATAAAATGTAAAAGGCCAGTTTCAGTTGTACAGTAGGGTCAGAAACTGAGTTAGAGTTACTGGAGTTAAAGGAAGGGGAAAGAGAAACAAAGTTTAAAAACCAACTGAAGAAAAATTTTCACGAACTTTCTCTCTGACTGGAAAGGTAACTAAAGAGAGTCAGAAGTCCACAGTAAGTTTTAAGTACCACAGAATTTTGGAGACATGTAATATTTGTTTGTATTAATTTTCTTTATTTACATAACTGAGTTGAAATTTGTTCCAAATGCTCAAAATGTGTGTTTACAGATTCTCAAATACAAATGTGAATATAAATGAATATTTGTATAGACATTTTTGTTAGAGTTTCTTAAATTCTAAAAACAGAGAAAAAGTTCATAAGACAAAACAAAGCTCAAGATCACTATTAAGATGAAAACCATGTATCACAGCTGTTATCTTTGAGAAGGCCAACACCACAGTGTTTATCTGTTGATTTAGATTCATACAGTCTATCCACTGACCACTTTTCATTTTTTACTTTTAGAAGAGAAAGATATACAAAACTTAGATGAGTATTTTGCAAATATTATGCCTAAGAAACTAAATACAAGATGTGCACTACTGCTTTTTTCAAAGACTTGTTTTGAACACCACAAAGTTAAAACATAAGAATATTACAGTGACAGTTAAATATTTCTTTTGCAGTTTCTCAATGAGGGTAAGGACTATGGAATGCTTCAGTTTTGTGGACTAGGACTTAGAAGTAGGGTAACTTATGAAATTTATGAAGATACTGTGTTGACCAAGTGTTTATGATAAGGAAGACCAGTCCACCCATATCTTTTAGTGTAAGGAATGCATGAGGAAATTTTAGTGAACAGAAGGAATTTCCTTTTAGTTTTACTGAGAAATCTTTTGAATTATTGAATGTTTAATTTATAATTTATATTTCAAACTACACCTTTTCTAGGTCTAGAGTTAGAAAAGGAAAGAAGTACACATTCTGTTTTGTGTTGTATTTTCTGAATGGAATATACTTTTTTTGTGTGGCTTGACATTCAGGTCTTGTACACCCCAATTGTCCTCTTGAAAATACTCCAAAGTTTACTTTGAAAATACTCCATAGTTTACTCAATTGCTCTGTTATTTCATATTAAAAGCCGATAATTAATTATTGTGGGTTTTCTCCTTATATATTTTTTCTATGTATTTTTTCTAGTACTGTGCAATGGCATTCAGCAATAAGCTTAAGATATTTATATATATAATAAATATTAGCTGATTTTATTTAAATATTGATACATTTAAATTTGAACATTAAAATATGAAGTGACAAGGCCATTCAGAATTTAGGTACATACTGATGTTTAATAAAATTGGTAATATAGATAACATTCTGAATGTAATTTGTTTCATCACTTTTTGTGTCCAAGTGGTAATCTTTACACAAACACTATCCTTGATTTCAATACAGATTTGTAACTCTCAAATAACTTAATTTTATGTAATAAATTATAGTTAAACCAAAGCTTCAAATAGTTCCATTGTACAGAAAATTGCTTGGTTACAATTGTAATATTACTATCCAGTCCGCTTACTTAGTAAGCCTAATAAAATAGAGCTATATGCCATGTTGCCACACTTACAAAATACCAAATCTTACAATATTTGTTATTTTACTAAGAATGAAGACACAGACTTGTTGGCATATTTGATAGATATTTTTAAAATGATACTTTCATACTTAAGAGATACAACCAACAACCTTTCTTCATGTGAAATAACAGTTGTTTAACTGTTATTATGTGATAATTATGTGATAATTCTGATACCTATCAAATTTAGAAAGATTTAGAAGATAAATAATTTCACTGAGGATAAAATGACAGGATTATTGACTGCCACTAGTTGTTTTTTTTTTTTACACTGTGATATCTCTAATATGTTACTGTGCTACTAAACTATAACTTAATGTTACATACAAGAAAAGTGCAGACATGCCAGAGTGTGGTCTGAGGCACACTGTAATCATTGTCATAATCTGAATCAGGAGCTATAGAATATAGTTATCACATTATTTTAGAGTTAATGTCCAATTAGTCTCTGAATGTCTTCCAAGAATGGAGTAATCTGACTTATGAGAAACTTAGTACCATTCAGGAAGGCTTGGTACTGACACTGCCTCCACAACCACAGCTGTGACCCATAGATGCAGAGATGGGCACCTAATATAAGTTATGTCAACTGCAGTCCAGCAGAGGCCCTCTTGGCCTCTGCTCTCTTTCAACTAGGTTACTAAGGAGAGATGTAAGTCAAGCACAGGTAGAGTTATTATGGCCCATATGTAAGATGAGAGAGAGAGAGACAGAGAGCGACAGAGAGATTATTTGAGCATCTGCAACTATCATTCTTAAATTTAAAATTAATATATGTTAACTTACCGGTACATACAACAATTGTGTTTTCTGTTAATGTGATTTCGCATTTGGTTTTTATTAACGATGACTGAAATTGTCCAAATCGCTGCAGGGAAGATTTACTCATAGGAAAAAGGATCTGAAGGTTAAAATAATCAGAGATAGAAGCCATTCACAGGGCGAAAGAAGCACGGGGAATCATAAGGAAGGCAAAATAAGCTACTGAGAAAATGAACTGAGTTAAGGAAAAGAATGCGGAGCAGATGTTTGGGGAAGGGTAAGGATGTACTAAAAGCAGATCTTCACTGTATGGCCTGGAGTGGATTAGCATATACCTCTGGTCTTTGTGATGCTGGGTGCTAGTAAGGTTTTCAGAATTCCTCAGACATAGTTGCATGCTGTAATTTCATACATCCTTATATTCACTCCTAATTTCTTCTTACAATAAGATCCCATTACTCAAATAATTCTGTCTTACCTATATTCACAAGGGACTAATTAAAACAAATTATAATCTCTTGAATGAAATACTTAACTGTTTTGCATTCCTACCTCATCAGTACATCAGCATAGATTAGTGCTGTTTATAGAAACACTTGAAATAGGGAAACACCATTCCCCTCTGAAATAATTCATTTAATCACAATGTGAGAACAAATGAATTTTTACGTAATATATTGAATCTTAGCAATTTAATTCAGTCAACATTTATCTAATGCATACCCATTATTCAAAATGTTTTCAGATACAAAAACCACTCAAACTTATATATACCAAGATAAAAATTTACAACTCAGAGTCCAAAGAAGGCCAGGCCCCCGACCTTGTGTAGTAATTTTATAATGAAAGACTCAGTATGTGTGCCAGTGAGTTTCACAAAAGTATATGAAATGAAACTTGCTAAACATGAAATAAAATGTACTAATCATGAGAGAGAGGAAGAATAAAACCTCATATCTACATATCTATTAAAATATGTAGTCCAGTATTGAAAACCATCTCACAGATTCTAGTTCTAGTAATAGTAGAATAGCTTGTAGATGATTGATCTCCATACAGATAGAAGCTATAAGCAATAGATAAAATAGGCAAATAAATAGAGAATGAGTACAGTCCACAGAAATTGAAAGGAGTAGGCTCATGAAAAAGAGGGACCTACACTGACTTTTCACTTAATGGCATCTCCTGTTACTGTACAAGCTAGAAGTTTATTAGTTTAGCAAAGGTAGGGACAGAGATTTCATGAAGGAATGAATAACCTACATAACCTCGCTGTAGTCATTTTGTAACATGAAGAGGCAACTTCAGAGCACTCAACACAAACCACCATCTGGAAGACCAAGAAAAAGGAAGAGTGTCAAGGGTAAAGTGATGCCCACTTTAGATGAACTTTAATTTTGAATTTAAATCAAGCCAATTTAATTTCTACTAGAATAAAAACCAGTCTTCAGGAAAAGATTGAATGTCAGCTTTACAATCTGTCATTCTCAACACCTTCTGTGGAATAAGAAAGTAGTAAAAAATAAAAAAAAAGCAAGATATGATTTACCTTCAAGAGAAAAAAATATAGAAAATAAAACAAATACTATCATAACTTAAATACTGAAATTAGAATATAGAGGCCTTAGGTAAACAACTGTAAGTGAGTTTGGAAACTTGAGGTAAAATATGACCATAATAAACAGGCATCACACGATCTCTGTAGAGAAATAAAACTTCTACATTGTTATTGGTCAACTTACAATTTTTTTGAAAAATGAAGTAATAAAAGGAAGAGGAAAAAGTTATTGTAATCCAGCATGGACAATGTATGTAAAAGTGTACCTTGATTTAATATAATTATCTTATATTTTTATATGCTTTTGGTCTATTAGTCTGGTTGTTTATACATATGATAAATAACTTTATAAGGACTTATAAGATAAATGAATTTGATGTCAGAAAAATAAAAAGGGGTGGGAGGGGAAAAAGAATTAAGATGTATTATATACATGCATGAATTCTCTAAAATAACTGTAATTATTATGTACTGCAAACCAAATATGCACCAATAAAATTTAAAATATATATATATTAGGGAGGTGAAAACCATTAAAAAATGGAAAATTTATAACTGAGCAAAACAATATATGATACTACATTAAGTCCCCACATATGGCACAGTAAATGATTAATAAACTTGAGGATAGATGATTATAACATATTTGATTTGAATAGAAAAGAGAAAAGGAGCCAAAAATAAATCAGTAGATTCTCAGTGATCTGTGAGATTACATTAAAAAAAAAATCTAAGATATATAATTAAGGTCCAAGAAAGTAAGAAGAAAACTAATGAGAAGAAATGGTTAGAGGATGTATCACTAGTCTCCTTGTGTTATCAGCTACTCTCCTAAAACTGGGAGGCCAATTAAACATTACCAGGTTCTGGAAAGCTTCTGCTCACCTCTCCTTTTGGAGTTAGATTCCAGGTTCTTCTTGTCTCAATGAATTGGATGAGACAAGCCAAAAGTTTATTTGAAAAGTGAGAGGGGAAGGGGCATGGGAGAAACTAGCTCTACAGAGAGAACTCGGGCAGAAAAAGAGAAAAAGAAGATAAAAACAAAAATAAAAGAACATGTTGTGCCTGAGAAATGCAGGGTGGGCTACCATGAGAAGTCATGATAGGAAGCTCTTCTTGGAGTCTGTGTCCTTTTATGTTGTCCAAATCTCCAGGAAACCCATGAGGACTTCTACATATGGGTCCTGAGAGGCGTTGCTGGGATTCCGCATCTCTGGCCATTATCAGGTCTAGGCGGTCCCATTGAAAACCTGGTAGAGTTCTCAGGAGAAGTCCACGTGCAGAGCTTTGGGAACTGTTCTGTGCATGTGTCTGGGATCTTGTCATTAACAGGTCCCATCTACTTTCCCATCCAGCTTTATTATGCCATAATCTTCTGTCTCACTTGGACTGCCATAAAATAATACCAGATATTGAATGATTTGAAAAACAAAATTTTATTTTTTCAGAACTATGGAGATTAGAAGTCCAAGATCAAGTTGCTGTCAGTGTTGGTGTATGGTGCAGCCCCTCTCTTGATGGCTCATAGGAGGTCATTATCATGCTGTGTTTGCACACAGCCTCTCTCTGCACATAGGAGAAAGAGAGATCTCTAGTGACTCTTTTATTTCACACCGTTAGTCCTATTGGATTAAGACCTCACATTATAAGCTTCCTTAAGCTTTATTACTTCAGTAATAGGGACTCTTTCCAAATACAACTGTATTGGTTTTTAAGGCTTCAACATGTGAATTTTAGGGGAAGACAATATAGTCCATAACATAAATGGCTAAAATTTTCCCTAGTGTAGTGACAAACATCTATTAATACAACCTAGTTTCTCAGCAACCTCAAGAAAGATAAATATAGAGTAAAACACAGCCAGTTTCACTATGATAAAACTGTGGATATCAAAACTAAGAATGATATTGTAAAAACAGGCAGTGAAAAACACTGACTTACCTAGAGGGAATTAATAATACAAATAACAGCTGACTTTTCATAAAAACAATGGTGATCAGGTAGCAGTGGAGGCACAATTTTAAAGAGCTAAAAGATGTTTATTAAGAAGTTTATATCCAGAAAAACTCTTCAAACATAAAAGTAAAATAAATACATTGCCAATAAATTAAATATAAGGGTGTTTGGATTGTCAGAATGTGTCTACCAGAAACAGACTGAAAGAAGCTTATAAGAATTAAGGGAAATTTGAAGGTGAAGGAATAAATGTGGACAATAAAAATGATAAATATGAAGATAAGCATACAAATATTTTACTCTTTATTTAAAACATTATATATGATCTTAAAACAAAATCATAGTATTTTTCTATGGTTAGACTCACATGTAAATCATACAGTACATACAAGTACATATAGATTTGTATGATTCATATATTCACAGAAATATGAATTTACAGTTTTGACAAGTTATAGTTCCCCTTATTTTTCTTATCTTTGATTTTTTTTTTTTTTTTTGTACCTGGGATTGCACTCTGGACCTTGCACTTGCAAGGCAGGTTGTGGAACCATTGAGCTAAATCCCCAGCCTTATCTCTGATTTAGTTTATACAGTATCTCTTTTCTTTGTAGTTAGGAATATTTGACTGAACTTTCAAGATACAGTCATGTGACTGAAACACCTTCTCGATAATTTTCAGAGTAGCAAAATGTTCTAGGCTTCATTAGCATCAATAATTTCATTCCCCATTGTGTTATAACTACTCAATATGACAAGTCTTTGCTAGACCCTTCCCAAGCTGGCACTCTATTTTACTGTTTCTTGTTTGTGCCTTGGTTCCTACCAGTATATCTACATTTTGGTAGACTTATAAATATGTATTGAATAATCAGGTGATTAAATAAATGAGGGAATGATTTTCTAAAATAATGTATTTTGAATAAAATGAGAATCAGTAAGAGTAAAGAACTTTTAAGGAAAAGAAGTTAAGTTTTGGTATACTAAAGTGATAGTGCTAAAGTAACAATCAAGTAAAGACGTTAGGAAAGCTATTATCAATTTGGATTATGACAGAAAGGCAGGATTAAAAATATAATGTGAGGTCATAGATGTGACTAATCTCATTGTAGGAAAATAAAACATGCAAAAAGGCAAAGCTCTCAGAAATCTTTTAAAATGTAATTTGCTTTTGGCTTTAATTGCATGGCTGCTAAATAGGAATAGTCTAATATTTTATCCAAAAAATGTGTATTTCATCTTGCAGAAAGTATTTTGACTATAGAAACTATGATTGGAAAAAAACTTTAATGTGTCACAGAAAGCTTATTGCTTAACCAGGCTTTCAGTGATTCTTTAATTTCATAAGTTAACTTCCTACTGTTTACAATGTGGCTTTCTCTTTCCATAAGTTCTTTATCTTCTGTTTTCCTGATTAACATCTGGCATCAATAATAGGTGCCTTTTGGGAAGCAATTTTGATTATAAGGGTTTTTTTTCTTGAGGATCTGGTTTGTTTAGGATTGCATTTTTATTAGTTACACATGGTGCAGTTTTTTCCCTTTCTCTCTTTAAAATTCAAAATTAAACATTGACAAACTTCTTTCCAACTTTTGAAGTAATATTGTTGGTACTACATAAACTATCATGAAAATTTGTGAGCTTTGTCCAATTATTTTAACAGAGAATTTCATTTCAACTGTGGAAAGATTTTGTTTAAGCCATATCAATTTATTCACTTTACAGGTGGTTTATGATTTTAGGAAGATGTTCTGATTTTGAGACTAATAAAGAAAATAATAGAATTATTACAAACCTCATAAAATATGTGTAGTCAAAGACAGAAATTTGAACTGGATGACAAAATTTCCTGATCTAATTCTGTACCTTTTCTAGTTCCTGGTTAAATTTGTAATACTGCATAAGCATAAGCAGATAGTTTGCATTAATTTTTCTCAATACTGGGGACTGAACCCAGGTCCTCAAACTGAGCTACATCACATTGTATGTATGTATGTATGTGTGTATGTATGTAGAGTGTATGTGTGTATGTGTGTATATATGTATATATGCAGAGGCAGGGTCTCATAAGTGGCTGGAATTGAACCTGTGATCCTCCTCCCTCACCTTCCAGGTAGCTGGAACCATAGATATGTGCCACCTTGCCGCTTTAGCATGACATTTTTCAGAGTTTGTTTACATACCCAATTGCCTGTGAAGCAGCTATGTTTGGTTGCTCATTTTACGGAGAGGAAAACAGTCTGAATAAGAGTGGGAAAATCATATAAACACCCCAGCTCCCTCACTTCTCATTGGATATTTACATCTGATGACTGTACATTGCCTCTCATAGGTCCCATAGCCTTTAATCTTCAGTTGCCAAACATGGTAGCTGTTCATTGTCCCATCATTTATTAGCTTTCCTGCCTTGCTTATACTTCAGTTTTTTCCTGGGATATCTTCCATGAACTATTCATAACCAAACACTTGTCTCAAAATTTGATTTATGCATAATTGAAACCAGAACAAAGGAAGAATTGGCAAGTAAGTCTTTAGCCTTTCCAGTCTCTGTAAACAAGTGGGACAAGGAAAATCCAACTTGGGAATGGCTTTTGGTATAACCAAGTAACCATCTTTGCTGTGGGATCTGTTATTAATCACACTTTTGAAAGTGAGAAAATTAGATATATTCGATATATTACTAATTGCCTTGAATTAAATAAGAAGCCAGTGGTGTGACAGTGTGTGAAAGCACGTTCCTTAGGCTGTAGTAAAATTGATGTGTATCAGCTTTGTTTTTCTTTAGCTGATTCTACAGTCCTTTACTTTTTTTGGCTTTTTAGACTAGAAATGAAATGTTTTATCTCATATTTGTAATAATTTTATTGGATCTTTGATGAAGTTAAATCTGCTTATATTATTTACTGGTCAATATGTATTATATGCATGTGCACTTAAAAATTCATTCTTATATTCTGAAATTAACTTTGGCAATAAAAATAGCAACCCTTTTTTCCTTTTAATGTAGTTTTTCTTGGCCTTAGCTATAACCACAATAATGTCTCGATTTTTTTGTTAACAGACTGATTGATTACAAGAAAATGATCCACTAGGGACTACAGATTAAAAATTCTTCTCATTCTAGTTATTGATATTTTTAAATTCCATATACATATGGTGTATAGTTTTTTCTCATGCTATTTTCTTCTTAAAGTTCTTTGCTGTCTTTGGCTTGTTAGTGGTTTTTGTAAGCTACTATAATACATTAGCATTTCACATCACTTGAGAAATTATATAGCTCCCTAAATGCTTATTAAAAGAAATGTGAGTAAAAGATGATCTTTAATTTAGAAAAGCGGGTTATACATTTTTGTTGCTTTTTAAGAATACTAATAGATGTCATCCAGCTAGACAGATGGAAAAAGAGAGGGAAGGAGGGAGGGAGGGAAGAAGCAAAAGAGGAAGGGAGGGAGGAAAGAAGGAAAAGAAAGAAGGGAGGGAGGGTGGGAGGTAAGAAGAAATTCAAAAAATCACATTTTGCAAAATGTTTACGAGCTTGAAGTCACATAATTTTTGATAAATGATCTTATGTAATATGTGCCATCTGGAATCAAAATGTTTGTCATTTACTAAAGCAGATAAAGAAAGAACATTTGGACATCTTTACAATATTTTTTGAGAATAAATAATCTTTTCATTGTAACAAATGATACATATAAACGATTTTTACCAACTTATTTTTTCTTTTGTGCATAAAATATGAGATATTAAATGCAAAACCTTTTCTTGGGAACTTTTCCTTTGGGGTTGCCAATAAAGGGATGATATAATACTTTCCAGATTTACATGGTGTTCATTCTAGCGTGTTTGTGTATGTATGTGTGTGTGTTTGTAAGAAGACAGGCTAAATGGGCTAACATTTTGCAATCTTCACTCTCATTTATAACTGCATATTTACTAGTATTACACTTTTGGCATGAAGTTATTGAACTAATTATGTGGTATTTAATTGCAAAGTGAGTTGGTATATATTTACATAGCATCTGTAAAAGATCATTTTAAATGTATGTGAGCTTATATTTTCATTAATATATTCAAACTCATAACTATATTTCAGAATATTACTTTGAGTTTTAAATCATTGCCCTCAGCCCCCCTAATCAGATCTGTTTTAATTACAAACAATAAGCTTTGATGTGGCAGCTCTTGTTTTATTTTGTTGAGATCTTTCACCAAACATTTGGAATTATTCCTTGGAATCAAATGGTGCACTCAAATAACTTAGAAATTGTTAAACTGTTGTAGTCTTTAGTGTTGCTGAAAAATTATCTGATCACTAATTCTCTGTAAGGTTTATTTGGTTAACTTCTCAGGGTAAAACTCAGTTTCAAAGAAATGGAGGATTTCAGACAACACTCATGAGTTCAATTTATATTAGAAACCATGTATATTTACATTCAAACTTTCTTATTTTGCATGGCTGATAAGCGAGAGTTAAATCTGCAAGTGACTGATAGTTTTTCCTTTTTCTGCTATATCCTGATTTAACATTTGAAGTGAAATAAATGGGTCAGTCATCAGAGGGTCCTCTGCATACTGAACACTCGTACCATGAATGATCATTTACATCCATGAGTAGGACTGTTTGCTCTGCCAAAATGTCAGGAAAACACACATAAAGCCTATTGTTGTATACTTTTATTAGATACCCAACATAACATTTAATCAATAGAGGAAAGGAAGCATTACATTTTCAGATGCTTCTTCAGCTTATTTGTGCTGCTGTAACAAAATGCCTAAGACTATATAATTTATAGAGAACAGAAATTTATTCTGACAGTTCTCGAGGTCAGATGTCCAAGATGAAAGTGTCATCTGATGAGGGCCCAGTCTGTGTTATAAATGGTACTTGCTCCATCTGTCAAAAGATTGTATCGCTGTATCCTCAACAGGCCAAATGAGTAAGAGACAAACATTGAACAAAGCCTGTTTTCATAAAGATCTTAATCCCATTTATTAAGGAAAAGCCTTCATGATGTAATAACCTCTTTAAAAACTTAGCTCTTCATATTATCACTGGGTATTAAATTTCAAAACATGAGTCTTGAAGGAGACATATGTCACTGCATTTTGAGATCTTTGAGGGATAATTAAGTTGATATTTGGTCTTTAAGGTGGCTCCTATCCAATTTGATTGGCTGGAAAGAGCTTAAGACATCATACTACAAGGACACCTGCATACCAAAGTTTATAGCAGCATAAGTCATGATAGTTAAATCCTGGAAGCACACTATATATCTGTCAACAGATGATGGGATAAAGAAAATGTGGAACCTATATATAAGAGAATATTACCAAGCTGAGAAAAAGGACACATTTGAAATATTTGTAGGAAAATGGATGCACCTGGAAAATGTAATGTTGAATGAAATAAAGACACACAGGCTTAAATATCATATTCGTATCTCTCATTTGAGCAAGGTAACATAAAAACTAACCGAGAGTGGAAAGAAAGAGACAAGAGGATGGATATTTTAAAAATGAGAAGGGGTCCAAATGACCAAGGGCAAGGGTAGAAGGTTAGCAGAAGGGAAAGTAAGTAGAATAAAGATATGCCATGTACAGGAATTTAGTAACTTCGGTAAATGTAAATATTATATGCCATAAACCTAAGCTAACAATAATATCAATAAGAATAAAAAATGGGGAAAGGGGATTCAAATGAGGAAGGAGGAAGGGGGGATGGAAAGGGGATTAAAAGAAAGGAAGCAAGTTGTATTATGTACATGTACCCACTCCCCAAGACGACTGTAAAATGCATGTACTATGAACATGTACTAACAAAAGAAAAAACAAAAAAGGAAAGTTCATATGAAGACAGGGAGAAGGCACAAATTTGCAAGAAAAGGAGAGGAGCCTTAAGAGAAACTAAATTTTATTTTGGATTTCTCAATCTCTAGGATTGTGAGATAAATTTCTGTTGTCCAAGCCAACTATTTTGTGATATTTTGTTATGGTAACCCTGGCATACGTGCTTATATTAGAGAAGCACATTTAGCTATAAATTTGGAAGGTGGTGATAACCAAGTACACGTTGTTTGAAATTGAAGACTAGAAGGAAAAAGCAGAAGCAACATCAAAATAATTTGAATATTTGCCAGGGGTTTAGCTCAGTGGTTCTGCCGCTTGCCTCGAAAGCTCAAGGACTCAAGTTCAATCCTTGGTACCAAAAAAAAAAAAAAAAGAAAGAAAGAAAGTAATTTGAATATTTGACTGAGGAACAAACTCTTGTATTTAGAAAGAAGAGAATTCCTACAGGTATTGGACATATAAAGAGAGGTGATGTGGGCTATCATTAGATTTTCATCAGAGGGACAGTTGAGACAGTTGAGCAATTTTGCTTATATAAATGAGTGAGCAATCAGATATTAGAGTATTAAAAGCATGATAACATTCACTGGAGGACACTGATCTCCAAAACATGAAATTGATAACTGTGTCTACATGTGCAAGTCTAATTGTACATTCAAAAGTTATTTAAGATTAATGACATCAGACAAGGGACCCAGGGGACCACATAAAATGCCTTCCCCTTCCTGTTGCAGCTCCCTCTAGTTCTCTACTCCCTGTATCTTTACCTTTACCTCTACTTCTTAATGCTTTGCCACACACTTCTCCCTCATGTAGGCCTTATGTAAATATTCCAGGTAGAAGATTTCCAACCTAACTGCATGACATTAAATTTTTAGTGGGGAAATAGCGGACAGAAAATATAATACAGTGATACTTCAGTTCAGGAATGCTTTAGTTTGAAAACAATTTGGTTTTCCAAGAGAAAGGTTTGGCAAAATTTTATTTTTGTTTACAAACTCTGTATCAGATGACAAATATGACAAACATGTGCCATCTTTCCCACACAAACACAAAAGTGGCCATCTTTGCCAAAATCATAGAACAAATTAAGTTCATGAACCGAGGTACCACTGTATCTGTCTCATGTTACTACTAGTATCCCATTAAAAGCTTTTGAAACTTTTGAAAAAGAATAAATACATTAAGAGAGACGAATTCAGGATGATGACAACCATGGATGATAGAATTCAACATCTTTTTGGAAGATGATAGAAAGAGGCACAGATATTTTTTAAGAGGTGAATCAGAGAGAACTTCAGCTTAACATTTGTTACAGGCTGGACACTCTTAGTCACTTTCCAGTCCTTCAGGCAAAATAACTGATACCCACAAGGAGAAGTTTACTTTGGTTCCTAGTTTCAGTTCACAGTACTTTGGCTGCAAGGCAGAGGTGGCATGGTAGAAGGGCATGGTGAAGGACAACTGTTCAACTCATGTAAGTCAGGAAGCAAGGAGGGAAGGGAGGACCAGGGACACTGATACACTTTTAAAAGTTATACCCTCTGCAATCCACCTCCAACCAGGCCCCATCTCCTACCACCATTCAGCTACTGAACTCATCAGTGGATGAATTCACTCATGAGTGTAGCACTCCTGGGATCCAATTGCCCTCCAAAAACATTTGGAGCAAGTTTTAGATCTAAACCTAACAGACACTAAGAGCCTAATTCTATAGATATCCGGAAGTAGGGACACAGCATTCACCTAATCTTTAACTGACAAACCTACTTTTCTTAACTTTCACATTGAAAAACTGGTTTATAGGAAATTTATGTAAACCAGAATTAATGATTTAAAATAGTATAAAAGTGAACAAATTTGTCCATAAAACTAAAAGTGTATCTGATGGAAAGTGATAGCAATTTAGAGGGAAGAATTCAAATGTTAATTGCCTCAGCTTCATAGAGAAAAGTTGAGATGACCTTGTGGAGTTGTTCAAACTAGAAATTGAACTATGAGGGTTTTATTTTCCAAAGTTTATGAGCTAAGTTAAGAAATACAAATAATCAGATGATGCTATATAAACAAAAGCAAATGGAGATAGATATGTACAAATTTGCTAAAGGATCTTCCATAAGAGATTCAATGTAAGTTGCTTAAATTTTCAAAATCAAAAGATAAAAATGTATTAGTAGCTATATAAATAAAACTGTAAGAAATATTTAAAATGGGTGTTTCTAGACTAATGGATGGGAATGGGAAGGCTAGAGTCTTTCTATTATTATTTTGATGGGGAACTTTTCCTAGCTATTTGATTTCACCAAACTCATGCATCATTTAGCTACAAATTCAAATTTAATATTTTCCATGATTGTAGAATAAGCACATTAGATTTGATCAATTTAAATTTCTGAAAAGATATAAAATGTGACTTAATTGTTTAGGATAGGCTATTACATTGTAATAATAAATATCACAAATTTTACTGGCTTAATACCAAACAAAACTTTTCCTACACCAGTCAGAAGGTTGGCCCTGCCCTTTGTAACACTCTGGAGAACCAAATAGAATGGCAAGCTCACTATCATCTGGAACTTGGAATATACTGATTCCCTCCCTGACCCCATAGGAACAGTGGGAAGGAAAGAGTTATACCTAAGCTATGCAATGCTTTAGTCTGGAAGTGACACTTATTTTTGAAATTTTTTTCAAAATTGTTTTTAAAATTTATTTTTTAAATTTTATTTAGAAGTACTGAGGATTTAACCCTTAGCCTTTGCACTGAGCTACATTCTCAGTCCTTTTTATTTTTATTTTGAGATAGGATCTCTCTATGTTGCCCAAGCAGGTCTGGAATTTGCAATCTCGTATCTATCTCATCTTCCCCAAATGCTGAGATTATAGACATGTGCCACCAAGTCAGCCAGAACTTATGGTTTCTTTATTTTCTTTCAAGAGAGTAGGAAAGCTTAGTCCTTCTATTGGTATGTGAAAGATGGCAGTGGTATATGTAAACTCTGGATATTTTCACCAAACTAAACAAATATGCACTGAAGACTTGATAGGTACATTTATTTCTGCGTCTATATTCACTGTGTTCATCTAAGATATGGAACCTACCATTATTTTACCTTGGTGATGTATAGTCACTCAAATCATTTTTTATTACTTTCTTCCTAACAATATAGAGACTCTGTATAGGCTCTTAATTTGCAAAAGTAGCTTATCTTATGTAGAAATCATATTTGTTTCAGCACCAAATGCAGTGTTGCTGCCTCTAAATCTGGCTAATTTCCCAGATTATACTCTCAGTAACCAAAAGCTTTATTATATCATTGTTAATACAAGCAAGAGACCAGAGAACAGAATATCAACCACCTTCCTGCCTTTTAGAAACAAACCCTGGCACCATAGCATACACTATGGGTAAATTTGCAGATTGGCTTTACAAAAATCTACTGTGGTAATCATTTTATTGTTTTGTTCTTTTTCTATGACATTTTAACTTTTTCTCTTTTCCGGCATCAGGGATCGAACTCATGACCTTGCACATGCAGTGCCATTGAGCTAAATTCCCAGCCCCAACTTCAGAAACTTTTAAGAACTCAAATAACTAGCTTCTTTCTTCACTTGAATTTTGTTTACTCAGCTGAATAACACAAAAAAAGTGACTTTTTTCCAAAGGTAGAAAAAATAAATATAAAATTTAAGAAAATGTATTTTTATAAATTATATGTTAGATTTGTTGAAAATTTTGAGTACTAGAGTATGGTATGTACTATTTTTTTCTTTTCTCAGTATAGAAATATTCTCAGAAAGACATTGTCCTATCTCAGATACATAAAGAACAAACACTTTTTAAAAGGATTTTGGTAAATATTATTATTTTGCTAAATTAGAAATTACCTTCCATGTATATAATATTTCAAATATTATACAAAATAGTATTCAATGGGGCACAATAATTTTAAACTCATATACTGTTTTAATAATCTATTGCTATGGGCATATATGTGGTATGATCAAAAATTACAGTGAATGTTTAAATTTTAAAAATTTATTACAGCAAAAGACATACTGGTATTAATTCTCTTTAAATACTCCCCCTTTCTTTAAACACACTTATCCCATTGCTCCTACCACTTTCTAAAGCACTTCTAGAAGTCTTCTTTCATGAATATCTGTAGACTAATTTGATATCCTGAGTCAATTCAAAACACTTATTTTCGTGATCATTTTGGGGAAGAGCCAAAAGTCACACAAATGCCAAATCAGGTGAATGAGATGAATGAGAACACACTATAATGTTTTTACAAGCCTGTCTCTCTGTTTGGGTGGCATTCAGCAATAGGATTCATCATATTTTTAAACACATCACCACAAAAACTCTCTCAGAAAAGAGGATTTTCAGAACTGCTTCAAAAAGTGGAAAGAACATGGAAATAAGTCTGAAATGAAGTGGAGTATTTGAGGAGATTAATAGAAATATGTAGTATTTTAATATTTAAACTCTAACCATATATTTTAAATTTTTTAATCAGTTTTATTGGTACATTTTAGGTATACAATATAATGACATTAATCATTGGAAATCTTTAACTCTATATAATCTCTCTCGGATCGTACTTTTTCCCCGCCCTTCCTTCAACCTCTCCATCCCTCCCTATTTACAAAGACTTTGCTTCCATTTTTTCACTTTCTCATATTCCATTGCCTTCTTTCCTTTCCCCTAACCCTCCTACTTCCCAACATTGTCCCTTTTCTTCCTATTTCACATTATCTATTATAACTTTTAGTCCTTATTTACACTTTCATTTTCTCACACTAAAGAAACTATTTGGTATTTACACATATGTCCTATTTATTTCACTTAAGAATATCGCCTCAATGTGCATCCATTTAGAAATAAATGTCTCTAATTTCTCATTTTTTATGGTTGAATAGTATTCCAATTTATTTTTTTTAAAAACACATTTTCTTCATCCAGTCTCCAGCTGATGGGCAATTGGGCTGCTTCCAAGTTTTAGCTATTACAAATTGTGCTGCTATGGACATGGCTGCACATATATCACTGTGGTATGAGTTTTTAATTCTTTGGGGAAGATCCCCAGCAG
>NW_004624750.1:15576804-15618631 GCF_000247695.1 Heterocephalus glaber | reverse complement strand
GGTGAAGCCATCAGGACCCAGGCTTTTCTTTGTTGGTAAGTTTTTAGTTATATATTCAATTTCATTGATTGATATTGGGTCATTTAGAAATTTAGGTCTTCTTGATTCAATTTTGGTAATTCATATGTATCTAGGAATCTGTCCATTTCTTCTGTGTGTTCCATTTTATTGGCATATAGGTTTTCCAAGTAGGTATTGATGATCCTCTGGATTTCTGATGGATTCATTGTAATTTCACCCTTTTCATTCCTAACTGCATGGATTTGGGTCTTTTCTTTCCTTTTTCTGACAAGGTTGGCTAAGGTTTTATCAATTTTGTTTATTCTTTTGAAGAACCATCACTTGGCTTCATTGATTTTTTTGTATCGTTCTCTTAGTCTCCATTGCATTGAATTCTGCTCTGATCTTTGTAATTTTCTCCCTTGTATGAACTTTGGGTTTGTCCTTGCTCTTCTTTTTCTAGAAGCTTGAGGTTCAGCATCAGGTTGTTTAATTGGGCGCATTCTGTTTTCCTAATATGAGTATTCACTGCTATGAATTTCCCTCGTAAGACTGCTTTCATTGTGACCCATAGATTCTAATATGTTGTATTGTCATTGTCATTTAATCGAAGGAACTGTCTGATGTCTTCTTTAATTTCCTCTGTGACCCATTGGTTATTCAGAAGTGTGTTGTTCAATTTCCATGTGTTTCTGAAATTCTTTCAGTTTCTTTTGCTATGGATCTCCAATTTCATCGCACTGTGGTCTGATAATATACAGGGGATAACTTCAATTCCTTTGCATTTACTTAAACATGTTCTTTGATGAGTATGTGGTCTGTTTTTGAGAATGACCCATGTGCAGCTGAGAAGAATGTGTATTCTGATTTTGTGGGGTGGAAGACTCTGAAAACATCTGTTAAGTTCATTTGTTCAAGAGTTTGATTGAGTTTTAGTATTTTGTTGCTTATTTTTTGTTTAGTTGATCTATTTATTTTTGACAGTGGGGTATTGAGGTCCCCCATTACTATTGTGTTTTTCTTATTTGATTTTTCATGTCCGTTAGTACTTGTTTTATATAGTTGGGTGCACTAGTGTTTGGTGCATATACATTTAGGATTGTCATCTCTTCCTCTTGGACTGTTTCCTTTACAAGGATGTAGTGTCCTTCATTGTCTCTCTTAATCAGTGTTGGTTTGAAATCTACTTGATCTGCAAAGAGGATAGCTACTCCTGCTTTTTTGTGGTTCCTGTCACATGGAGTACTTTTTCCACCATTTAACTTTCAGTGTATGAGTTTCTTTTTGAATTGTGTTTCCTGTATGCAGTATATTGTTTGATCTTGCTTCTTGACCCATTCTGCCAGTCTATTTATTTTGATTGGTGACTTGAGACCACTCACATTGATGGTTATAACTGATACATATTGACTTATCCTGGTCATGACTTTTTCCTTTGTTGATTTCTCCCCCTTTGCATTTAATTTCTTGTTGTGCCCAATGGATTCATTTTGCTGGCTTTTCTGGGGTTGTGATCCTTGTTATTTTTTCCTACTCTAAAATTTTTGTAGTGCTGGTTTGGTATTCATGAAGTTCCTAAGGTGCTCTTTGTTATGAAAGTATCTTATTTCTCCATCAATTTTGAAAGATAGTTTTGCAGGGTACATCAATCTGGATTGAAGGTGTTTTCCTTTAGGGCTTGAAATATGTCACACCAAGCTCTTCTTGCCTTTACAGTTTGTGTTAAGAAGTCTGCTGTTACCTGATGGGCTTTCCTTTGTGTGTGATTTGTTTCTTTTTTCTAACTGCTTATAGAATTTTGTTCTTCTGTTGGGTTTCTAGTATCTTAACTATTATATGCTTATGTGTAGATTTTTTTGATCAAGGCTAGTTAAAGTCCTATATGTCTCACTTATCTGTTTGTCAAGTTCTTTTCCCCTGCTTGGAAAGTTTTCTGCCATCACTTCCGTGAACAGTTTTTTTTTTATGTCATCTGCATTACTGCTTCTTCATTGACTCCAATCATTCTTATGTTATTCCTTTTTGCATCGTCTAGCAGCTGCTGGATTGATTTCTCATGGTCCCTTACTATATCAATGAAATTTTTCTTTCCCTGGTCACTAATTACAATCTTATCTTCTATATCTGAAATTTTGTCCTCACATTGGCTTTTTCTGCTGCGTAAACTTTCAATGGAGTTTTCAATCTCCTGTATATCTGTGTACATCTGTTTTCTAGATTTCATTTGTTTCCTATGTTGGGATTCCATTGTGTTCTTCAGCTCCTCTATTTTTTTTTCTGTGTCTTTAGATTTATTAATTATGTCTTCCACTATGCACACAATCTCTGCTGATATCTGAGAAATTATGTCTGATTCCATTTTTTCCAAATCCTCTTTCGTTGCCAGTTCAGGGATTCCAGGTGGTTAAGTATCAGATTGTTCGATCTCCTTTCCTTTTGGGATTGCTTTAGGTCATCTGGAAGTCTGGTTTTGAGACTTGTTTGTGTTTCTTCTCATTTCAGTGGCGGGGAGGATGTATGCTGCTGGCGCCCCATGTGGCTCACCTCCTTGGCACTCAGGGTGGTGGTACGGCGGCCCAGAATGTTCCTAACCATATATTTTAATCACACCTTGTATGTATTGCTTAAAAATAATTCCACAAACATGATTTCAGAAGTAATTTTTGATCAGAAGAGTTGATACAGTAGTCAAAGGATTCTGAATGAGACTGCTCAGGTTTGACTGGCATATGTCATTCAGCAGCTACTTGAGACTGTGTAATATACTTGAATTAGTACTGTTCAAAATTTCATCATTCTGCACTGATTATTTACTCCATTTTTCTACAACAGTCTCTGAGCACTTGTGTTTGAGATTCTTAATAAAATACTCTTCCTTTTCCCTTTGACTTTGGTGATATACTTTCTCTTTACTTTGGCATTTCTTTTTCTTGGCCAATCTCAGAATTTTCTGATTTCTCTCAGCACTGAACTTTGAAGACATTTTAAACTATACTCTTCCAGGTTCAGATTAGCCTTTTTCTTCCAGAGTACATATATTCAAATTCCTTCCTTACCTGTCCTTCATTCTAGTGAGGCTTTGGTCTTTTCATTCAAATCATTCGTCCTTCACTGATTGTTTTTTCACTACCCAACTTCAACCTTCAGGTTCATCAACCCCATTCCTTTTTTTTTCTAAGTAGGAAACATTTATTCTGAGAAAGAAAGCTTCTGCCTAAGAGAGACAGAAGGGGGAACAGAAAGTGGGTTACCCACTCACCCCACTTTTCAAAGATGTTTTACACAGCAAAGCCATGTGGTGAGGCAGGTACAAAGTGGGAAAATACTATAAGACCCAATGGAAATTTACAAGGTGATCATGAGGCGGGACAAAACCATGACCAACCAATAAGATTACAAGTACAGTCACCCCAGTAATATTGATTAAATGGGGATAAAATGGGAAGACAAATTACATACAAGAAATTTCCCATTTAGAATATCAATCACTGCTATCTATCTCTAGGAGAAGTGGTGCGTCTTCTTTTTATAATGCTAACCAGTGAATGTGCCTCAGTTGTTCTTCATACTGACTCCTGCAGGGCAGGTGCCTTAAAGGAAGCCCTGTCTAACTGACTACAAGATATCTAGTTAACTTGCCTATCTACAATAATCCCCCCTCTGAAGAAGTACCACTAACTGCCTTGAGAGGGCAAAGGGCAAAGACCAGTCTGGCTACTTCTAGCTGAAGAGGATCATAGTTGTGATCAGCAGTCAGAGTTACTCTACTGAGGTTCTATCTAAAGGCCCTTGAAAGGCACCGGGCATTGTCATCTTGGGTAAGCTTATAGCTTTGAGTCGAGGAGACAAAGCCAAAGAAACAGTTAAGAATACATGGGCCAAATTGTAAGGTAAGCAAGATTGCTATGAATATAATCAACAAAGGTTTCCACTGGGAAAAACTAGTAATAGCCTCCCACAGAGGAAATGGAGAAGGCCCAGAGGACTTCAGAATTCAACACAGAAGTTATATTGTATAGTTTAGCAATTATGAGCTGTTTACAAGGTCGACCTGGTGGATCCTGATAAAAGAATTCTAGCACATTTGTCATTGGTTCCATTTGTATGACTGCTTGGAGTTTAGAAGCCTCTAGGCAAGAATAACAAAACCTTTAAGTAATTAGAGCATGAAAAATATAAGCATGAGCACACCAGAATGGAAGGACAGGTTTGGGAGAAAGTCACGCTTAAATACTGGAATAATGAGTGATTGTAACCTGTTACCTCTTAGACTCTTTTATTGATGGAGGTTATCTATCTATAAGTCTGATACTTCCATAAGTCTCTCTAGTTTTATTAGCTCCATTCTTTTACTTGGAACTTCCCTTGAATCTTTGCTCTTCCATAGTAACAAAACAAAATCTTCAACTTGGATCAGTTCACACATTCATTTTTCTCATTCTTGTATTTGTAAAATAGTCTGGTAGGGGAAGAAAATCCTTGCAATTATGTGTACTGGATTGCCAGCTAATAATAAGTTTCCAAAGTACCATTTATTCAATATTTTCTATGTGCCAGGTGATAAAAGCTGAACATCTGTTATGCCTCTTAATCCTCAAAACAACTCTGTAAGTTAGTTGATATTATTTCCTGTTTTACAGGTGAGAATCCAATACTTATAACTGTTAAGACATTAACCAAAGATCAAAGAGTTAGTAAATGGCATAACTCATATTTGAAAGTACATGTTCTATGCAGGACAATTCATAACCATTCCACCAGAACCATTCAAATGGAGTATATTCTACTTGTCTTTTGTTGTTTTCTTATCATTTTGATTTATTTTCTTTATTTAATTTTAATTTGTATTTTTACTTTGCAGTACATACTGGTTACACTAATTGTGCAGAATTTATGCAAGTACATAATATATCTAAAGTTTTTAATGTCCTCTTCTCCTTCTCTCCCTTTCCCTTCACTCCATGTCTTGGCTTTCTGTTATTTTTCTTTAGATTCCACAATATTCTGTCATTCATTCTATTTTTTCTTTGTATTAATTTAGCATTTATATATTCTCTATTTCTAAGTTGTACTTAACTTTGAAAAAATGAACCCTTTAAACTTTGTATTCCCCCTTGCCAATGTAGGACACTTAGAACTCAGCCCAATGTCCTAACATACAGCTCCTAAAACATTTGCAGGTGAGGGCTGTTTTGGCTTGTATCTAAATATCCCCACAAACTCTCATATACTCATAGGAGTTTTGAAGGTGACTGGATTAGAGTGGGAAATATAGATTAAGGGAGTGATTCTGGGGTTAATGGTGTATATAATAGAGACCCTACCCTGGGTATGAGTGACATCAAGCAATAAGCTTGTAGCCTGGGTGAAATATAAAGGGACAGAAAGAAGGCAGGCTTGCTGCTGCTGTTTGCTGCTGCTTCTTGCTGCCTCCTGTCTGGCCTGCCATGGACTGTTTCTCCTCTGTGATTCCCTGTGCCATGCCACCCTGTCTTGGACCTAGCCAGTTATGGACTGAAATTTCTGCAAACTGTGAGCTGAAGTTGACTTGTGGGTGTCTGATATTTTGTCTCCATAATGAGAAAAGTAATGAAGACACTAGGAAACTCTTTTGTTCTAATATTTGGTCTTAGACCCTGGTTCCTTGCACAGAGGTCCTAAGCTCCTAAATCCCATGACATATTCTGAGTGATAGGAGGATCTCTTAGTTCAGGGTGGGTGCTGGTTGCTAAGGAAAATAATTTTGTGAATAAAAGTCGTAGTTTTTTGTCCCTTTCTCTGTTATCTAGGAAAAGAAGACCTAAAGGTTGAACTGACTCCCAATGCCAAAGGATGTATTAAATCACACCAATGTAAAAGAAGCCTCAATAAAAAAATTAATAGACATAAAGGACAGGATTAGAGAGTTTCCAGGTTGCTGAACATCAGGAGGTGCTGGCAGCATGGTGCACCTGAAGGATCTGGGAGCTCTGTCCCCTTCCCACATGGCTTCCTCTGTGCTTCACTTCCTACTGACTTCATCTACATCCTTTGTAATGCAGTTACAATACAGTGGACCCTCAAGTTACAAGTGACCTGACATATGAACAACTTGGGTTATGACCAGAATTTTAACTTATGGCTAAAGTCTTGAGTTATAGCCCAAATACTGGCCATTTGTGCTTCCAGACTTCACAGATATAATATATTTAACCCTTAAAGAGTTGTTGAAGGAACATTACAACATTCTTTTCTGTGTGGGGTTAACTGAGAAATCCTGGGCCAATGTCTCTCTAAGGACACTGAGATCTGCCTGGAAGAAAGTATGACCTAAAATTATATTGGAGACAGACTTTGAAGGCAACTAACCAACTTGAATTACAACCACCAATTGAGTACATAAGTCAAGGGTCCACTGTAAGCTAGCAAACATAAGCAAAATGTTTCCCTAAGCCTTCAAGCCATCATACTAAAGAAATCAAAGCTTTGGAGGGTGTGTGGGACTTCAGTTTATATAGGTGACAATATACACTCAGTCCTGTGGATACACCCTTTAACCTACGGGGTCTGACACTATCAAGTGTCAGAATTGAATTGAATTGAATGGAACTGAATTGAATTGAATTATCGGAAAACCAGCTGCTGTCTGCAGGAGAGAATTCTCCACATGTATTTGTGACCAGATGAAGCAATGTGATCTGTGTGTAAGAGCAGGAAAAAAAAGTTCTTTGTTTTTCTTTCTTTTTACACATACATATACACATGGACACGTACAGACACACAAACATTTACATCAGATTATTTTTAGAGTTCATTATATTCCCTGACATCAGCATTATAAAAAATGTCATCTGGAAATTTTCTTTTACTATGCTAGATTTTTAATCTAGTGTTTTATTTCTAAGAGAATTTGTACAAATTAAATAAGAGTCTTTTACAACGTTTTTATCACAGAAAAATCTATTTTTACTTTTTACACAAAGTTTTTATACTCATTGCATTCTCCTTTTCTTTTGATCTGTGTCCTGTTTTTTCTTGCTGTGAATCAAGTCTACGTTATTTACCTAGAAAGATTATAGATAATATTCAGTTTTTTGTGTTTTGATTAGGTACTTAAAATGAAAGATTACACAATTATTATCATAAAACGGAATGAGTTCTTTTCAAGTTATTACTCTTGAAAAATTTTTTATAATAGTAACAAACTATATGAAATCCAGACAAAGATCATATTATTTGAAAAAGGAAAACTATAGTGACTTTATCCATATGTCAAAAAAAAAGAACTGCAAATAGGAAGACTAGTACATCTTTTATAGTTTCACTTGTCCATACTTGTAGTACTCTTTGCATTCTCTTGATTTGTCCCTTGTCATGGAACCATCTGATGTCAATGATGTATGGATACCTCAATGAGAAATTATTCTAAGAATACTGAATGAATTAACAAAATCTAGAAAATTTCAATCCTCCAGGCCTCATTCAACAACTTCATAAATTAAAGTAATTTCAAAGTATGCCTACAAGTTAATAATCTTTTCTAAAATATGTCACTTAGAAAATGTACCACCATCTATGCTGTTTTGCAAGCCAGAAATCTTAATGTCCTCATTTCTTTCACCATTTTCTATAAAAGTCTAGTACCAAATCTTGACAACCTAATTTCCTAGAACTCACACTTATCCAACAGTCTGGTGAGACCATCATTAGTCTCATACTCAGAGCTAGATTTTTCTAACTGGTAGTATGACACTGAAGTCCTACTGGATGTACTCACATACAGTCTTGGTAGTTTTCACACTGTTTCTCACAGTGCCAGGACTATTACTTGTCTTTATTTTACAAGTGCAGAAAAACAGCTAGAGAGATGTGAAGATCCCACCTAGGATCACATAGCAGCTAAGTGGTGAAGCAGGGATTTAGACGGAGTCATTTTAACTTTAGTGTTCATGTTCTTTATCCATACATGATGTTAGCACCTCTCAATGAACAAAGTGCCTTGTGCTTTAAAACTCTTGTGTAATTTCCAAATTGTTCCTAAGAACTAGTCTTCAAACAATGCCTGAAATGTTCTACTCTCCCACCTCATGTTACACTTTTCATGATTTGTATGTTTTCTTCACATTATTTTTAAGAAAAACGTCTATCAAAAAACTGTTAATTCCTTTGCAGGGTGCAGTTCTCTGTTAATAACATTTGTCACAGATGAAACTCTACATATTTTGGGGATTTTTTTGTTAATTTGTGTTTATCCATTATAGGATAAATAAAAAATTATCTCATGTGTTTTATAGTATGGAATACATATAATACTGAAAAAAATATTTGAAATAAATACAAGAAGATAAAAGAGAAGAAAAGAAGTAAGGATTTTCTCACAGTTTAAAAGCTTTGTAAGGATTATTTTAGAGCAATCTTGTTTCCAGATAAAACGTCCTTTTCATACCATTTGTCTTGTGTCATTGTTCTTTCTTTATTTGAACAGATCTACTGATTAGCTCAAGATCAATAAAAATTGGCTCCATTTCTGGGCAACATTGACTAATTATAGATGTTGCCAATCTGTGAAATCAAGTTCCAAGATCCCCAGTGAATACCTGACTATATAATACCAAGCCATACATACACTGGGTTTTGACTATGCATATATACCTATAATAAAGTTTAATTTATAAAATTAGGTATAGTAAAAGATTCATAACAACTAATAATAAAAACAATTACAGTATACCCCTGTGAAATCGTGGTTCAGAGTTCGCAGGCTTAGTTGATGGCGGAATTTTCCTTAGAACCTAATTAATAATTGTTGGTGGAAACACCCACAGATTCAGAGAAGCTGCATATATCCTCAGCAATTGTTTCTTTCGGTGGCAGGTTTGCAAGTAGCCAGTCTGAGAGCATTATTCAGTTCTCCCTACTACCGACTGGCTGCTGCTCTGTAACTAATCTCCAGCAGGTGCATCAGCATTCCTGCATCTAACACCTTACTTACTATACCTCATGTAGCTAGGAGTATTCTTTGTTTTGTTCTTGAAGCCCTAAGATCTCTAAGATGCTGCCAAAATGCCCTGCACCTTCTACGGCTTTATTATTAATACAAAATTTATTAAATTAAATTATATAACTATGGGAGACATAACATATTTAGGGTTTAAACTATAAAATAGATATTTATAGGCATTTTTCTGACCATATCTGAAATTTGCAGTTTTTCACAATTCACAGGTGCTCCAGGAACCTAATCCCTGCAAATTTCAGGGGTTCACTGTATGACAATATAGCATAATAAAAGTTATGCGAATGTGATATCTCGCAAAGCATCTTACTGTGCCAGGCATACTCGCCCTTCTCATAACGATGATACAAATGATTCAAACCCTACAGAATGAGATGAACGGTAGTGAAGTTACCTCTGTGACATAAACAGTGTATGTCAGCTACATAGGATCACTTGAACACAGGGGCTGGGACACTGTGAAGGCGGCTCTGATAATTCAGATGGCTACTGAGCAGCTTAAGGGAGGGTTGGGTGTACAACTCAGACGTGCTGGGTAAGGGGGTGATGCATGTCCCATGTGGGACTGAGCAGGGTAGAGGAAATTTCTTTTAAAAATTAAGTATTGTGTATTTACAGAATATTCAATTTAATATTTTCAGACTATGGTTGACAGTAGGTAACTGAAAAGGTATAAAGTAAAACTATGGATAAGTGGGGAACAACTATATTAGAAAATCTGTCTGAATCTATTGCTAAAATAGGATTCCTTAAAATTTTACCCATGAGTTCTACTCTTCAGTTTTGGTCTTCCTGAAATGTTTTTATATGACATTTTAAAAAACTTAATGTTATTGTGTTTCCCACCATGTATTCTTTTTTCCAAGCCTACTGATATCTAATAAATTACATTTTATGACAGAGTTTTATATGATATAATTTTCATACTTATATTTATGTGCCTCAAGATATTTTTTTAAATATTTATTTTCTGAATGCAAATTAATTTGATTACTTGCCTTCCATTAGCATTTCAAAGCTATATTAAAATGTGAAGATTAGTTCTCATTTACCTCCAAATTAGTTTTGGTGGGAAAATAGATAATATTGTGCATTATTTTTCTGAGAATTCACAATGCAAGAGGACATACATTTTCGAAGATCTTTGTAGTAATCTACTGGACTTTCTCTAACCTCTTAATCCTAAGAGTATATTTTGGAGGAAAATAGATCAAACTTTATAGGCTTTTTGAGAACACTATTTGGAAAATATATATAAAGGCATGAATTAATCTCTTTGAAATATTTATTGTTAATAGTACATGTATTACAAAACTAGAAAGTTAAAGTATACTTTATTACATAATGACGTATGGGGTTACTTTTTTTTAACTCACGAGAAGCAGATATGTCAAATAAAAATATAATATTTTTCCTGTGTTTACAGGAAGAATAAGGGAAAGGATGATAGAGGAAAGCATGTTTGTATATATTCATACTAGAAAAATAAAAAATAATTGTTAGTGTGATACTTTTTGTTATTACATGTTCCTAAATGAAACTCGGGAGTAATTTTCTCAAAACATATATTTATTGATTTGTTTGAAAGCCTTTACGGTTTTTATTTATAAAATCCAAAGATCATAGGCAAAATAAGAATTGAATAATTTGCAATTCAAAGTGTTAAAACATGGTGATTCTGTGAGAAATGCTTTACAAAAAATGTAAAATTTAGAACTTCTTTAATTGCTAGAAAGCATGGTGTTCTATATCTAAGAGAAACAGGCATAAAATTAATTGTGGATTCATTCTGCTTTGTCATTCAGTATTAAAGGACTAGAAATGTCCTTTTGTGAAGTATTTGACTCATTTAATACCCATTCTTGAGTTAAATGCCAAACTTGTATGTCCAAAATCCATTCAGCAATTTGCATGTGTTTCATCATAATCACAATAAAGAAAATTTTCATTTGCTTCCAATCTTGGTACATTTTCTTTAATTCCTGAAATTATACTGTAAATATAGCACCAGTATAATTAATTTTAAACATACACAAAAATGCACTTCTTGTTGTTTCACAATATAAATGTATTCCTTAATATTAATAATCTGTAAAAGAAACAAAAATAACTATCTTTGAGTTGATAAACTATCTTAACTCTGTGTCTGATTTATTAATCGAGAAGCAAATTAATACAAACTGCAGTGTATGCCACTGGCAGAAATGCAGAAGCATCTTTATATGGAAAAAAATAAGCTGCACACGTGAAAATGGTGGCCAAGAGCAGCTGGACATTTTAGCTCATTTAAAAGCTAATTCTGGATTTGGTAAAGATGCCCTTAAATAATGACAGCCTGAAGAAGCTTGAAGCATGTCATTAAATCCATTGGGATTGGTGGTTTGATTTCATTTCCATCCAGACGGAGGTAGCTCAGTTGAGGTCCATGAATGAAAAAATCTTGTTCTGCATGCAGTGTGGGAGGTGTAGGACATATCAAAGAGACATTCACACCTATGGAGTCAAAGACAGCATAAGTGATTAATTGGGACACAGAAAGAATAGAAGCTGAAGACCATGGAATTACTGCAGTAGTCCTAAAGGAGGATATAGTGGCATGAAGAATAAAACTGATAAATACTTTTTTGTATGGTAAGTGATTATCCACACCTATTTTTTAAAGATTACCAGCTAAAACCGTGCAACATATGTGTAGTCATGTCACTCTAATGTCTGCTATATTTATTACAGGACACTATAAAGAAAATATTGTTAAGAGTTGTACTGTGGACAAAGTTATATGAGCTATATTACCTTTGTTTAAGCTCACTGGTGAGAAAAAAACATCTTTAAATTGCTAAAGGATGAGACAGAGATGGAGACAACTGTTCAGACCTAGTACTGAAAGACTGGGTAGGTATAAGTTTGAATGGATGGTTAGATGGAAGGATGGATAAAGGAGGGGATAAATCCAATATAAGCTAAAATGCTTGAAAAGTGCCTCGCAAGATGCACAATATTCTAGGATGACAAGTTTTAAAAAGCGTAATTAACATAAGTTTACATCTATAATACTTTTAGAACACGACCTTCAATCTCTGTGCATACTTGTATATAATTAGGAAGGAAATATTTGCCAAGAATTGAATTACTAAGAATTGAAGCCAGGAAATATCCCATCAACCCTTTCGCAGGTACAAGATGGGAAAAACTGTGCACCTGCCTTGGACCAGAGCCCTTGGCATCAACGCCTATACTGAGATTTAGGGGTGGTTTCCAGCGAGATGACTTGTTGAACTAGAAAACTTCAGAGAAGTGTAGAGCAGCTGATTCCAGTCATGTATCCATATACTGTATTGCCTTTATATTCCTTTCTGAAGCTGTTTTGAGCAAGATCTTTCTTAGTTAGACTCACCTAACTTGGGCGATGCCTCTCCTATCTGTCCTTTTAGTACATATATATTCATTTTTGAATAATTTTATGCTTATAGCAAGGTTGCTTTGTTTGAACCTTATGCCATTTTGTGAATTTAACTTAATAAAAAACTCACAGATAGCAATGTTGTGGTTTTAAAGATTTTTCTCATGCATTTTCATTTTATAATTACATAAACTTTATCAGGCAATATTTATTATTCCTCCCACCTGGGTATTGTAGGAACAGAAGGCTCAGCCTACTCTTTTTCCTGCTACATGGTCTCCATTGCCTAGGGAGAGAATCGTCCCTTTCAGTCTGTCGTTCATATACTTACCACCCTCTCACTCAAAACTGACATATGTCTGAATAAGTAGAGTATGAGAAACAAGTACACTAAATGTAATTATTTTTCATGAGTTAATTATGGCTTCTCAGAGAATGCCAGGAAGTAAGTTATTAGAATAGATAAAAAATATAACACAAATTTAAGGTCCTTAAAATATTCAGAAGAAATGACTATTTTAATCAGATGACATAAAAATTAACTGATAAATTCTGAAGACTCTTCAAATAAAATATGTCTATTAGTAACTATTTTAATTTTAATTTTATTGATTATGTGGCAAGAAGAGCTAAGTACTTTACCAGTAATTATAACACAGTGTGATATAATTATAAGCCAATAATTACAGCCAGGGAAATTTTATTTTACATTTACTTCCTTGGAATATAGAAATAACCGCATTTTATATCTATATTAAGAAACAAATGACTGAATTTATTTTTATTAATATTGTTGCTTTTCTGCTTTTAGAAATTCTTTTTAGATTCATATCCTCAATGGAATTGGGTGAAAGGTATGGTTATTAGATAAGTAGAAATTTTAGTTCTCTTAAAATGAGAAGCTCTAATCTCGGGTTCTGGCAATTGTAGTCATTCTTAGTCCTTCAGCAACTATCCTCTCCTAGTTGAGCTTTAGTTTTTTCTTTGTGGAAATTTCTAATGCTATTATACAAGGTCCTTGCAAGAACAAATGGTTCTCAAGTCATGAACCTAGAGTGTTAATACTCCTAGAAATTAAAAAAGTTAGGCCTCTGTCCAGACCTACTGAGTTAAAGAAACTTGCAGTTGGACTGAACAACCTGTGTTTTATATACCCTCCAGGTGATTCTGATAAACACTAAGATAAGAGAAAATTAAAAAATAGAAATATCTGAGTAAATGCTTTGAAAGTCTCTCTAAAATATAATTGCAGGAAGGACAGAGTGCTCTATATCCCAACTATTCTTTGAATACAGCATCTCACTCCTAAACATGTGTATTCTCAAACTGTCTAGGTGGAATATTCAGTTCACAAATGTGGAATCACTGGAAGTTAACTTCCCACATGAGTTTTTTTGTAGGTCTTTACTGTCAGATGAGAAATGGGCCTGTAAAGGCACAGAGCACTCATCAGGAAAGAATTGTACGTGTACATAAGAATTGGCTATTGGTCATTGTACTACTTGGTGCAGCTAAACAGATTCTTCTATGAACAACTTTTTTTTCGGTTGCATCTTTTGCTTTTGACTACAGGATTAAACAATACATTTCTTCACCATGGGAAAATAACTACCATGGTGGCAGTCTGCCAGTTAGTTCCTGAATTTTATGCTCAACTATGCTATTATAAAAATCTTGAACAGTTGAGCAGAATCCAGTGGAAAAATAGTCTATATTTATAAATCACAAGTTTATATGATTATTTGGTTAAAGTAATCTTTGGTGCATTAAAACCAGGAAGCACAGCCTTCTGACAATTATCTGTGTACTTTCTTTAGGCCATTTTGACTAAATCTCACTTTAGGAATGTATTTTCTGAAGGTGCAGAGAAAACTCCCCAAGGTTATGTTCCTAAAGGCCTTGTACTAGGGTTGCAGATGCATAGGTGGAATCAGTGTCTGTGGTGTAGCAAGAAGTGTCCACTTGTACACCGGATCCAGCCTGACCCTGGACATAATTGTGAAGGGGTCAAGTTTCTTTCTGATGTATTTAGCTTATCATTTCTCTATGCTTCCCTACTTCCCCTCATGATAACTTTGCCTCCAAGAACTTTGTACTCATATTTCATTCTCAAATCAAAAGCTCTTTTCAGGAAAGCAGAGGGTATTCTAAAAGACGCAAGGAACTACAGTCTTCCAAGGACATTTCATTTCATTTCAATCAAGTAAAGTGCTAGTTCTCAACATGTGGTTTTCAGAAAAACAGTATGAGCCTCACCTGAGAACTTGTTGGAAACGAAAATTTTCAAAATAGCCACTCTGGGGTGGAGCCATAAACCTGTACACCGGAAAGTTTGAGAAACCCTTCTTAGAGGTGATTAATCAGAAACTCTAATTAGAGATGTTTTTGGCATGAAATGACCTATAACATTTGAGACACAGTTGCTTTGTAATGTCTCTTAAATCATATCACATTTACTCAAAATCATGAGGTGGTTGGGGCCCAGCACACTTTCTTATACTAATCCACCCACCATGGCAGAATGGCAGAATCTTCATGAGTCAAAGATGATAGAGAAATTAGTTTTCTTCTATAAATACTGGATCTCTGTAGATTACTAAGGTCCACTTTCAAACTTTAATTTCAAGGTTTGGACTTAGTTTATTAAGACTGTGAGTAGAAAAAATAATAATAATTATAAATGAAGGGCACATTAGTTGCAAGGACAATGCAACTGCCATTCTTAAAGAAGATATAGATAAATGTCATGAAAAAGGACATTTCATTCTAAGACGAACACTGATGGTTACTTACTTCGAATTTTGTTATGATCAAGGTGAAGATGCTGCAGGCGGGCACTGATTTGGGGAAACTTTGTGAGTTGATTGTGAGACAGTTGAAGATCTAGAATTGAGGACACATCAAAACCTCTTGATGGGAGGCCTGCATCTGATAATTTGTTGTGGTTTAGCCTCAGGAAGGCCACTTTAGGAATGACATTGAAATAATTTTCGGGTATTCCCTCAATGGAATTGTTATCCAGAAAGAGTTGCATTGTATTGGCTGGCAATCTTGGTGGCATGTTCCGTAGGGCATTTTTGGCCATATTTAGCTGCATGAGGTTCTTGAGTCCCTTAAAGGTGTCTCTTTGAAAGGCACTGTCCAATAGTTTATTGTGCTGTAGATCAAGAAGGGTCAGGTTTTCCAGATTGCTGAAGGTCCCTTGAGGAATTCTGGATACCTTGTTTCTGGCTAATTGTAGTTGCTCTAAACTTCTTGGCAGGGGGGAAGGTACTTCTTCTAGCTCATTGTCTTCCAGAAATAAGAAAAGCAGCTTCTTCAGCTGGCTTAGGGCTCCTTTTTCAATTCCATAGTTGGTTATTTTGTTCTTGTTTAAATTAATCCATCTCAGCTGGGTGGCATTCACAAATGATTTCTCAGGGATGGTTTCTATCAGGTTGTTTTCAAGGTAGAGATACCAAATTCTTGAAGGAATAGCAGGAATTTCTTTGAGCCCTCGATTTTCACAGTATAAAGCAGTAGGGAAACTGGGAGGGCAGAAGCATTCCCTGGGACAACTGAAGTCATGCATAGACCAGTCCTCTGGCTCATATACATCATAGACCTGTCTCATGCTTTGGGTCCATGCAGTATCTGTTATGAATAACACCCAGATGAGGAAGGAGATTGTGGTTGCCATTATACTACCTATAGGATAAGAGATACTACTGTTAGATATTGAAAGATCTTGACCTTTTGATAATTGCTTGCAGTAGAATGAGCAGTACACCTTTCTACTTCAGCAGAGAGGTGAAGATATCAGCATTTCATTCACAGATATCAATTAAGACACATTTATTTAGTAGACACCATGTGCTAAACATTTACAAACTCCAGAACTAAGTCAACTTGCAGCTTTCTGGTTTTAACCCAGTCACAATGAAAACTGAGCAATGGAAAATAAATTTTAGCAGCTCTAAGTGCTTTTCCATTTCAAGCTGTTTAATTCAAGGGACTTAGCTGAGACTAGTAGTTGAATACAGGAGTACAAAAAATGACCTTTTGCTAATTCAAGTTGAGAGTCTAGGTTGTTCATCAGAGATAGGCACATGTTTTTGCTTTTACTTCTAAATGAGCAGACCATCTGGAGGAGATGTCCCAGGTTCTTTGGCCCTTGAACCAAAGAAACAAGGGAATCAGGGAATGCTTCAGTAGTTTATTGAGAAGGAAAGTTCTAGGATCTGAAAGACAGTGTATGATTAATCTCTTGTCCCGTTGCTGAACTTCTCAGGTAAGTTGTATTTGGATGAAAGACTTCTATAATGTTAATTACAGAATCAAGCTATTCAGCCTACAAATTGACATTTTTCTTAAATAATGGCTGATATATATATATATATATATATATATATATATATCATACATCCATACATACCTATATGACAAAGAGAGTTTATTACACAGAGGTGAATATATTACTTATGCAATTGTGGTGCATATCTATTTAGCCATACTGATGCTTCATAAGAAGCAAAACAAAACAAAATACAAATTTAGGGTACAGGTAGAAAAATAATTTTACATTAGTATTTCCAGTAGGACAATAATAGAGAGCAAATTAATACTTACTGATATGGGATACATTTAAAAGCCATATCATCATCACACATTATAGTTAGAACTATTTTAAAAGAGAAAATAATCATACACATGATTTATATGTTTTTAAAATATATTTTTATGTTACATAAACACAAAAAATTAACATTTTAATCAATGTACATTAAGTTAAACCAGTTGGCACTAAGGACAGATTAAGTTATTCAGCTTCCTTGGGAGAAAGATATATAGACATATAGGAGATGATGATCTTTCAATTTTGCTAGTAAAGTGCAGAATGACAAATGCACAACTGTTTCTGCAAACTGTCAAATTTCCTACCATTGCAGAATGCTGCTCTGGCCATCATCCAACAGACACTCATTAATTTTCTTTTCTCTCTTTATTTGTTAGAATGAGGATTTGCTTTAGATATTTAAGTTATAGTCCTACATCTGATAAACCAGAACTTTACATTGTAAGCTTTAAGAGTTTTAAGAAATGCAAAATAGTTTACCTTGCCTTCCAGGATTATACTGTTGAGTGCTGTGTCTCTGTCTGCAATTTGCTAAAAATCAGTTCAGAGAAAAAAAAATTGTCTAAAAATTGTTTTTACTTTATGCTGTCAAGCCTTCCAGGAGAAAAAGTCAAACCTGCTCTGAGCAGTCCCCAAGAACACCTTTTGATGTATTGTTTTCACTTTGCCAGGGCTGAAGAAGACAGCTGAGCTCAGCCTTTCTGGGTCTTCTTTCTTTTCTATTGGTCACTGCTTGCTCACAGTAGTAGACTGACCCAGGCACCACTGGCGTGTTTGTGTGGATCCTCTGTAATATATGCCTGCCAGTGGCTCCAACTTTAACCTCTCCAATAAACACAGCAGCTTGGTACCTAGGCAGCCCAGCAAAGGAAAGTCTCACTTTAATTTCCAGAAACTATAAAAGCATTTGGGACAATTTTCACTCCTAATTCACAGTTCCAAAGACGGAGTGATGTACTGATGTATAGACCTGATTCAGCACCAAGCAACTGAAGGCAGTTTTCATTTCCACTGTAACTAAAACAGATTTTTCTCTGGATGATAGTCTTTAAAAAAACAATTAAGTGCAAGGAAATAAAGTCCAATACCCTCAGTTTATATGGACATATTTTATTTGTTTCTAATATGAAACAGATGCTGAGATGTATTTGATTAAGGAAAAAGAGATAGAAATACATATTTGAAAATTTTTAAACTCTTATCTGAAAAACCATACTCAATTTTGGCACTAACCTGGTAATACACTTTGTTTTATACAACTAATTTTTGTATTTCTGTTTACTCCCCTTGTAATAATTTATTTAAGTATTTATTAAAATGAGATGAATTTTACTCATAACATCACACATGTTTTGTATTTAGTGTCTTATAAGACATTCTGTTGCATTGCTTTTTTTCCTTTTCTTTAATTCATCTGAGCAAATATGTCTTCTATTTCTTATATTTAAAAAAAAAGTTATGCCTTTTGAGGAATTATGCAAACAAAATATATATTTTTCCAACAATATTTTGTTGATTGTAATTATTTTGTTTTTCAAAATTATCTTACGTTGAGATCAGGCAGTTCAATTTAAATGTGTCATTCAACAAATCTCACAGAAATACTATCAAAGACAGAGCATAATAAAGAGGAGAAAGCACTGGAGTTAAAGGACCTTTGTCAGAGGTAACTCTTTTTTTCCCCTCTTAACCAGAGGCAGATAAATTAGAGCTTACATTTGTTATCTATAAAATAATAATCCATTACCTCATGGAGTGAGCCCTAGTTGCCATAAATGATTATGGAAATGTTAACTTCTCTTTGCTATTAGCACTATACCCTCAGAAAAATGCATTCATACCCAAGTGCTTTTATAACTAACATCCAATTCACACATAGCTCTTTGTAGCCTAGAGTTGCACTTACAATATTTTGAGAAAGCAATCAGTGTTATTTGCAATTATCTCCTCTCTCCCTTGCATTTTTTTCTTTTCTCACTTTCCCCTAGGATATAAACAACAGATAAGCTTCAGATCTGCACAGTCTCTTCTACTCTCTTTCTCTTAATTTTCTTTTTTAGCCAAATTTATTTCATTCATTTTTAAATTTTATTATAAAAATGTTGCTGCATGTTTATTGTGGAAAAATTAGAGCAGTGTATGTGCTGCCTCCAATCTCCTTCCAATTCACAATTTCACTCAATGATCCACTTGTCAAAATAGGGCTTCTTATTCTATCACTTCCCTAAAATTGCTTTGACAAAAATCAACACTGATCTTTATATGCACTAATCTACTTGAACTATATCCTTAGGTAATACTGACCCACCACATTTATTAAATGTTCCTCTAAGTTTTTCTGATATCATTCTTTTCTAGAGTCCCCTGCCCTTTTCAGGTGACTTCTCTTTGTATCTTGAAACTTTCTCTTTGATCTTTTTAACATTTTATTTTAAAAGAACTATTTTATAGCATTTGGAGCTCTTTGAGAATCTGTCTTCTGTGCTCTTCTTGTCCTCTACATATTTCATGTGTGATTGCATGGCTTGAATAACATCCTTTATTGTGAAGACTTCTGAATCCGTATCTCCAAGAAAACCTCAGAACAGGGTCTGCATCCCAGTGTAAGTCTGTCTATCTGTGCGCTAGACATCTGTTGAGCACTTTGAAGGCACATGAAGAAAATGAGATTCACTACCTCCAATTATGTCTAACTGCTCTTATCAGTTTATTTTTTTGAATGATATTATCACTTTATTCAGTCTCCCAAAGCAGAAATCTGGAAATCATTCTTCACTCTTCCTCTCATTTTGTGCACATATGGTAACAATTACTTTTTAAGGATGCTGAGAGACATAAATAAAAATGACCTTCCATAACATTTACCATCTTTGGGTATCATGGCTTCCAGACTAAAAACATAGAATATTTTCCACTATTAGGATAATCTTATGATTTTCCTACAACAATCAAATCTGCCTTTCTTCGATTATTGATTCCAGGAGGATGAGACTCCAGGCATCTCTTCTCTGGAATTGCTTAAATTGATGTTTGAATCAATATAACAATATTGATATAACAGAATAACAAGCTATAGCAGCTATAACAAGAATTCATAAAAGACTCTAACCAGTCTTATGTGATTACAAAGAGAGAGCAAGGAAACCTAAAGTGTATAATATGGCTTTGGCATGTCTCTAGTGAGAGACTGATATTTTAGAAGTCCATGAGGCTTTATAAATAGTAGTTATTCAAAAAATATTCATTCAATGAATAAATGAATCACTAAATTTTTAAGGCATATGTATCATTTGTCATTTGTGATTTGTAAATGGGAATTCCTATGTAAGTAGGAAAACAGTGGAGTGCCTTCTGTATATGGTTTAAATATGTGTTTTCCTTTTGCAACTTCATAGCTGTTTGACCTTGAATAGGTTATTAAACCCTCATGTCTACAGTAAGCGGGGCAAGTGCATTATGGGTAGACATGTCTTGCCTCATTTACTGCGCAGAGCCATTTGAAGATGAAATGAGATAATAGGGGTGAACATGTTGTACCAGTCTAAAATTTTTCGTAGTGAAAAATGGTAAAGCTTTTTGCTTATGAGGAAAATAATACCAGAATTTTTTTCTAGCCGAGAAGGTAATAGTTGATTTTCCTGTCTACCTGTGAGAAGTCTTTGCAGAAACTTAAGAGAGGGCAAAGGTGTAGTTATTATGGTTATTTTAACCTATTTTCTTCCTTTTAGCATTTTAAAATGTTTTATTTTGACCCATATGGATTCTATGAAAAGGGAAGCTGCTTTGCTAAACTATCTTACACCAGTGATATTAGTTCATTATATTCCCGAAGATCACTGCTCTTTCAAGTGAGAAGGCCATATGTAATGTGATGTAAGCCACAAAACTCTAGTAAGATTCTCGATTTGTTGGCATATGTGTCACATATGGACTAGAAATTCTTGGTTGAAGTACTTGGGTCCTTCCAGGATATTTGGTTGCCCTATTTGATTGAACTTTTGCTAGAAGGGATTATGTTTTTCCTTAACAGAAAAGTTTTGGTTCAACTGAACTGTGTCAAGTGGTTAAACGATGTGAAAGGGATTCACTAAATAGATATAGCTTATACACAGAAACATAGTTTAAAATTTTGTCACAACAATGTATTTCAAATATTCCAATAATACATTTGAAAGGTCAACAATCATCACAAAAAAATGATCAGAAAGCCAATGATTAGCACCCTCACTCAGTTCTGTCAGTATAAGCTGTACTTCCAATAGCCCATTATTTCTAATTCTATAGCAGATTTAGTATTTGATATTCTTGCTTATAGTTTTGACTTACCAATTTTAAATATATTTTTCCTTGTTAGATAAGAATTTAGCATGGTTGCCCAACCCTATTTCTTACCTTGTCTATATCTATAATTTCCAATAAATTTTGATTAAATAAATAATAGAAGATTTTTCTATAGTTCTCATTAGTTATGAAGCAACTTAAATATCTCATAAAGAACCAGATCACTGTGATCTGCCAAATTAGGTTGTGTTGATGAGCAACAGAAAGTAAATTACACTGAGGTAGGAGAATATAACTTTCCAGAGGAAATATCTATCAGGAAGGAAAAATCAGTGAAACTCATATATCTGATACTATTCATAAACAATTTTTATAAAATTTTAAATGTCTTAAAATGTTAGTTGATTTATTCTTACAACAGACCTATGAAGAGACATAATTGTCCAAGGTTTCACTGGTGGTAAATGACATGACATGTGCATATAATATGTATTGGTCATCTTTCCCGTGGCTGACAAACACAAATTAATGGCTGCCATACACAATTTGAAGGAGGAAATGATTTGTTTGGCTCACAGTTTCAGAGGTTTCACTCCATGATTGCCTGACTTCAAGGCAGAAACATGGCAGAGGGTCATTTTAGAGAGAGACTGCTCAACTCTTGGAATCCTCAAATGCTGGAACCAGAGAGCAGGGGAAGAGCTAGAGAGGAACAGGGAAGGAATCCATATAATTCCTGCATCATGCCCTGTGAACCACTTTCTCCAATGAGGCCCTGTCTATTATTACCCATTTAACTAGAAGTTCCTGAATAAATTAGTGACTGCACAACCGATTCACCTCTCCAAGAATCTCTTAATCCAGTCAAATTGATAATCAACATTAACCAGCATAGACTGCATCTTCTTAGTAAATACTGTTCAAATGTTAACTAAACATATCTATGTTGATAAAACTAACTCCCCCTTCCCCCTTCCTCCCCCCTCCCCCTCCCCTTCCCTCCCCCTTCCCTTTCCCCTTTCTCTTCCACTTTTTCCTCTTCCTCCCCTTCCTCCTTCTTCTTCCTCTCTCTCTCGCTCCCCTTCCGCTTCTCAGTATACTAGAAGTAAAAACGTATAAATGTGCCCATGCATTTTATGCTGGGTGTAAATTGACAAATATCTAATACTTATGCCTTTTAGTACATTTTTTATAATCAAAATATTTCATTAATGCTAACATGATTGTTTTCTGTCATTATGAATAAATAGTAGTAACCCATCTACTTTCATTGCATAAGATTTTTATCTGAAGCAACCTGAAGCTAGGCTATTTCTTAAACTGATTTGAAACTACTGGTAAACTGGGTAAGTTCAATGCCATTTTATATTTTGATTCAGCTTTGACATTTATGAGTCTCTTTGTGGCTACTCAGAACTCTGTAGGAAGAGTTTGCTGAATTTAGAAGTGCAAACAAAAATAGACTTATAATTCTTGAGTGAGCTTTTACCAGATTCTCTCTGGATCAGTTTCTTTAGCTTCTCAATTCCTCCTTATTTCTCCTAAGTTTAACATTGCCCCTGTGGCTTCCCAGGGATACTAAGATAATAAGAAGTAGGCAGCTTGGAAATCAATTTAAAGTTCATCTCTAACAAGTTTGCATGAGATTTCTTAGAAAAATCACTTCATCAGAGTGTGGAGAACATAGCAGTAGACATAATGTCTGTAGCAATGCTGAGGAGATGTGGTCGAGTCCCAGATGTAGCTGGTCATCCTTGACCTTTTACCCAACTGCCTTTGTAGAGCATCCCAAATTAGATCTACACTATTACAATAGTCTACTTTCAATTACTTCCTGTATATATTGACATATTAACTATACTCTGACTATATTGTATAATCTTCTCAGCCCTTTGGTCCCAAGAAAATGTCATGAATCTTAAGTGTGATTTAAGAGAGGAACAGTAGTGCAGAGCACTAGGACCTATTTGATTGTATTCCCAATTGTATCATGTACTTGGTTGAATCAGCTCTATGGGGCAGTTCAGACTGATAGATAAGACAACATTGTGTTTATGGGCAGCTGACATCAAATTATTGTTCAGCTTCCTTAGGGTTCAATTTCTCAAAGGTAATAATCATTTACTAGATGTGGTATATACTTATTTTTGAAAGCTATGGGTTTAATTCTTCTATTAAGGCTTACTGCTGGCTATCTATAGTGGCCTGAAAAGCCATGCACTCTTTGAACCTTACTTAATCTGATGAGTGAGATCAGTCTACCCCCAATTGTCTGGAATTTTCTCTTGCCAGTGGAGAAACTGAACACTTGTAGCTTCTCAGCAGTAGACTTACATGTAATAATATATGGCCTTAAAGGAACTGTGTGTCTCTTTAATATCTTCACAAACTAGATTCAGTCCAGTATTATGTCTATAAGATTGTCCTGGAGATAGAAGGGAGAATGAACCCCTGTTGCATTTGTCTGGTGATCCTTATAATATGGAAATGATAGCAGACTTAATCCAGAAGTATAGATGATAAATTCAGGAAAGCATTAATCATTGCAGTCCTTCATGTAGTGCTTTTCCATCTGATCTTTATAGACACCTGGTCAACATATACTTGCTGAACATACACTCTTTTCAGAACTGTGCTAAGAATTATCTTATGCTGGTGGGGGGCCAGCAGGTCCTACAAGAGAAAGCAGACATTTCACACCAAGTGTCCTTTTCTGGAGGAAAATAAATGAACACAGAGCTATTTCAACAGGACCAGAGTCAATGGTCACTCTGAGGATTACAATCAAATCACTTATTTTGGCAAATAGAGTAGGTTTGAGACACTTGCCATAGCACCAGATGTTTATTCATACAAAAGGGTTGTTATAATGTGTCTCTTGGATTGAGATTTCTGTTACAAGGAGATTATTTCAAATTGTGTTAAATAAAGAAATTATAACTTTGTCTTCTAAAAACATCAGAGTATCCATAACCCTAAATGGCATGTTCCTAATGGCAATGTCCTTAGTTAAACAGGTCAGTATTTGTCTTCCCTTTGGAGGAGTATCATGTTTCCATAGTGCCCCATAGTTAATCAATTAGTTGGCTTTCCCATAGTGTTCTATTGTATGTATCCCCAGTGTTCTGACATTAAAGCATCTACTGTCTTTGATTAATAAAGCCTACCCTCTAGATGGAATCACAGGATGTCTTGTGAGATTATGTGTCTGAAGATTAAAATATGGCATAAAGTCAGGGTGTTAACAACTCAGGAAAAGTGTAACAAGAATATATTGCTATTCTTGTCTGGTGAAAGGAAGCAGACTGCCTCTGGTAATTTTGTTGATTGGAATAGAGCAAAAAGACATTATTCAGATCATTTACTTCACACAAGGCACTAAGAGCTTTAATGATTTGTACCACATATGGAAGAGCAGTTGCAGCAGGAGTTGCTGTCTGATTAAACTTTGGAGAATCCATTTCTATCCTTCAAGACTATTCAAATCCACTATACTGCCAAGTGCTATGTTTAGAAGGGACTCTACTAAAAACCATTAACCCAGGACTCATTAGTCTTTGATGGTATTTCTCATCCTATATTGAAGTGATTTTTGCTATTTAATTAAATATTTTGACAGTGGTGGGTAGCACTGCCATCTATACTTTGATCTTTTTTAATAGACTAATCTGTCACAAGATCCAGAGCCAATGTGTCAAATTTGTCAGCTCTAAAGTCTGCTATTGCAACTATTTATAGTAGAAATTGGGACAAATAACATGGGAAAGAAGTGAACGACAATAAGGTAAAGTTTCAACTTAAAAAAGCATCACTAATGGACTGAAGAAGTGGCTGATATACCCAGAAAGTAGTATTGTTTCAAAAATATGCTTTTTTTCCTCAAGATATAGTTGCTCTGGTAAAGACCCTTAAAAATAAATAAAAGAAGCACATACCTGTGATACCATAAGAAGTTACTTATTTAAGACCAGGTGTCCTCTCCGTCATTTTCCAAAGCTTTAGGTCCATGATTTGAACGAGGTTTAGAAATTCAGTAAAGGGTAGAAACCTTCTATCATATATCATAATGGTTCAATGAAATCCTCAGGTTAGCAGTTTTGGAGGGTTTTTGATTTAACAAAACAAATGGTACTGTGGTGAATTTCCTATCTCTTTTATTCCCATAAATGCAACATTTTGGGGTACTTTGGTTATATTTAGTGTTTTATTTAATTATTAATGCATATTCATTGTACAAATCAATGGGTTTCACTGTGACATTTCCAGAGTTCTTCTTTCACCCCTTGATCATGCCCAACCACCCCTTTACCCTTCTTTATCTTCCCTTCTCACCCTTCTTCCTGCTCATCCCCTTCCCTTTTTTAGCAGTCCTTCTTTCACCCTTAGGTCATACTTTTTTTTCTAGATTCTACCTGTGAAAGAAAACTGAGGATACTGCTCTTTGTGAGTCTGAGTTATTTCACTTCACATACTCTCTGGTTCCATCCATTTTCCTGAAAATGCCGTAATATTTTATTCTTTATGGCTGCATAATAATCCCGTGTGTATATATATCATATTTCTGTATTCCTTTATCTGTTAAGGGATATCCAGGCTAATTCCACACCTGGGCAGTTGTGAATGGTGCCACAATAAATGGTCATGTGTGTTCTCAAGAGTGGAATGGTTATTTCTTATAGTACATAGTTTTATTTCTAATATTTTTTGAGTCACAGCAATAGTCTTTTCCATAATGGCTGTTCATTCACACCAAAAGGCTAAAAGGGTTGCTTTCTTCTCCATTTTCACTCCAGCATTTACTGTTTTTGTTGTTATTGTTGTTCTGACAATAGCTATTTTGCCTGGGGTGAGATGGAATCACAATGTAGTTTCAATTAACATGTCTCTGATGACTGAAGATGTTGAACATTTCAAAATGTATCTATAGATTATATATATATATATATATTTCTTATTTTGAATATTGTCTGTTAAATTGTTTGACCATTTTTATTAGATTATTTATTCTTTTAATTTTTTTGTATATCCTGGATATGAATATGCTATCACAATAATAGCTGACAATAATTTCCTCCCATTCTGCAGGTTGTCTCTTCACTCTATTGATTGTTTCCTTTACTGTGCAGAAGCCTTTTAATTTTTAATTGGCCATCCTTCTTGCTCCGGATCAGTCTGACTTTATGCTGACCCTCACAATTTTCAACAGAAAATACATTAGTCATTGACTAATGACATTATTTGATGTCTTACATTTCAGGATTACTCTTCCTCATTAAAATAAAAAAATCGATGTCAGTCCTTATACCTTCCATTCATGCTATGACATGAATGCCTTCCCCTTACTCCAAAAAATTCATGTGTCGAAATCTTAGCTACTAAAATGATAGTGTTAGGAGATGGGGCATTAAGACGATGATTTGCTCATGAGAGTTGAGCCCTCATACTTGGGATTAGTGTCCTTGTAAGAGGCCCAAGAGATACTGCTATGGTTTGTCCAGATGTCTCCCCAAAGCCTCATGCAGGCATAGGTGGCTTTTTCAGAGGTGGCTGAATCTAGAGTGTGTGATGCTGGGATTAAGGGTGTGTGATTACTAAACCAGTACACTGATTGGTTTGGCACCACTGTAATCCTGGGTAGTGTGGATGAATAAAAGGGGCAGGAAGATGATGTTATGATCCCTTGTTGCTTTTGTTACCTTGAGCACAGTTTGTGTTTTTCCTCTGCAATGCCTGTCTGCCATCCACCCTGCCCTGGATCCAGCCAGTTATGGACTGAAACCTCTACAAATTGTGAACTAAAAAAGCCTTTTCCCCTTTAACTTTGGTACCAGGTATTTTATCTCAGCAATGAGAAAAGTAACTAAGACAGATAGCCTTCATCCCTTCTACCATATCTCTACTACAATAGCTTGAATGAATTAAGACAGCCATCAATTTATGAGCATAATTAATGCCTTCCCAAAGATGCTGTTACTCATATCACGAATCACATCTCAATGGCTGGTGAAGTGAGTAAATGGATTATATGTTTAAAAATTCAGTATAAAATTCAATTTTGTGAAAATTAGTTTTTCTTTAATGTGTTAAAGCATCATCTTCGTATAATATATGCTTTCATTTTGTTCCGTTTGTGATAAGCTGTCCATTGAACTGCATTAGGCTCCCAGCAGCTTAAACTAATATAATGAAACCTAGAATCTTTGAGATATGTTCTTCTACCTAAATGCAGCCTGCTCTAATGTTCCCATTCTCCCTCTGTGCTTAAGTGACTGGAGAATCTACCTTTTCTGGCTAGTTTACAAACTACATAAATTTATTTCTCTTGCAGGAAATTCCTATAGCTCACTTAGAGTGACACTTTTATTCCAGGGTTTCACTTTCTGACACTTCGTGGCTGTCTTTTAGTAAAGGTTGAAGAATCTTGATGGTGAAAGGGAATGGTTCAGAAAAAGAAAGAAATTCTTTTGAAAGTTAATATCCTGAGTTGAAGGACCAACATATTCATTCAAGCAGGAGATGCTTTACAAATCGAGTCAGTGGGGTTGGGATTCCTAGGAATCTCAAATCTTCTGGATTTTATTGCATAATTCCCACTTCAGTTATGGCAGATCCCTCAGTTTCCAGACCAATGCCCTAACTTGTTGTTAAAGGACAAGGTAAATAGTTCATTGCAGTCCAGAATGTACATTTTGATTTTTGCTCTCATCCTGCATCAAAAAGCAATAAGAGCTTTATGTCTTAAAAATAATGGGCCAGGGAGTCAGCTCAGAGGTGCTGTTGCCTGCCTCCCAAGCGCAAGGTCCTGAGTTCGATACCTAGTGCAAAAAAAAAAAATTATAAGCCCCTAGACTTCAAGTCCAAAATTTGAGCTGCTAATTTAGAATTGTACTTCCCAGGGGCTGGGGATTTAGCGCAGTGGTTATGCTGCCTGCTTCGCAAGCATAAAGTCCAGAGGTCGATCCCCAGTACCAAAAAAAAAACAACAAAAAACCCACAAAGAATTGTACTTCCCATTTTCTCTTTTCCAGTAGTTCCACTGACTGTCAAAGGCAGCAACCCAATTCTCAACCCTGTTTCATGTTTCTTTTTTTTCTATTTCATATTTCTCAATGCCTTACTTTCAAGAGATGTGTCATTCAGACGACATGTATCATTTTTATGCACAAGTGTCTTCTAAACTGGCTTCTCTAAATAATGTGTTTGGATGCTTTTTACCTAAACTACGCAGAGAACCAATCTCAAGTTTCATACGTTGTCCAGAAATCTGAAGTCATTAGCTGATTTCTGTCATCAGTGTCTTTGTTAAGCTAAGTTTTAAACACCAGATATAACTCTGGGTGTCCTGAGTAGAAAAGGAACTCTTTGAGTGAAATGTGGAAATCACCTGAATAAAAAAAAAAGAGGCTGCAAGCTTGAACTTGGAAAATACACAGGAAACAATGGGCTTGCAGATAATTGAAGTGATCTGCCCCTTCTGCCTCTGTCATCTCCCCTGAAAATCACTGGGATCTGAGTATCCCAGGGAATGCCCTCATGGAAAACCAATGCAGATGGATTCTAAGCCAAGAATTAGTATCCACTTGTCCAATCCTGCTCCACCCAGGCTTTACCAGGGTAGGGAGAAGAAAAATGCCGGTGGGTTACTGTGTCCTCTTAAGAATATAATCAAGGCAGTTTCCCATATATACCAAAGGAGATTGGAACTGGGATAGATGTTGAAGTGAGTGCCTTTTACTCAGGAGTACACAATGGCCCATTTAAAGGGGAAAAGGGGCATTTATTGGCCCAGAAGTCTTCATATTTTAGCCTTTGCTTACCCCTCCAGAACTCCCTCTGCATCCTATAGCCACAGGTGCTCTGATGCTTTGTCCAGGTTTTGCAATTTTTCTGAATGTACTGTTACATTCTCAGCTCTAATCCTGACTTGTATTCCTCCTCTTGCTAGAAAACCTCTCAATACCCACTGTCATCACTCTAATGATTACTACATACTCTGTGAAGGCTTCCAGTGTTTCTTGTCCCCCAGTAAGAGAAGAGTGACTTCCTTTCTGAATCTGTCATTCCCCATTTATTATCATTCTAATACTTCCAACTAAGTACCGATTTTCCATCTATCTCCTAGACAATACACACTTTGATGCCACACAATTTTTTTTGCTTTTTTTCTTCAGTGATTAGCTCTGTGGTAACAGAGCCCTGGTACTTGTGTGATATTGAAGAGTAATTCAGTTTGGTTAATAGCTCTCATACCCTGCCACCTTTGCCCCCAAATTACTTTAAGAAAACTGTCTTTCGAATTCTATGTATCTATCTATCTATCTATCTATCTATCTACTCACTTATATATTTTGTAATGCTGTGGATGAACTCAGGTTATCATGCATGCTAGGCAAGCACTCAACCACAGAATGACATCTGAGACCTCTCTTGAACTTTAAGCATCTAATTCCTAACTTATTTTCTCCATTAAGATAATTGGATGATTTATTACTAATAACTGGTATATGTGTCATTTAATAAAATATATCCTTTAATTTAGTTCTACAGATTATATCTATTCTCTAGAGGTGAATATTGAAATTGATTTTTTTTCTCCATGGATATTTTTTTCTGTCTGTGTTTCATTTTTTACTGTGTACTTCTCTTTAAAATTTTAGGATAAAATCATGTTTGAATGGGGACTTTTTGTAATTGTTTTCTCATTGGAGAGGAATTTTTAAAGACAATAATATAATATGAAACTAAATGCTAAAAGCTGATTTCAACTGTATATGACAGTTTAGGTGCATATGACAGTAAAGTTTCAGTGGGGCAATCTACTTGGCACTTAACAGCGTGTGCCCTTGAAGAATTCACCTATTTTTTATTAGTTGGAGAGGGTCAATGTAGACACTTAAACCCTTGGATTATTTTGATAATTAAGTATAATCTTTAAGCCTTTAGAACATAAGATTCCTTAGTCTGTCTAGACTGCAGTAACAAAATGCTTTAGACTAGATAATTGGTAAATAATTCAAACTTACTTCTCACAGTCTTGAGACTGGGATGTTCAAGATCAGGGTCCCAATTGATTCACTGTCTGGTGAGGTATTGTTCTCATGCCTTGGCTCATGCGTAATTCTTCTAGTGAAATTACCACACTTTTAGGTTTGTGTATGCTCTATAAAATGTGTACATTTTTATGAATTTGTTGTTAATTTATTTAAATATTTTTGGTTATATCATATTTTCTTATTTTTTTCAACCAACTCTTTAGATGTATGGTTCAATCTTGCAATGTGTACATCATTCTCATGAAGTCTAATGATAAATCTGACCTTTTCTGGAGGGTACATTCTTTGAAAAGCACCTAAGATGCTTTAGAATATTTTTCTACTTTCCAATTTCTTGTTGCAATAGTCATTCATATTCCTGGCTAAAGACCCCATCCATATTTTCCATATTCATAACTTTGGATAAGTAGAATAGCATTTCAAACAGAGACATCAAGAAAGAAGTTATCTAAGACACCACAAAGAAAAAAATGCTTGTTGCTATTGCACGGTCACAGTCACTACAGATGCTGAAGAAGTATAACACAAGCCTGCTTTTCTTGTGTGTAATTTTTAATAAAACCAAATAAAACATGGGTTTCTTACTCTGTGATTTTTGCCAGTTTAGTAATGGAGATTCCAGAAATCTCTGTGAATTTCATTTGTTGAATCTGAAGGAATAAACTACACTGATGGAAATAGAGCCAAACTTTCTCCACCCTTGAACTCCTCAACTGAGGAAACAGAAACAAAATGATTCCATTTGTATCGTGAGACCTTCAATCTGATGAGTTTGGCACTTTATCCAACTTTTAGAAAGACTTTGTTAGTAATGTGAAGGGAAAGTCATCAACTGATTTTTTCCACAAAATCTTGATTTTTCACCTTTTAGAGTGAAACCATTTCTACAATTTTGTGTGTAATATAGTTTAGCTATTCTTCCTGGTGAACAAAAACATATAAATTGGCAGATAAATGAAAAAAAAACCCTCAAACTTGAAATAGAACCTGTGTGATTCAGGCTTTAAGGAGAAATAAAAGAAAGAAGAAAAATAATTTTAATATTAAGTAACTACCAATATTCAATGTTTCGGAAAATTTAAGAAGAAAATAACAATGTTAAAATGATTGTTATCTTCGTCACTTACTTTGCTTGTAAGAGATTTGAATTTGATAGCAGTGACTGACGGACTTAATATTAAGTTGTTATTTGACGGAGAAACAAGGTGAAAGATTATGATAGGCAGAATAGAAAGAAATGTTGGGGATAGTTGTTTTATTGATGAGCAGTGAAGTGTATTTGTAAGAAAGAAATTTCAAAGGATTTCAGTTTTAATTAACTCAAATCAATATTCACAAATACATCCAGTATACCTTACCAAATGCTGTGAAAACATATAGAAAAGGTCAACATGAGAACTCTGGTATCAAAATACTTTATCCCTTTCACAGATAACTTAGTCATTTAAAAAATGGTTGAAATAAAGACTTCAAAGTCTATGTCCCATAATTTTCATTTAAGACAGTCATGAAGTAAGTTTGCGTGTAAGTGCAAAACATGTAGTAGGGTACTAGGTAAGCTTGAAATGAAACTTACCTTTTATAACCTTGATGGATCAGACAATTAAAACTTCACTCTATTTAATGCAAATAGTTGAGTTTTCTCATATTTGACTTTCATACTATGAGTATTCCATGAAATAATATCATTCACATCATTCTAATTGGGCTTATTGACTCTGAAAATGTATTTCTAGAAACCTCAATATTTCAGTCTTTGAGTGCACTGCAAGAAAGAGGTATCGCTATTTATTAAAAAAATATTTTACCTTATTGAACTTGTAGAGAAAGACTGATACAAAATTAAAATCTTACAGATCAAATGAAACTTGAAGCTTACATGCTCCAATTCTTGCTGGGAGAAACCTGAGCAGCTGGACCACAGTACCTGAGACAGCACAGTGTCAAGTGACTGACAAAAGCCCTGGAACAGGCTTCGCACATTGAAATCGACCTTAACACCTTAACTAAAGGATTGCTACTGACTAAGTTTCAGAAGATATTTTTTCTCATTTCCCTAAACTACAAAATAGTTTTTTGGCTGTAATTTTGTAGGGAGTTCAAGCATTTTGTTTATACAAGTCTGTATTCACAATGACACGACTGTGATTTTTACCTCTGTATATTTTCTGTTGTATCCCAAGTTATTCTTATATCTGCTCAGAAGTTAACTAAAGAGAGCTAAGTCAGAGAAGAGAAAAAAAGGACAGATAAAATTGACCAAGCATACACACTTTATAGGGAAGAATTCTTGTGAAGTAAATCTGTTGGGATCTGAAGTGACTTGGCCAGGACTATGAACCACCAAGTATTTTTTTCCTCATGTAGAGAATTGTGGATTTCATTTGAAGTATTAAAAATTTAGAAAGAACTGGCAACATCATCTACTATGCATTTCACAAGCTTTTCACAAGCCAGCAACTTAATTCTAAATAATATTTTCAGCTAAAGAACTATAAATATTTTCCCTGTTAAATTCTTTTTCAGTCACTGAATCAGCCTTTAATGTGTTGGCTTCATAAGTGAAAACTTGCTCACTATATTCATTTCCGCTCAACTGTATAAAGTTTATGTGAATTACTTTTCTTTAGTCATTTAATGCCCAATTTATTGCATTATTTAAACATATGCACCCTATAAATGGTGGAAAAGTGCCCCAAAGTAAATTTAAATGTATACCTTAACTTTTTTATAGATATTGAAGAGATGAGAACAATAATCTAAACTCAGATTCAAAAAAACCCCATTATCTTCCATAGATAATTAAAAAGAAACAAGTAAAGTAATTTTGTAACAAATAAAAAGAGGCAAATTTTTAAATGAAAGTTACTTCTAGGCTCTTTTAATATCCTTTTGGTACCCTTACCAAAAAGATTCTTAAAATTTAGCGTTATTTGGGGAGCTCATCAAAATTTTATGAGCTTTTAATTTACTTAAATTAAGAGACAGCTCAAGAATCTGCATTTTTATCAGGGCTCCATGTAGTGCTGATTCAGATGGGCCAATCATAATACACTGAGCAAATCTGCTCTATGTTTTTTTTAAAAAAAATTATAATTCCTGACCTCAGTCATTTTCTTTTTATAATTACTTCTTGGACGATCAGAGGCTGGGGCAGAGATAGTCAAAACTGCTCTTCTGCCATGTTATGATCTCCTAAGAAGGAGTTATTTGAGCTTGATGTGGAGAGAAGAGCATAGGAGTCACCTTTGAAAAATAGCCGAGTTGTTTTTTAACATTTAGAACTTTCCATACCCTGTACGCAGGCACACAAAAACTAGAGGAGTCTTGAATTTACACTGCAGCCAGTTGGCTTCTACGTCAGTGTGGGACTGTAACAAAACACCTGTGTCATTTTCTTGCCATTTTCACCAGATGGAATCTATTGTAACAATTTACTGTTAAAAAGGCCCCATGGGTTGAGCAGACTGGAGTGGAGACAAACTGTCAGCCCCATTGTTGACAGGATCCCCATTTCTCAGGATTGCACCTGTCTTTTGGGAAATGTAGAAACATCACTGTAGAGTGCACTAATTAGTCTTTTGCATTAACCCATTTTGCTCACATCTTTGTTAGCATGAACTTATTCCTTGGACATAGAGAGATGGAACTTTACCATTTTCCCAGCTCACCTAGCACAACAGATACTCTGGCACATTTAACAGATTTCAGATGATAGTAAAAAGCCACTCTTCATGTCCCAAACCCTAGCATAATTTTTTAGCAATATTGTTAACCTCAGTAATTATTTGAATAAATGGAGATAAAAACCTTTTCCATAGAACTCATATTCTCCATGTGTGAATAAGATGTGGAACACAACAAGAAAAGACAAAACAAAACAGCTGGTACTGAGCGCATTGAGAGATTTTTATGAAAGAACCTCCCCTTATTTCACCTGCCAAATCATCGAGGACACCAAGTGACAATGATTTCCTTGCTTTCTAATACAAAATGCAAAAAAGCTAATCCAAAAAATTGTCTAGAAGAAAGGCTTTGGCAATTGTCACATTTTCCCCTCATTAGATAATAGTTTAATTTTAGGAAAAAAGACACATATCTTAGTCAAAGTGGCTTAACTCTCACATATTACCGATTCTGCTGTGCTTCCTATGAGAAAGAATAAGGGGGGAAACATCATATAGGATCTCTCAAAACAAAATGTGTGTCCTTTTCTTTAACTTGCACATTTAGTAGTATAGAACTTATGCTACTACTAACACTTAGTGAAGTTATTTTATTTTTTGGTGAACTTCCAGCATGCTTTTTCAGTAATGCAAGATAAGGGAAATGCATCTGGAACAAGGGATCTGGCCTCCACCTATTTCTGTTTAACTTAATTCCTTGACATTTAAAACAAATGTCAAATTTTCTCTTAACTTTTGAATTTCCAATACCAAAGGAGAAAAAGGTATTGAGTGATGGCCAAGACAAGAGTTCATCATGTCTCTGTCTTGTCCCCATTCTACTCTTCCTCTCTACTCCAAGAATCTAAGAATAAATGCACAGAAGTTATGTTTATTTAAAAATCCATTTATCTAAGGTTTTTTTTCATCCAGAATTCCTCAATAACTGGGTTTGCTGCATGAAAGACTCCTTCTTCCTAGGCTAGAGGCAAACATTAAAGGCCAAGAGTATGAACATGGCTTTAGTTCAACCAAATCCCCTACCTAAATCTTAATATTTTAATTCTATATCCTATTAGAGATATGAAAAAGGTGAGCACTAGACGAAGTTCTGGCAGAGAAAATATCACCCTTTACCATCCTGCTAATCAGTCAGTATTGAAGAAGCTAAACTAACAAGTAAAGGTATCTTTGTGGAACAGAGGAAAACAGAGAGGGACAGAGGGAGAGAGGGAGAGACAGAGTGAGAAAGAAAAAGAGAGTGAGGGAAAAGAAAAGAAGGGTGAGGGAGTTAGGAGATTGGGGGAAGGGAGAAGGGAAAGGAAGGAGGGAGAGGTTCATTAGGACACTAAAAATCCTAAGACACATAGACCAAACTCTAGCATCTTCATCTCATAAATGTCCATGTATCCAAAAAATATCTCCATCCTAGACTTGTGTGTACTAGGAGTTTTTCTAGGTCTTGAAGTTATAGCATTGAGACTAAAACATTAAAATATCTGGGTAAGGGTAAATACAGGGAGGTTGGATTTCAGGTACAAAGATTCAGTTAGATAGGAGGAAATTCTAGTGTTGTACAGGACATTACCTATCATTTTTAACAATATTTTCTAGACTTTATAGAAAACTAGATGAAATGTGTTCAAAGATTCCAAACAGAAAAAATGATCAATTTCTATGGAGATGGTAATGATAATTTCCTTCATTTTATTGTTACATACTGCATATATGTATCAAATGGCCTCGCTGTTCCCAATAAATATGTACAGATAACATGTGTCAATTTATATAAATTTCTAAAAGGTCAGTAAGAAGAAAGTCCAAATAAGTAAACTATATCTGTTAAGTGGTAATAAGTGCAGAGGAGAGGGTTAGGGTGCATGAAAGTGTTTCAAAATTTGGTAAAGAGAGTCAGAGTAGGGTGATATTATACAAATATGCGGCAAACCATGCTGACTATGTTTACATCCTTTGGGATAAAACCAGAATCAAGTGTAGCTAATTTAAACATAGAGTGATCTATTCAAAAGATACTAGAGTCATTTTCATAAGGAAGGAGTAAAAGCAGACAAATATTTAAGCAATTTTCTTCACAGTTTTAGAAAGAAAACTCACAAAAGATATCTACAGACATCTACTCCAGGGGTTGATGAGTACATTCATTTCTGTCTCCCATTCTTAGAGAAGAGAATATTATTAACTCATATTGGGTAATAATAAAATCAACCATGCCTAGGAGAGACAGAAGAAGTGTCTCACGGTGGTGGAGAGAATCTATAGGGGTGAAGTCGTAGGGAAAGTAATGACCATGACTCTGACATAAAGAAGGAGGGGAACCATGTTGCGTCCACATTGCCAGGGTTTCTGTTTCTTGCTAAAAGAATGGAGGAGAGTTAAGGGGGTTGCAGTTTGCCTAGAGTGTCCTCCCTCCTGTCTGTGATGAGTCTTCAGGGAACACAGTCACTGGCAATTAGGTAGATAGCCTAGCACCCACAGACCAGAGAGAGGGGGTGAGAGAGGAGAAAGCCCATGGTGAGCCAAATGCCAACTTGGCTTCATTTGCAGGTGAAATGACTCTTAACCTGTCCCTGGGTTCCATGTGTCTTTTTCCTAATCATCAATGTGGCCTAGCAGCAAGAATACTGATACATACAGTCAGGGCATCTGGGGATACCAGTGTCTATCTGTGTGGTATTGTATCAAGTAAAGAACACAGATCAAAGGGCTGTAGAATCACTTAGAACAGTGTTTGTCACTGTGGATGAAGAAACCCAAGTTCACAGAAATAAGCACACTCAGATACGTAATGACGAAACCATGACTAGAATCCAGGCTTCTTTATTCCCCAGTAAGTCTTCTTTTTACTGTATAAAACCACCTGTTTGGCCAGGAAACCCTAGCTCATTGTTTTTTTCAAAAAAGTATTATTGCCTGTGAAATAGCTTATAGACTTTTGGATGACATTGATTCGGGATTAAATCTTGGGTGCAAAACTTCCCATCTGTGTGAAGTTTGGCTAGTGCATTTAACCTTCTAACCCTCACAATCCTAGCTTGTAGAATGAGGATGAAATCTACCCCATGAAACTTGGGTAATTATTAAAGGAGACGATTATATGAGTTTTTTAGTACAAATGTAAATGATTAAAAATGATGTGTTTGGTGTAAATTTAGTGAACTTGTTTTCTCAAGGTTGTTTATATGTATTGTCACGGTTTATGTTATATGGTCCTTGGAGTAAAAGGAGGAGAAGGAAGAGGATAAGAGGAAGAAAAGGAAAATTAGCAGACAAAGAAGAACCAGCCACTATAGCCAAATTCACATTTAGGATGAATAATAAAATCTTCAAGCTCTGTCCTCATTCTACACGTGAGATAGAAAGAGTACACATAAATTATTCTTTCTTAAGCTAATCCTGCCCATTCTCTCTGGCAGGAGAGTTGGCCTCATGCTATTGGAATTTGTGTATCAGCTCAGCAAGTGTTGGATGGATTTACAGGAGAAACAAAGAAAGCATTTAACTTCTATAGTAAAGGAATTATTTGGAACCTGGTGGACTGCTGCCTGTTATTTTATCTCTGTGGAGAGAACTAGATACAGTTCAGGAAAAAAAAATTAGACTTCTCTGGTGCTGAGTGTGGAGACATCTATCATAGTTACAAATAACTGAAGTGTATCTCCAATAGCTTTTTTGTAGGGCTAAATGAAATCTAATTCCAGTTACTTTTTATGTCTGTGAAAAGATAGCGAGAGGCTAGAGATGAAAGCAAACTCACAATTTCTATTTGAAATGGAGAATATTTAAAACATATCTGTTGCATAAAGGTAAGCTAGCATTCCTCTGGGGGTAATTCTGACACTCTTTCACCTTATTTTCAGGTAACCATTCTCATGCAATTACCTTCTTAGCTTAATACATCGAGTAGTGAAATGAGGCAAATAAAAGAGCACAGTAGAGTGCTTTTTACAATTTTTGTATGTGTTTGGAAAGAAAACACAAACCTAGAAATAGCCAAGAGAGAACAAGCAATATTTAAGAAAGGTCTAGCCTTAGCTAGAGCTGAGACATTGATGGAAGTGGTCATGAATTAGGACTCAAAGGTGATTGAAAGACCGTCATTTCCAAGAAATCTTCTCTCAAGAGTCTTTTAAAGTCTATAGCTGGGCAGTAATCAAAAAACATGCATCAGCTTCTGATATTGTGGTGATTTATTTATATCAATGACAGTTTTTCCTAGTAAAATCTTAGACATGTATTTACTAGGCAATGTCCCCCATTGAGATGTTCTAAATTGTGATATCTAAGCCATGACCAAAACATTTAGCAAATGACATTTGAATTTCCTGTTGCTTTCACATTGAAAATATCTCTCTCTAAGCAAGTCTTGGCAAAGAATTTGGACAAGGCCTTGACATTTTCAGAGCTAAAGCATCTGAAAACACTTTCTACACACTAATTGCCATGAAGTCATAGTCTATGTAGTTGACATCTTTGGTAAAAAAGGTCATTGTTTTCTCAGAATAATAAAAGATGAATAATAAACCTAGAATTAATAGGCTTGTACTTAGGACTCAAGGCCATTAAAAAACACAGAAATGAAACATTCATACCAGAATTTTTCTGGAAAAATGCCCAGGAGCAGAGGGAAGACAAAAGAAAATTGGTTTTGGCCAATAAGTTGACAAATCTAAAAAGTAGCTGAAACATCTTGGAAAGCTTTAGTCTAACTAGCCAGAAAGGAAAGTCATGTTCCAAACCTGAAAATGCTCACATCCCATAGGAGTGGGTAAGATTTTCAGTCAGTATATTTCAGAGGAAATAGAATTACTCAAAAGAATTAATACTAGCTAAGTTTAGTTAATAAAACAAGTGATGTTTTCAGTTCACCCTTATCCTCCATGGCAATGTTTTACACCAAACTGATGGTTGACATCAAAAGGAGAACTGAATAGCAGACAATTTCTCAGATTGGTTATTTTAAACTAGGAGCTGTGTTAGTGTAAGAAGAACTTTAGAAATAAAGATATTTCGGATGTCCTGGTAAGTATTAGCCTATAGGGCAAAATAATCTACTTAAAATCCTGCCAAAGAACAGAACTAACTCTAGAAGCTGAAAGACAGTAGTATTGCAAATGGCTGAGAATACAGGTTTTGGACTTGTTCCTTAAAGAGAAAGACCTTTAAGTAAAATAATATGGCATATCTGGGGGACACAATTTAGTCTATAATAGGGAGTGATGGAGGAAAAGAAAGATTAATTAGAAAACCTCAAGGTCCTTCACGTTATATTAAATGAAACTTGCAATAGGAGGTACCAGGGGAAACTAGAAATGGAGAATCTTGGGACATGTTTTGGTGGCAAATTAATTCATTTTCAATTGCTGATGGATTGGATATGAGGTGTGAGAAAAAGAATAGAATCCAGAATGGTCTCTAGATTTTGCTTGAGCAATCACCAAATGTTATTTTACTCATAAAATTCTGACAGGTTATTTTATTTGCTCCTCAGTTTCCTCATTTGTAACTCAATGACACCAATATATCTAATGGAAGAGAATGTTTGAAGGATTATATTTGTTAATATGTACTTAGCAGTGAAACACATATTTGTATTAGATATTCTCCCTTTATTTATAAGGCATGTTTAAAATTCATTATTTTTTCAATAGAATCAAACTCATAGGTCCAACCTCTAATCCAAAGGTAGACCATATCAATAATTTCCATCTCCTTATTTCTTTATCTTTAGGCCACCCTTCTGCTAGCCACCCCCATTATGAAATCTATTAAGTGAACTTTATGTTTCTCATGTCCTTGGTTGTAATTTTTTATACTTGGCTCATATGAAGGGAAAAAGAAATATCTTTCTTTCCAGCTGTAGGTTCATGACAGAGGCTCCTGTAACAAAAGATAAACTACACAAGAAAGGCATACGTATTTGCTTAATACGAATTTTACATGACCCAAGGGCCAGCATAAGGACTGTGAAACCTGACAAAATGGATGCAGTTTTGTATTTTTCATCCTAGGTTTGATGAAGAGTGGACAATCTTGGAGGAATATATAGGACAAAAGGATCAGATCTAAAGGTAACAGGGGACAGGAAGGCCTGGCTGTTCCAATTCCTCTTGGCATCTGTGTGCCACAGCTGCTTTCTTCACGTATAGGTAGGGAATCTCTTGAATGAGTCTTATGATCAGCTCAGGAGGAGATCAGAAAATGCTTCATAGGTTTTAAGACTGTGTCAGGGAAGACATGGGAGTAACTTTCCTACTTGTCCTGTTCTCTCAAATGCCAGAGTGCTCTATTTTGGAGGTAGTAAGACTTAAACCTCATCTCATATGTATTTATATGTGACACTATAGGACACTAAACTGTCTTACTCAGCCTAACTGAACTTTATAAAAAGTCAAAGTCTAGTGTTCCCAAAATCGCCTTTTACTTAATGTTCTGTTACTAAGATTCATCCACGTTACAGTGATTAACTCATTCATTTTTACTGTAGTATAATATTCCATTGGGTAAGACAATTTACCAACTTTTCGATTGATGTATATTTCGATTAGTGGCAGTTTTTTTTTTTTTGTTACTTTTAGAGCAATGGTATGGATGAGATATCTATCTATCTATCATCTATCTTCTTTTGCACATACACAAAGTTCTTGTTGGGTGTACCTTGTTAATTAAATTATTGGCTCACTAACAACATGGGCATCACTTGGAAAGTGGCTAAAACCCCTAAAAACCTGAAAAACCAACCCCTGAGAAAGGCAATGTGACATGGATCCTGGGCAGTGCGTTTGCATATTGGGGTTTGCAATACACCTTAGAAAGGTATTTGCTTGATTTTTGGGTTTACAAGCCCTCAGTTTTATGAGATAATGACAAAAATTAAGCACTTGTACTAATTCATACTAGATAAGAATGTTTATAATTCCTTTGATCCTTTAGATTGTAACAGTTCTAAATATTTGACAATTGAATAAGCAAAAATGATATTTTTTTGTGGATTTAGTTTTTATTTCTTCAATTCCTACCTTGAGCATGATTTCATTTTGTCAGTTGTGTGTGATTTTAATTTATATTTCTACAATTTAGAACTTGAATATCTTTTAATTCCTGTTGGTCTTTGCTCATCTTTAAATTGAAATGTTTAACTCCTTCTTATTAGTTGTTACTAATCTTCAGTAGGCATATATGTTGTAAATATGTTCTTCAATTTGTGTTTTCTTCATTCCCTTCTTTTTATAATAGTTTTGAGGGATGGAAATTTTCAATAATAATATAGTTAAATTCATTAATGTCTCTCTGATGATTTGTCTGAGTTAAATTATTCCTGACTACATTAGAAATATATTCATTTATTTTTTCCTTCCAAATATTTTAATGTTTTATTATTTATAATTAAACCTTGTTTGAAATAGATGTTTTTGTGTGAGATGAAGAAGTAATTCAAGAGCAGCCCATGTTTCTCTGGGATGCATTTTTCATTATTTTTAATGACTACTTCCAACACTCCCAAGTGACATGCAATGGCTTGCCTGGAATGACAAATCAATTTTTTACAGAAGTGAAAATATAGTCATAGATTTTCTAATCTATATTAATGGATAATTTTTCTATTTGTTGAAAGCAGCACCTCATCTTAATTATTTTAAGGCTTAAATTTTACATTAGAATGAGTCCTCCATCATTGATCATCAATCATGTTTTGGTTATTCTTTTATTTTTTTATTAAATTATTTTATTGATACATTGTAGGTATACAACACAATTACATTTCTCATTGGGAATTGTACCTTTACATAATGCATCTTG
>NW_004624750.1:15548499-15572789 GCF_000247695.1 Heterocephalus glaber | reverse complement strand
TCCATCTCATTTCCCTTTGGGGTTGCTGTAGGTGATCTGGAAGTCTGGTTTTGAGACTTATTTACATGTTTTCTCATTTTGACTGGGGGGGGGGTGTTAGCACCTGCAAGGATTACCTCCTCTGAGTTGGGAGAGGTGGGACAGGGGCTGGAAGCAGTGGTAGGTATGGTGACCCAAAAGCCCTTTCCCTTAGGCTGGGAGCAGTGGGAGAGATGGTGACTGGGAAGCCCCTTCCTCTGGACCAGGAGCAGTGCGATGGTGGCTCAGAAGCCCCTACCTCTGGGCTGGGAGCAGCGGGACTCAGTACCTTGGTCTGGTGGTCTGGTGTCCTCTGAGTCTTTGTAGTGTGGAACCAGGTGGCTGCCTGTCTGCAGCAGGCTGATTCGGCATCTTTGGTGTGACTCAGGACCTTGGTACGGCATGCACAGACCTACCTGTCTGCAGCGGGCCGATTCAGTGTGTTCTGTGAGACCATTAAGGACTTTATGACTCTGAGTCATCCTGTTTTGGTTATTCTTGTCCGTTGCTTTCCACAAAAATTTTAGAATATTAAGTATGCAGTTTAATTGTACAGAAAATCTCTTTTCTTCTTCTTTTACATTTTGGTTTTCTTCTGGTGTTTACCCTAGCAAACCCATCCAGGCAGAAGCATCTAAGAATTGTAATTTTCAACATCCCATGCCCCACATCAAAAATACAACTGTATGGCTGCATTGGTTAGGGTTCTGTCAAAGGACAGAATCAGTAGGATGTTTTGCACAGATGTCCAAGGTCTGGAGTGAACTAATCCACAATGGCTAGCTGCATGCTGGGGTAGTAGCTGCTCAGGCTAAGAAGCTGGAAGCTTCAGACCAAGAAGATCCAACTCAGTGTCAGTCTGAGGCTGAAGGCATGGAAGGTGCCTGGAGACTCACCGGTGTGGATGCCACTGAAAGGCTGAAAAAGCTAGAATCAGATGTGCATAGGTGATGCTCACCACAAAAGATGCCCACACACAAGCAGAATAAAGCTCACCAGCTCATGTTAACTTCCTTCTCTCCCTTTCCATTCCACCCAGGTTAAGACTGGTGGATAGTGCCACCTATAATCAAAGTGGGTCTTATCTCTGTTGCAAACCTGTATTGCAGCCATCTCTGGAAACACTTCTGCTGACACTCCCCGAAGTGTGCTGCATTACTCTCTTAGACATTTCTTAATCCAGTCAAACTGACAATCAAGATTAGTGGTCCTCCCAGCTTTTAGCAAGTGATTCAGTAGGTAAATAAATGAACCTTTCTTTCATTATTTCTAATAATATATCTGTAAAGTCTTTTGTGTTTTCTATATAGACAACCATAAGGTATATAAAAATTTGGATTTTATTTTCTTCCTTTACTTCTTAGTATAGCCTACTTATTTTTCTTTGTCTACTTGCTGGCAAATTTTACCATTAAGCTATTGAATTGAAATAATGATACTTAATATCTTTCTTCATCTCAGATTTTTAAGAATATCATCTTTAATTAATTTGAACATTGGTTGCCATAATCTCCAATTAAATAACTGGGTTACAGCTATAAATCATACATGACTTACCACTTTAACAAAGTGAAACTCATTTAGGCATACAATATTTTCACTAGTATTTGCATTGTATTTTAAATTATTTTGGTATTTTCTTTGACTCATAAGAGTCTCAGAATTATATTTTTAATTTCCAAATATATCTAAATTATCTTACAAATTTTGTCAACTTCTAATTAATGTTGTGGAATGAAAATGGGATCTATAGACTATTGTTTGAAATTTGTTGAAAGAAATTTGGCTTTGTGGCCTAATTTAAAAAACAATTTTTACTAATATCACACACAAAATTGAAAAGAATACAAGCTTGTCATTGTTGCAGAGACTATATTCATTAAATCAGAGTTGAAAATTTTGTAGTTATAAGCATCCATATATTTCTTAATTTTTATCTGCTCAAATATTAGTAATTTAAAGAAGTTCTTAGAAATCTATAAAAATTAATTTTTAGTTTATTAATTTTTTATATAGTTTTATATTATTTCAGTTGCAAATATATTGTTGTGGGTTTTTTGTTACATTTAACATTATGTGTCTTGTGACCCTTTTCATCTTATTTATTTTATCTTAAAATGAATTTTATCTTATAGGATTTGATGTCTACAAGACCTTTTGATATTTATTTACTATATCTTTCCCCCAATCATTACATTTTACTTTTTCTTGTTCTGACAATCTGTATGATATTTGGCTGATGAATTTGGTCTTATTATAAATGCCAATATGTTGAAGTTTTATTATATTACCCTACTTTTTTATTTCTATCTAATATATCTCTCTTCTTCATTGCCTTCACTTTTAATTTAATGAATGTATATTTATTTTTCCTTAGTCTAGTTTTTAAAACTCTATTAGTGTTTAATTTATGCACTTTATCGTCGTTATCTAAAAGTTTTACCATATGGAATTAGCTTAGAAAAAATTAAACAGAATGTCGAACCCTCTTTTTTAAAGTTTAAAAAAAAGTTTAATTTTCGTATATCTGATGTTTCCTAATTTGTATACTTTAATTTACCTCTTACACTCTGCCAGCAGAGCTTGGTATCATCCACATCATGCTAGTTTGTGGCTTGCAGATTGCAAGAGTTATGGCGTCATGGTGGCTGTCACCCAGATTCCAAAGGAGCACTCAGGAAGCCAGGCAATATGTGACAAGGTCAAAATGACAGCCAGGAGCCCCCTAGAGGGTGATATATGAAGGTGTGATAGTAAAGCTGAACCTTAATGGAGATTGCAGTAGTTTGGGGAAGCTAGGATATGGAATGTCTCCTGAAGACAATAAAAGCCGTCCTAAGAAAGACACCATGTGGCCTGCAGTGAACAAGGCCACTGGCTGGAGATCCCCAAGCCCTTTGAATCTCACAAATCATCATGTTTCCTTGATGGTGGACTTTTTCTTTCTTAATGATGCAGGATCTAATGTTTGCCCTGCTGGTTTTGGTCTTGCTTTCCTCCGATTCTCTTCTATTATGTTGTTCATCTCTTTTGCAATAGGAGTGTTTACTCTGTGCCATTGTATTTTGGGATGTTTAAAATATTCTTTTTACAGGGGTTCAAAGACAATAGGTGTCTAGAGTCTCAGGAATACTTGGACTTGGATTTTTGAGCAGAGCTAGAATTATTGACTTTGAGCAAAGGAATCAGTTTGCTTTCAGTTGTAAGGAGGATACTTAATCACAGTAGGTAGAATTGTGACCTTGTTAACTGTATTTATTTGGAGTTTAAGTATGGTTTAAGAAGATGTGTTTGGGTGTCAAGTTGGCAAAGATAGACATGTGATGGCAAATTTGATGGTAGATTTAATTGGATTGAAAAATGCCTAGGAGATTAGTAAAGCACTCTGCTGGGTGTGTCTGGCTGGGTCTTGGCAGTGTGACCTTGGGGACTATATTTTGTATATGCCTCTTCTTGTCTGGCTCTCCCCTTGCTCTCTGCATCCTGATGCCATGAGTTTATCAGCCACCCCCTTCTATCAGGATATTTTTGCCTTGGAGCTAGCTGGCTCTGAACTGAAACCTCTGAAACTGTAAGCCAAAGTGCACTTTTCTCCTCTAAATTGTCTTCCTAGGGTATTTTGTCGAAGTGACAAAAACCCGATTAATAGTCTGCATGTAGATCAATAAAAACATTTCTAAATTCTTATGCCTTCATTTCATTTCTTTGTTGTGATCTTTTTTAGCAGCATACTGCATAACTTTTGCCCTTAAATATCTTGTAGATCATTAATACCTTCTCTATCTGCAGGGTCACATGCTAATTCTGTATTTAATGTATCATGTAACTGCCAAAATATTTTCGTAAGTGGGTGTACACTTGACAGTATCACCAGCCAAACATGAAGGTTATAATTTTTTCAAATTCTGGTCAATATTTTCTTTTTCTTTTTTAACCCATTAATATGAATATGAAGTAATATTTCATTGTGACTAACTTTCCTTTTCCTAATGCCTAATACTGTTGAGCATATTTTCATATGCTTATTTGAAATTCATATATCTTCATTGGAGAAGTATATGTTGTTTTCCTCTGTGTTTATTGTTGATTTTTTAATATATTTCTCTATTCTGTGTTCCATTCCATTATGCATGATTTACCAATATTTCCCCCATTCTCTATAATAAGTACTTAATGCTATCCTTTGAAACACAAAGTTTTTTTTTTCAAATTTTGATGGAGTAAAAGTTTCTATTACTCATGCATTTGGGGACATATGTAAGACCCTGTTTTATAACCCATGGTCGTTAAGATTTATTCCTATATTTTATTCTAAAATTTGAATAAAATGTATTTCTATAATTTTAACTCTGTTGTTAAAATGTGTGACTTATTTTGTGTTCAGTTTTTAATGTGATGTGAGATAGGGCCCCAAATTAATTGTTTTCATGAGTTCATCACTCTAAACTTATCTCTGTAATGACATTTTATTTTATAAATATTTGTAGTATATTTTGAAAGTCATAACATGAAAGAAATACGATAATTTTATTATCTATACCACTTAGAACATTGTAAATTAAAAGTTGTTTGAGTTCTCCTATCTAAAAATATAACAAAACAAAAACAACCAAGTGCAAATCAACTGGCAAGATTCTGAACAAAGACCTATAAGAGTCATTAAAAAGACTCAATAATTTAATCCATTGCTCAGCATTTTGAGCCAAATCATCAGAGAGACAGATTATACCATTATTCAACATATATATTATGCAATCCATTTTAAGTAATCAAGCATTGTAACAAGACTACTAAATTTAGAAAAGCAATTTACCAATAACAGCGGTAATGATAAAGGATTTATGAAACAGCCTCATCTCTGGGTCGCAATAGCTATGTCTTTTTAGCAGATAATTTTATCTTTGAATTTTCCAGTTATGATCCAAAAGGATTGTGAAAAAAAGTCAATGGACGTATGCAGCAGGGTGTTCCATGAATTCTCAAATGCCACATAAATGTAAAGTTCATTAATTATCCAACAAAATTTTATTGAAAATCTACTCTGTGTAGGCATTCTTCTGAGTACGAGGGACAGAGCTTGATGGGGAGAAGAGCATTTGTAGAATTGACTTTTAATTGTGGTGACACAAATAATACATGCATAACACACACACATATAACACATTGTGTATAAGGTCAGATTTTAAGGTACTTTAGCAAAAATAACCCAACAAACAAAACCAAAGCAGCACAAATGAAAGAGAACAGTGAGGTTTGCTCTTTTATAGGTGTGACTAATAAAGTCCTCTCCAACAGATTGTTTCAAATGCTGATCATAATTCAGTGAGGAAAGGAGCTGTATTTAATGCAGAGGCACAAGTGAAGGTTAATGCAAAGAAACTTGGAGCAAGAACATGTTTGGCAATTTAAAAACACAGTTCAAAGAACCATTGTGTTTGGAGAGAAGTGAGCAAGGAGAATGATTAGATAACAAGATCCTGCAGGACATGATAAAGGCTTGAAGAGAAAGTGTCTTGAATATTTAAGGAGAGTGATATTATTTGATTTATCCTTTTCAAGTTTTACCTTGCCTTTATGTGAGAGTAAATTGTAGGATTCTACTCTTGATTCACCTTGAAGTCATTTAGGAGACTACTACACTAATACAGAAGAGAGATGATGGTAAATTGGAGGAGTTTGGGGTAGCAGTGATATTTGGGATATATTCTGAAAGTCTAGCCACAAGGTTTTTTTTAACAGATTAGATATAGGTTAATAGACTGATACCCTTCTATCCGATATTCCAAGGGCAGAGAATATTCTGGTAAAAGTGGATTTAATAAAACAAGTATATCCATGTGTGTTAGTTAGTTTTCTCTCATTGCTGAGACAAAATACCCGACACCCAAAGTTGGAGGGAAAGGAATTTCTTTGGCTTACAGTTCATAGAAGTTTCAGGCCATAATTAGCTGACTCTAAGGCAGGGATAACAAACAGGCATGGGAGAGCAGAAACAACATGGTGCACACAAGGCAGCAAAGGCAACAAGAGGAGTAACTAGCATCTTTTTTCCCCTTTTATCTTATTCAGGCTACTTAGGGCGAGTAGCACTCACACCCTTAATCCTAGTGCCCTTGAGCCTAGCATTGCATCATGAATCAATTCCAGCTTCATACTCTAGATCAAGCCTATGACCACATGATGCTTTGGGGGGACATCTGGACCCAAACCATAACATCAGACTCAATACATCTATTCAGTATAGGATTAGTTGTCTTACCCAGAACAATCATATTTTGAATAAAGCATCCAAAATTAGAAGGAAGTAAAATTGTTTCTGTTTGCAAATGGCATGACTTTTATGTAAAAAACCTTAAAGATTCCACTAAAACCTGTTAGAACAAATAAACAAATTTAATGAAGTTGAAGGATACAAAAATCAACACACAAAACTTAGTGACACATATATTCTCTAATAAAGAAGGATCTCAAAAGAAATCAAGCAAATACCATTATGTATAATATTTATTGATAAATGTATTACTAAATTTAGACAAGGAGGTGAAAGATGAAAAAGTATAAAATATAGATAAAATAAATTGGAAAAGGAAAAAAATGGAAAGATATCTTTACTCAAGTGTCAAAAGGCTCAACATTGCTAAAATGTCCATTCCCCCCAGTCTACTAACTCAGAAAAGATATATCAGAATTCTAAAGTCTCCTTTCCACATCCAGAGAAAACTATTCTAAATTTATCTAAGCAAGCATATATATGGTCAAGAGATTTTTTTCCCCATGGTGCTAAGGATTAAACCCACAGCCTTTGCACTCAACTACATCCTCAACCATTTCAAAAAATATTTTTTCAAATTGTCAAGGCTGGCCTCTCAGGGAGCTGGAATCACAGATGTATACCACCATGCACAGCTCTGCTCAGTTAAATTTTGACAAAGGTGCCACAATCTCTTTTTTCAGTGGCATTGGAAAAACTGAATATTTACAATCAAAGAATGAGATTGGACTCATCTCCCTATCTATGCAAAAATAAAATAAAAATTGATTGAATGTTTAAATGTAAATGTAGCATTTAAATATACTGGGAGAAAACGTGGAGGAACAGGTATTCCATACTAAATTTGACAATGATTTTTGGATATAACCCCTAAATTCCTGGCAAGGAGAGCAAGGATATACATATGGGGTTACATCAAGGCAAACAGTATCTTCACAGTGAAGGAAATAGTCAACAGAATGAGGAGACAAACTAGAGAATGGTAGAAAATATTTCTAAACTATCCAAGGCTAAAATCTAAAATACATAATACCTAAATATCTGAAAAAGTGTTAATATAAAAATATCCAATACCTAAAACAATATGGTAGCAAGGACACCAATAATACATTTAAAGATGGGAAAAGAGGCTAATAGGTTTTTCTTAAAGGAGGACATGCAAAAGTCAAAAAACATATGAAAAATAATGCCCAACATGACTAATATTCAGGGGAATTCAGTGTAAAACCACCATGAACCATCATCTCACATATGCTTGATCAGCTGTTATACAAAAGATGAAACATAACCAGTGTTGAAAAGGAGTGGAGAAAAGGGAAAATTCATACACTGTCGGTAGGAATGTAAATTAGAATGGGCATGTGGAAAGCATTATGGATGATTCTCAACAATTTAAAAGTGGAATATCCAACACAATTGAAATCAGTATTGCAAATAAATATTTGCACTCCTTTGTTCCTTGCAGTATTATTCACAATAGCTAAGATATGGAATCAACACATATGCTCATTGATGGAAGCATTGCTTAAAAATGTGTTAAAATATATAATAGAATGCCACTCAATTTTTTAAAAAGATAGAAATTGTGTTGTTTGGAATGTCATGCATGAACCTGGAAGATTTTCTGCTAATTGAAACAGTCTAAGAATAGAGAGACAAACACTGCATGATGTCAATTATTTCTAGAACCTAAAATACTAGAACTTGTAGAAGCACAGAAAGAGAAATGTTAATTTCCAAGATCTTATGGGTGATTATAGTTAATAATAAGATATGGCATACTTGAAATTTGATAATAGAATAGATTTTAAATGTTTTCTTAACAAAAGATAATAAGGGTGTTAGGTGATGAGTATGTTAACTTCGTTTAACCATTACACAATGTATGTTTAGATGTGCATACATTTCTCAAAATATCATGTCATCCACTGGAACTTTGTACTTGTGAGCTGTACTTTTGTGAAAAAATGGATTTGACAAACAGAAATGGATGAGTCCATGAATTACAGTAAATTAAAAACAGAAGCGATGGTACAGGAGCTTGCCAGAAGTGACCCACTTCAATATTGACCTTTGTGGTCTTTTCCTCCATACCACAGTTTAATTATCCTAATTGTTTTCAATGACACATCTTAAGAATTTACTGCCTGGCCCTGTGTTTTTCCAACAGTAGAAGTTTATAGTTGCCCGCACAAGCACAGTGAAGCACTCTTGCTGCCATGAGAGCTGCTGAGTTTGAGTGTATGGTGTGAAAGCAGAGACTGATCTCCAAGGGCTGACCTTAGGTCTTGGTATTTCTTCTCTGCTAAATAAGAACATAACCTACAAATATTACTTGAGCTAAAGTAATATGTGAGCTAATTAGCTCAACATCCTAAAATGTAAATGAGCACTATTATGACAATTAAGTGTTCAAAATAAAAAGCAATGAAGTGTTTTACACATAAAGTCCTTCCATACCATCCAGTCCAAAAATTACCCTTCCTGGCCCCTTATCCTTTCAGATAGTTTATTTTTCTTCATAATACTTATCACTGCCTGATACTATGCTGTAGAATATGAACATCTGCCTTTTCATTCTAATTCCTGAAGAATCTCAACTTTTTTAGAGTGAAAACTTTTTGGTCTTATCTGCAGAAGTCTAACTGAGAATAGTGGAATGAATTAAAGAAAAAATGCACAAGTGAAGGTAAAGTGGACAAAGGTTTTCATGGAGCTTAAAACTTTTAAGAATTCTTATTTATATTTATATGTTTACTTTTTAAAGATAGGATCTCTCTATTTAGTCTATTATGGAATTGAACTTTCAATTCTCCGGCTTCAGCCTCTCGAGTGCTGGGATTACAGGTATTCATCACCATACCAGCCTAATAATTTTTATTTTGGGAATAAAGAATTTTATTTTTTATACAAGGTATTAATTCTATCTTCCAAGGTTCAGTGGAGTTACTCTGCTTAAATGAAAGAGCAGATTAAGGTGATATTTGAAAGATGAGGGTGTTTCCAAGCACAAAGGCAGAAAAGGAATTGCAGGAAGAATGGAAGAGTTTTCATAGATACTAACGCAAAACCAATTGCAAACTGCTAAGCATGATTAAAACACTTCCAACATTTCAGTGTGGCACACGATGAAGCCTGGCAAGACCTGGTAAGAGCTGAAGCTACAGGATGAACAAAGGACCAGATCTCAAAGGGCCTTTGATGTCCTGAGGTGCTTGTGTGTTCCTCTGCAGAACCTAGGTCATATCCAGAAAAGAATGGTGCATCTGTGAGTAGTTTAAATAGGGAATAATGAAGAAGCAGTTCATATACTAGAAAATCCTTTGATAACAATGTGGGTGAAGTTAGGCAAAAGTAGATAATCTTCAGAAATCTATATGAAAATTGAACAAGTCTAGATAGAAAACTGTTATGTGAGATTAAAGAGGATTCAAAATACAATCCAAAAGGAAGGGTAGCTAGGACTCTGGTATATTTTCAAATCATAGAATGTTTTCTTTTCTTATAGAACATCAGGTATAGTGTATGGGGGTAAGCCACAAATGTGTAGGATACTCTTTGGGGGGAAAAATTTGAAAAAGAAGCTATTATTATATTGTAGAAGTGAAATAGTTATAAAATAATTAACTATCGAGAATTGACTCATTTTTGTAGCCTAAATTTCTCTACATGTGTATTTCAATTGTATTTCAACTACTGATATGTTATCTGGAAACAAAATCTGTGAAAGTCATGAGTGAATAGATAAATGTAATCTGCTAGTTATCTTTAAAATCTATTTTTTTGACATATTTACAACACATCTATCTCGTGCCATTGTTACTTTTTATGCGTTTTTAGTTCTGGTGGTAAAGTTGCTTTAGAATCCCTTTTTAATATCATGAACATTTTCTTTTACTCATGAATAAATGGTGGGCAAGAATTCATGATGGTTGCAAAACACAACCACGGAATAATATAAGGCTATCATTATGATAAAATTACAGCTATAGAAAAGTGGAACCCAAACTTAAAAGATCACAAGGAAAATAATTCATAGCTCTTTCTAAACCCAATCTTGTAAACTCTCCAGTACTTCTGAAAACATAGCTATTACCAATAGGAAAACATTTAACTAAGAAATCAACATTCCTTTGACTCATTTAGTGGTCTATTATTCATGTGTCTTTTTTATACCTATTAGAGCATTATGACTCTTCAGAAAGTTCAGAGCCTGAGCACATTGATGATTTATTTTAACAAAAGGCCCCACAGAACTCTAATTTTCAAAAGGTGATACTGAGAATGAAGGGGAACTTTACTCATTTTTCCACTTCACCCTAACATCAGAGACTAGTTAAGTCTTCAATGAATGTCTTAGGGAAGGAAAGAATCCTTTCTATATCATCATTGTAACCCATTCAGGGGAGAGTTTATGTACAAAAAGACAAAACTAAAATCATTGTTGGTGGAGTTGAGAGAACCTCCAATTTTAAAGTCACCCGTTTATGACCATTTTCCTTGGTAACTTAAAAAATAGTTAAAGTGAATTTTAAGTAATATGTCAGGACAGAATACAAAAAAGGTAAGTTCAAAGGGAAAAAAGACTATAGGTAGGCAAGGAGTGTTATCAAACAACTCACAAACCATTTCAGTGGTATGACTGTCCTGCTATCTGTATGAAATTAAAAATTGCATTACTTGCTTAAACATGAAGAAATTGAGTGTTAGAGAGTTAGAATATGAAAAAAATATGTATTTTCATGTGTGTATATTGTGACCAGTCTGTTTCTTTCTATTGTGGTGTTCTGGGAGAAAAAGGGACTCCTCTGCTTTTTTGGGGGGGGCGGTACTGGGGATCGAACTTGGGTCCTTGCACTTGCACAGCAGGCAATGAAACCACTGAGCTAAATCCCCAGCCCCCATCTTCTGCTTTTTAATCATTTGGAATTTCACTAGTTTGATCATAAAATCGTACTAAGTTGTTTGAAAAATGAGAAACATCGAGCGTCAGAATCAGAATCCCTTATGGCTGCTGTTTTAAAATGTGGAGCCCTATGTTGCTTAACTTATTGGGTCTGCATATTTGGGGCACTTAGTTTAGAAATCTGTACTTGTAAAAGCATCACAATATGCTAGCTGTGCACTAGAAACTAAATAACACTAGTCTAAGTGAGATGGAGGTGAGGAGATGAGGAACGAACAGGTAAAGCAGTCTCCAGATTTCCTTCCCTCCCCACCTAAAGCAGCCCAAGGAGTAAGGAGCATGCATGCAGCTACTCTTCTTCAATTCTGCCTTGAGAAGACCAACCCAGGGCTCTGGGGCTGCTTCCAGATTAGAACTCACTGGTGTCTTCCCCACATGCTTCTCCTAGGAAGTATCGCTTTGTACTTACTGTGATTCCTGCCAGTGGAACTTAACAAAAAGTGGAATTGCTATTTTGAGTTACAGTCTTACTCTTTAGATTTAAGAATAAAAAGGACTTCAGATAAAATTAAATCAAAGACTTGTAGAGATGTAGACAGACTGCCAACCGAGAAGATGTTTTGCTAAACTGTACAGAGACAAAGCTCATTTATGCTCATCCCACTCCCGCTAAAGATAATTTATGGCATATTTTCTACCATCTACTTATAAATACATTCACAAAGAATGATGGTGAGTTTTATATATAGTGAAAGAAATTTTTATTTTTATTTTTCCATAATATAGTTTTGCTTAGAGAAAATAAATTTTAAGTTTGTACCAAGAAATGACTTGAGTGGTCTCACAGCTCAAAGAATTTAACTTTATGTTAAAAAAAAACACCATGAGAATCAAAAATATGCAGTTTATCTAATGTAAGGTACATTTCACACATCTGCCAGTCAACTCAGTTTTATTTTATGATGGTCCTTTGGTAACAAAATATTTTACCATAAGGTAGAGTTCATTGAAAAGGTTCTGTTAAAACATATCAAGCTTTGGAGAGATGCTTCTTTTGCTTTTGACTCATAACTCACTATATAATCACTGATCTTGGACTTTATTATTAACTAGCTAAAAATAGAAATTATTTTCATAAATTATATGTCCTATATCCCATTGTATAGAGTCATGGATACCCAGAATATAGAAAGCTAAAAACAGTTATTAATGGATTATAAATTCAGAACATATGTTCCAAATGCACTGGGTTCAGGATGCTGTGTATTTTTGTAATAATTTTTAAAGTCCCAATTGGAGTTCTCAAACATTTTTATTTACCAACCAAATAGTGCTCTATTGCTAAGATCTTATAATAGCTTCTTGTTTAATGGAATAATAGTTTCTAACTTGTAAAAATGACAAGAATGGGAGTAGAAGAAAATCTAAGCAAGTTGTGTGACTAGTGCACATATAATCAGATGTACATAATCCCTGTAAGTGGATTCTAGAAGAAGACATAAATTTAGTGTGAAATCCTGTGTTCCCATTGGTAAAATATTTCAGGCTAAAGATGTCTTTTGAACTTTAATGTATTCATTTATGTATTTTATAAATGAGAGACATGAATTTCACAAGAAGTCTAACAGTGATGCCATTTGCTATGTTTTATTTTGCTATTAGCTTGTTAAACACAACATGCAAATAATCAAAAAGAAACATATATGACAGAATAAAAATAATTGTAGAAATGTTTTGCTATGTAAGTAAATTCTTAATACTTCAAATAATTGTTCAGGTGCAAATTGCTTCATGAATTTTGTTTAGCATTTTGCAAAATTACTGACTCAGATTCTGCCACCTATTTTTCAACAAAACAAATTTGAACATAGTAAGAAAATCTGGGTCAAGGTGGAAAATATCCATTTAGGACACTATTTGAGTACATTAACTTACCACTTAGAGGTTATAAAACTCGGCTGACTTCCATGCTAGATGTAAAAGGCTTTGCAAGCCTTTGGACAGTAAAGATACAATAAACAATACATTGACAAACAAACTATTGAATTTCATGTCTATTTGTATGTGTGTGTGTGTGTGTGTGTGTGTATGTGTGTTCTTTTGATGAAATAGGCCTGCTTTTCATCTTTTAAAATAAAAGTAGGAAATGTTTACAAAACATTTTCCCTCAGAATTTAAAATAAATGGAATTAATAAACAGCAACAAAATTGGATACTATGAAAACCTTACACACAAAAAAGTAACCATGAAGTATCACTCCTATATTGATATACCTCAATATAGTTGGAATTACCAGATATTAAGTAATGGTGATTTCATTCAATACACGTAGACATTCGTACATATCAGGTGGCAGGCTGCTTTGAGTTAAGAGATTGCCATCCAAGCGCAAATGTTTGATCTTGGAGTAGGACAATGGTCCCAGAATTTTACAGAAGCTCTTTACATCAAACTCTGGAAAATAAAGAATAGAAAATTTAAATCATTTTTTAATAAAGTGACTTAAAACAATCATTTAAAAAAATTCCTCAAGTCTAAAATATTATCAAATAGGGCTTCTTCCCACTTAAAAAACTCATTTACATCATATATCTTTGAATTAAGAATTACTAAAAGCATATTTCAGATGACTAACATGGCACAGCAATATTCAGTAAGCAGTAACAAGCACAGATTAGAATATTCCATAGTTTTTTTTATTTTTGTTTTTGTTTTTGTTTTGGTGCTGGGGATTGAACTCAGATCCTTCCGCTTGTGCAGCAGGCGGTGAAACCACTGAGCCAAATCCCTGGCCCTTCCATAGATTTTTTTAAAGAACACAATTTAAGAAATTTTAGAAAGGTATTTAACAAGTGTGTCTTATATGCTAAGAACTCTTTTTCAAATATTTAATCTGACCTGACTGATCTTTTTCTATGAAAAAAAAAATCTTACTAGCATAAGCATCCTTGGGTTTTTCTTCTGAAAGTAAGAGAGCTTTAAGTAGTTAATCTATAAAGAATATTTTCAGTAACCATACACCAAGACAATGAATCAGAGCTCCAAGACAGAAACCAAGTCATGGAATATCCACCATCTGAACCAATGTTTTTATGTGGTTGAAAAGTAATCAGAAATGAATATGTGGCTTAGTTTCAAGAGTCACTAAAGCTGGATTGTATAACTACAGATGCACACAGAAACTCTTATTTGTGCCAATGTCCATTTTCTTTCACCCTTAAACTCTAGTCAACAATGGCTTTAGTGGAAACTCTGATGCTTACTTAAACTCATCAACTGAATGCTGGGCTCTTTCTGTGGTACCTAGCTCTGATGAAATATGGAGCAATAGAAAGAAGTTGGCCCTAGGCCTATGTCAGGATTCTACTTCTGCTACTCCTCAACTGAGTGAACTTTGAATACTTAGCTGATCTTCCTGTCTGATATGCACATCTATCTCAGTGTGCTGTGAGGTTAATGAATGTAGAGCATGTTAAACAATATTAGAATATAGGATATCCAAAATAAGTATGAATGGCCTTATAAGTTTTTCTCTTTTCCAAATTCATATTAGAAATATCTATCATCAGGCTAATGCTTAGAGTTGCAGGATTGAAAATCTAAAATTACTTTTGGCTATATAATTGGTTCCCTTTACCCACGGTTCCACATTTGTAGATTCAACAAATCACAAATCAAAAATATTTGGAAAAAATTGCTTCAGTTCTAAATATGTAGAATTTTTAAAAGATCATTATTTCCTAAATTGTATAATATAACAACTATTTAGAGTGCATTTACATTGTGCTAGGTATTATAAGTAATCCAGGCCTAATCTAAAGTACTATATGAGAAGATATACATAGATTCTATGCAATTACTATGCCATTTTATATAAAAGACTTGTCATCTACAGATTTGGGTATCCTTTTGATGTTCTGGAGCTCTGTAATACTACTTTGAAAAGAGAAAGCTATTCTGAACCTTCATCATATACTGTCCCTTCTTAATCTTCTCAAAGCTCTCATCAGAATATTGTGAAGTCCTCACACACTGTAATAGCCGTAATGAAAATAGATGATGCTCATGTTGGCTTGGCAGAGTAACATGCACAATCCCTAGTAAAGACGTCACAATAATATATGATCTGCTCTGGTGATGAGTGGGGCAGGGCTTGAAATCCTCTGCAGCTCTGCCTCTGTTAAACATGTTCGTTCCTCTCTCAGCCAAGAAGTAAATGTAAGATACAAATCTTAGTGATAATAGAGGTAACCGATAACAGGTAAATATCAAGATATAATTCAACAGCATTAATCAACTCAATATAAGTCTTACAAATTTTGATATTAAATTGCATAATCTTAATAGTTCTTCATCTGGACTTCCCAAAGAAAGGCGAAAAAAGAAGTGCATACATAAAGCTAGAGTTCGCCTATGTTTACAGTGAAGGGAAATTTTGTCAACATTTTAATTCATCTTCATTAAATGACCTCAAATGACCTATTTGTGTCACACAACTTGGACATTTAGAATGTAAAGATGCGCCAATTAAACACAAATACAACTTTCTACTTACTTTCAAGTTCATTGACCTCCAAGTAATAGTTTTCAAGGTTTTCATTGACATTTGGTATACTTTTAAGCTTATTATAGGAGAGATCCAGCTCAAGGAGGGATGATATATTAAAAGTATTTCCAGGGATCCCACTATCAGCCAGTTCATTGTGAGATAAACGCAGGTATTGCAGTGCATTAAAACGCTTAAAATACTCATCAGGGATATTTTTAATCTGATTGTTGTCTAGGTACAGAGTTAGAAGAGACACAGGGAGGCCAGATGGGAGCTTGGCCAACTGGTTGAAACTCAAGTCAAGGTACTCAAGTGACTTAAGACCTCTCAAAGCAGCAGAAATGGCTTCCTCTTTCAGCTGATTGTGTTGAAGGTGGATAAAGGTCAAGTTTACCAGTCCTTCAAAGGAGCCAAGCTTCGTGATCTTGTTATTAGTAAGCTGCAGATCCTCCAGCGTTTTGGGAAGTGGGCTGACAGACTCTGTCAGATTGTTGTAGTTTATATGCAGCTTCTTCAGTTGTTTCAGTTTAGAGAAAACTTTGCCTTTTATCTTGGAGTTTTCTAGAAGATTGTGATCTAAAATAAGCCACTGCAGATCAGTTACGTTCTCAAAGGCCTTTTCATCAATACGATCAATCTGGTTATTCCTAAGATAAAGGTACTTGATTCCAGGAGGAATAATTGGTACACTTTTCAGCTTCAGCTTATCGCAGTACATGGCAGTTGGGTAGCTCTCTGGGCAGTTGCATTCTGGTGCACAGTTTGGTGAGGAACGCAAAAAAGCGGGGTAGTAATCATAATCGTAGTAGTGCCCATTGGCACTGCTAGTCAATGCCAAGAAGAAAATTAGTGCACCTAGATTCATTTTCAGCAAGTGTTTTGAATCCTAAATGAAATGGAAATAGATTTTAATATAAAATAATATACTTTCGGGAAAATGAAATTGAATTTGCAATGTCAAAGTCTATCAAGCATTTTGTTATTTTGTAAATCTTCTACTGCACTGGAAAAGAATGCCTTCATCTTCTTTTAAATTTTGGTTTAAGAATGAGGATGGGGCCTATGGCTACAACTTTGGTGTGGACACCAGGTCTCGGGTCAGATGGCGTACACCTGCGCCCCCTTCTGGGCGAGCCAAACAAAACTGTTGCACTCAATCTCTTCAGGTCCTTCCTTAACTAAATATCTTCCCGGGAGAGGAGAGACTTCTGGGCTGTGCTCATTGACTACCATGTTAGAACACTGCTGCGGAACATGTCTCAAAAGCAGAAGAGATGAAAATTAAAAGATATTTGTAAACTGACGACTGTAACCTACAATTCAACATCTTTGAAACGTCTCATTAAAAACTCCTTCCTGGGAAAATGGTCAGTCTGTGGTTTTCCCTGGAGGAAAGCTATCCTGATAATATATGGGGTGGAAGGGGAAATGGGAGTACATTCCTTTCAAAACGTCTGGCTGTTGTCTCTGAGGTTCTGAAGAAGAGGAAGAGAAATCCCAGTATGGGTGTGTATTTATGTTATTTCAAGTTTTGTATAACATTCCACACTTTTAACACATTGTAAGAGTGTATTCTGAAACTGACATTTACTAAATTAATTTAATAAAGCAAATATTTATTAACAACAGAAATGTCAAATAGTCTAAGAAATTTTAAATGGAGAAAGGTAGAGGAAAATATTTCCCTAATTTTGAAATAAAGTTTTCTAAAACACTCAGAAGTTCTCTATCTCCTTCATGCTAAATTTAAGGTGGCATGGTTTACATTTTTGCACTTTCAAGGCCTCACAGAATGAAATGGTAGACAAGGAGGAAAGTTTGTTTCAAATGCTGACTTTAGGAACCATGTAGGAGAGTATTCCACTGAAAATATAAATTTTAAACAATTTCTAACAGTTATCTTTCCCGATAAACCTGTTTCTGAGATTCACTAAGGAATATTTCAACTGGGTGGAAGAAGCACAAGTTTAGCAATTTAAATAAATGAAAATTAGAATATAAGAATTGGATTTTTATAGGGTGAAGACGTATGGCTGAGAAGTTGGTAGCTCTGGAAGAGAAATCATTAATGGGTAGTGGATCTACATTTCCACAGATAACACAGAATACTATGTTTTCTTACGAGAAGCATGATACAAGTTTTTGGATCAGGAAATTTGGAATATGTAAGATATGGGAGAATCAGGAATTTTAAATATTTTTCTTTGTTTTAATTTGGTATTATAAGGCACTTTACTTTAGCAGGTGAAACACTCAAAGAAAATTTTTAGAAACACTTCAATTCCAAACATAAGACATGGGATCTTAGGAAATTATTCCCTGGAAGCATAATGGAGGCGTTTAATTCACTTCACAGGACTTGGCCACAACTTGTGTGTCTCACTAAAGAGAACATGATGGCATATTTCTAGGATTCTTTAGAAGCTGCAGTATGTTAGTGCTGTACAGGTTTGTTCTGATTCATTAATAAGTGTATATTTCATTTAAAATTAAGTGTATACCAAAGCAGTCATGGTAACTAAAATCTGAGTATTGAATAGTGACAAAAAGAGTGTTTTTGTAGTTTTTGGCAGTGTAAAAACTAGGGCCCTGAATTCAAAGAGAGTTTGTAATCATATAATGCCTCCACTATGAGGCAAAAACACACTGTACTTTTCTCCATGAATTCAAATACCTGTGGCTATAGGGGAAATGTTTTTTTTCAAAAAGCAAACCATTTCCCAGAATTTCTTGAAAATATGTTTCTTAAGACATACACAAAAATCCAAAATTTTTAAAATTAATGTCATAAGAACAAGAAATACATAAGTGTTTTAGTCCTTTAGCTCCCACTTTATAACATAGAATATTTACTGTATTGTAAGAAAATTAGAAAAATATATTCATTGCACAATACTTTGCATGCTGATTGAAGTGACTTTTCTTTGCTGCAATATTAGCTTTCAGCATTAGGAACATATTAGCAATGAGCATAAATAATAAATGTTTTAATCTCCATACTTTTTACTGTGTCTAGTTTAATTTCCCAGTGTCTAGTTGAACTCCTTTCCCTTTCTAACCTTGAAACATTTTATAGCTTCCTTTGCCAACCAATACAGAATATACTGTATAAAATTTACCTGTAATACATAAATCGTGGAAAGCGCATTATCCAAAATGTGAAAGCAAATGTTCAGATCTATGAATGCGCTATTGAATAGCAATTGGCAAAGTTACTCTGGAACTTTCTCTGTTCCTGTTACAATAAAAACTGTCCCAAACAGTCAGCATCCCCTAGGCTATAGTTAAAACAGCACTTACCTTACTGTCTTGATACTGCTTTTGTTAATTCTTAAAGCAGATGCACTATGGACAAGAATCCACCAATATATGCTGTGAACTCTTGTTAGGACGGAACTGACTGCCAGATTCTTAGTGATACAAGAGCTGAGGAGGGTGGGGGGACCAGCACAGTCACGCCAGTCTGAATAGAGTTATGTCACTGTGGGGCTCTTGTGGTGTGGCATGTGCATATTCTGATCTTTAACGAAATGCAGGTGGACATAGTGAGCAAAGACAGACCAGCTCATTCCCTATGAAGTGGGAGAAAGCTATGTGCTGAGCGAGCTCAAATACCATAGCTTTTATCCAAGAATTGACCGCTGCTCCAAGGAAGGCAATTCACAGAGAAAATGTTTCTCTCGCAAATGTGTTACGTGGCTATGGCAACAATTAAGTGTGATTTGTTCAGCCAACTATTACGTTCATCTAAGGGTCCCATAAATCATGAATAAAGCAAATAATGTCAGTAAAATGCAAATGAGAAAGCTCAGAGGAATGGAATCTTTTGTGTGCATCACTTTTGGAATCTATATTGATTTTCTTGGACTAAATTTTTGCCACGAAATTAACTAAGATTCCAAAAAATTAAAACTGCTTCATGTTAACTGATATAAATGATAAATATCAACATTTCCATTTAACTTCTTATGCTAAGGGAACTCTGCATACTGTTCAGATCTGGAACCGATCAGCACTCTCTTGCCTGTTTCTTATTTTGTGGATTTCCTTTAGGAATTCACCCAAAACCTCACTTGAAGATAATATTCTGTATTTTGTGGATTTCATTCTATAGTTTAATGCCAAAAAAAACATAAAAGAAAAAATGTGTATCAAAAATATTGGAAGGCAACATCCTTTCATCCTATGATTGCCTGCTAATGTTTTTTTTCTTTTTTCCAAGATAAATTTATTTCAAAGTTGAATCTCTAGAAGGCCTGGTCTGTTACATCTTTCATTATCAGATTCTGATGTTTACTTTTAGCAAAGGAGACATTTACTCAAATACTATCTAATTCTTATTTTTTTTTTTTTTACTGTCAGCCTTTCTTACAGGATTTTCTCCTACAAAATATTCATTTCTTCTTCTTTATAATAACTTTTAGAACAAGATATGCTAACATAAATTGCCATATTGTGAGATATTTTCCTTTTAAAGTAAGTATATTACTTTTAGAAGTGAGACTTGTAGAAAGCTTGTAGTCATTTCCATGACTACTACTGTGTTTGCCTTAGAAGAGAATATCAGAATAAATACCTCATTTTGGTAATAGAGCAGTGGAAAAACAAAGATAACCTTCTTCAAAGTAAGTCACAGAAATGTAAGATGATTTATAACCATAAAATGTTGCTATTAAGAAAATTATTTAAAGATGTCAGTCCACAAAGGAAATGAATGAACTTAGAAAGTAAGAATGAGGAAAAGAAGACAAATAGACTAATCAAATATGATTATTTACTTATTATGAGGATTGATAAAACTATTCTAAATAGAATTGATAAAAGTATTCTAAACTTTAACTTTGAGTACATCAAATTTCATAATCTGATATCTTTGAAACATTCTAGCTGTTTATGCTTCAGGACTTTTTCTTATAAAGTAATAAATACGTTGTGGAAGTTGTAATAGATTTTAAGCACATTAGATTTAGGTTATTACTGTTAACATGCACTTTTTAATAAATTCACTATAATGAGACCACTAAATTGAATTACTTTACAAATTTTTAAACCATATTTAATTTGTTTAGTTGGAACAAATGAAGATTTTTATAGTGTATCTGCAATATCCTGTGCTTTTTTTTCTCAAAACTTTAACATATTCATCACTTCTAAATCCTTGTAATATGTGTTGTTATCATATTTTCAAAGGTAGAAACAGAGACTGAGGGAGTCTAAATAATTTACTAAAGTTACCTAACAAGTAGATGGAATAATGAAACCAGGATTATTTTTACCCATTGTGAAAAGTTGAAAAGATTGAATGGAATGGAACAGAGATGGGTTAGTTAATCAATTTAAAGGATTTTGTAGGCAATGTTATTAGTTAAGGCAAAGCAGAAATATCCATAGGCACCCATTTAAAAAGAAACATGCTAGCTAAGTATTGTTTCTTTGGCCATCACACATTCACAACATGAGTACAGCTGCATCTGTGTTACAGGACTTTTGAGTGAGTATGAACTTTCCTTCTGGGCAAATAGACATGTACATTGTTATATTGGATGTTAAAGGCTGAATGTGTTTCAGCAGAATACAGAGAACCTTGCTTAAGTTTCTAGGCACTCACCCAAAACTGGATCCTTTATTGCCTGGTGCTGAGGAACCTTATAACTATTTCATTCACCTTATGTTGAATCCAGCCCTGGTCTCAAAGCCTGAGCTAAAAATGTTGTGAAAAACAAAGGTTTTGTGGGAAAATAGATCAAATCCTGAACTTCCTCATGCAGCTTTCCAGCAGTTTAAAAAATGAGTAATCCTGACAGTTTATTTTTTTCATCTTTAAAACAGAAATGATGAATTCTTACAGGAAAGCTTACAGTCGAGAGAGAGAGAGAGAGAGAGAGAGAAAGAGAGAGAGAGAGATATTAGGGAAACAATTCCTTTCAAATAGCACCCAAAAAAATAAAATATGTAGGAATCAATCTACTGAAGGAAGCAAAAGACTTGTACATTGAGAACCACAACACTGAGAAAAAGAGACTGAAGAGGATATAAGAAAATGGAAAGACATCCCTTGTTCCTGGGTAGGAAGAACCAATATAGTGAAAATGGCCATACTTCCAAAACTGCTATATAGATTCAATGCAATCCTGACTGAAATCCTAGCAGTATATTTCACAGAAATAGAGAAAACAATGCAAAAATTCATTTAGAACAAGAAGAGACCTAGAATAGCAAAAGCAATTCCAGGCAACAGAGACATGATGGGGTGTATCATAATCCCCAATTTGAAACTATACTACAAAGCCACTGTGATAAAAACAGCATGGTACCGGCAAAGAAACAGACCTTAGGATCAGTGGAATAGTTTAAAAGATTCAAAAACAACTCTAGATATATTCAGCTACCTCATCTTTGACAAAGGAACCAACCACCATCATTGGAGGAAAGATAGCCTCTTTCAACAAAAATTGGAATTCAACCTGCCAAAGACTAAAATTAGACACCTATCTTTCACCATGAACTAAACTAAAATCAAAGTGGATTAAAGATCTAAATATTAAAACAGAAACACTAAACTTTCTGGAAGATAAGTTAGGTAGAACTCTTGAAGCCACTGGCATAGGAAAAGACTTTATAAACAAAACCTCAGTGGCACGGGAACTAACACAAAGAATCAACAACTGGGATCTCATCTTATTAAAAAGCTTCTACAATACAAGATAAACCACCAACAGAGCTAAGAGAAAACCTACAGTGTGGGAAAATTGTTTTTACCATCTGCTCCTTAGACAAAGGACTACTATGGAGAATATACAAAGAACTAAAAAACATCAGACTCCCCAAATTTAAAGACCCAGTTCGAAAATGGGGATCTGAAGTGAAAAGACATTTCTCAGACAAAGAAGTAAAAGCAGCAAATAAACATATGAAAAAAGGTACAACATTACTGGTCATTCAAGAGATGCAGATGAAAACAGCACTGATATTTCACCTTACCCCCTGAAAGAATGCCTGCTATCAAGAACTCAACCAATAACAAATGCTGGCAGGGGTGTGGGGAGAAAGGAACCCTTCTCCATTGTTGGTGGGAGTGCAGACTGGTGCAACCACTATGGAAATCAATATGAATATACCTCAAAAAACTAGGATTGGAGGTTCCATTTGACCCAGCTATTCCTCTGCTGTGTATCTACCAAAAAGAATTAGAATCATACCACAGAAATATATGTGCACCCATGTTTATAGTGGCACAGTTTGTATTAGCTAAAACTATTGCCCAATTGCCCATCAACTGGAGACTGAATAAAAAAGATGTGTTTTTTTTAATAAAATGGAGTATTACTCAGCCGTAAAGTACAAGAAACTAGAGACATAGCTAAATGGTTGCACATTGAGGCCATACTCTTAAGCGAAATAAATAGGACACACGTGTAAATACTGAATAGCTTCTCTGGTGTTTGAAACTAAAAGTGTAAATAAGGATCAAAATGTAAAATAGATAATGTGAAATAAGAAGAAAAGGTCTAAAGGAGTAGGGGAAGTGGGAGGGGTAGGGGAAAGGAAAGAAGGGAAAGGAAAAAATATGAGAAAATGAAATACATGGAAACATAGTCTGTAAATAAGGAAGGGTGGAGGGGGTGGAGGGAGGGCAGAGGAAGGGGAAAAAATAAGAACCAAGGTACATCATGTAAGGGTACAAGCTCCCAATGATGTATGTAACTGTATTGTACACCTAAAATGTACCAATAAACTTAATGGGAAAAAAAATAAACAAACAAACAAAAGACCAAAAAAGTCCACCTCTACATGCATACAATACCATTAGTACACTACTTGACAAAATGAATGACCAGTGCATTCAAATGCTTAATACACGTACTTGTTATTAGTCATAAAATTACAAATTTGGAATGAATCTCACAGGTCATCAGATCTTGTTGTGACCTATTTAACAAATTCCTTCTATTCCATTGAAGAGCTAAAGCAGATGGACTGGCAATACCCCACCCAAACACACGCTGTGCTGTTTCCCTCCGGGAAAATGAATGGTACTGTATGCTTTCCTGCAGTGTGTACATGGAGTTACATGATTGCTTCTACCTATGTAAAGTCACCTGAGAGAAGATAATAAGATACGATGCAATGTCAATTCTTTGGCAACACAGGAAAACATTCTGTTTTATTCTGTACATTGTGGTTTCAAGTCAAACTCTCCCTTAATAAAAATTTCCTAAAACACATTTTTTAAAGCGCATTAGGATAGGTACAAAGAAGAAAAAATTTATTATATTCATAGAATATTTTCAGGGGAAAGGAAAAATACAATCTTTTACTTCAGAGATCATTATCCATTGTTGCTTTTTCTGAGTGTGTGTGCACAAATACAAACACAAACACAGATGCTTTGGTTGTCACGTAATACTTGCATAATAGTATCACATGATACTTGTAACTATATGCCTATTTTCACATAACTTCTTCCCTCATTTTAGGAACTCAACATTGTGCTAATCCTAAAACTGGATAAAGATAATAGAAGAAAAAAGTATGAACATAGATA
>NW_004624750.1:15529081-15546767 GCF_000247695.1 Heterocephalus glaber | reverse complement strand
CCTTTGTATGTGATTTGTTTCTTTTCTCTCACTGCTTGTAGAATTTTGTTCTTCTGTTGGATTTCTGGAATCCTAACTATTATATGCTTATGTGTAGATATTTTTTGATCAAGGATATTTGGAGTCCTATATGCCTCACTTATCTGCAAGTCAAGTTCTTTGCCCCTGCTTGGGAAGTTTTCTGCCATCACTTCTGTGAACAGTTTTTTCATGTCATCTGTGCTCTCTCCTCTTTCTTCATTGACTCTAATCAGCCTTACGTTATTCTTCTTTGCATTGTCTAGCAGCTGCTGGATTAATTTTTCCTGTTCCTTTACAATTTTAAAGCAATTTTTTTTCCTGGTCACTAATTACAATCTTTTCTTCTATATCTGAAATTCTATCCTCTCATTGGTTCATTCTTCTGTGCAGACTTCTGATGGAGTTTTTAATCTCCTGGAAATCTATTTGCATCTGTTTTATGGATTCCATTTGTTTCCTCTGTTGGGATTCCATTGTGTTCCTCAGATCTTCTATTTTTTTTATCTGTGTCTGCTCTAGATTTATTAATCATGTCTTGCACCATGAGCAAAATCTTTGCTGTTATCTGAGTATTATTTCTGATTTCATTTTTCCCAGATCCTCTTTCTTTTGTTGCCAGTTCAGAGAGTCCAGGTGGTTGAGCATCAGATTGTTCCATCATGTTTCCCTTTGGGGTTGCTGTAGGTGATCCAGAAGTCTGTTTTTGAGACTTGTTTATGTGTCTTCTCATTTCCACGTTGGGGGTGGGGGGTGGGTTGCTTCTGGTCCCTGTGCAGCTCACCTTCTCTGCCCTAGGAGCTTGGGATGGTGGCAGGGGAGCTTCCTTCCAGGTGCTGGGACTGGCTCAACTTCTCTGCCCTAGGAGCTTGGGATGGTGGCAGGGGAGCTTCCTTCCAGGTGCTGGGACTGGCTCACCTTGCCGCAGACCAGCTGCAGTCGATGTTGATGCAGGGTAGGAAGGGGAGATGTCTTGGGCTGGCGATGAGAAAAGAACCTTCTCAAGCAATGTTCAGGTTCCCTCTGATAAGTCTCAGGGTCTGATTTATTTTTACATCTTTAAGCAATAGCTAGGAGGCATTGGGTGGAACATGTTTACATTTTAGGTTGCCTTAGCAATTTCTATTGAAGTAAAGGTTATTTTTTGCTAAACAGAGTACAATTCCTCTAAGCTGTTTCATTTCATTGTACATCATGAATACATATTTAAAAATTACAATTGTCTCCTTATTTACCCACACCTAAACAGAACAGAAAGTAACTTAATCAAAATCTTTATATCAGCAGGGGTACAAGCAAGATTTAATCAACTAAGTGTCAAACTTGTGGTCACCAGCTGGCCCTTGAGAAACTGCATAATGGTTAATATAGTTTAGTATTAGCTCTCTCTTTTTCTTTACCTCTATTCATCTTAACTAAATGTCATTTAGGTTCAAATTCCATGAACAGGAGATATTTACAGCACTTTGAGAAATATTGAGTAACTTGCCTCCTTAATGCATTTACCTGTCTTAACTTTCTTTCTTTTTCCTATTTTCCACTATTTCTTACATCTAAAGTCTGTCCTTTCAATCTCTTCATAAGACCCCTTTAGTAAAAAGAATGTCAGCAATAAGCGGGGGAGTTATAGTAGTGGGGAAACAGAGGGGGTTTTAGGAGAGTTTTCTTTAGGAGTGGATGTGGCAATAGAACTAAGAAGAACAGGAATTTGGGGTTTATGAGCCAGATCAGATTTCAATATATCATTGTCAATTTGTCTCATGGAGAGTTTGTTGTTAGTCACAAACACAATGACTCCTGTGACCAGAGTAACAATTATAAACATTATGGCAAGAAAAAATAAGACATGAGGGTATGATGTGTTCCACCCTTTCTTTCCCCCAGCTAGAACTTTGTCAAGCAGCATTGGAGGTCGGTTGGTCTTCTCCATCACCTTCTCTGCCCTAGGAGCTTGGGATGGTGGCGGGGGCACTTCCTTCCAGGTTCTGGGACCGGCTCACCTTCTCTGCCCTAGGAGTTTGGGATGCCGGCAGGGGAGCTTCCTTCCAGGTGCTGGGACAGGCTCTAGAACTATATTAAGTTTTAAAAGCTTTGGCACAGAAAAGAAAATAAAGAGAGGGAAGACAACCCACAGAATGGAAAAAAATATTTGCCAGCTACTTCTCTGATAGAAGACTAATATTTGTAATAGAACTCAAAAATAATTAGACCTTCAAAATAATTGACTCAAACAAAAAATGAGCAAGTAAAATGAATAGACACTTCTCAGAAGAACAAATAGAAATGTCCAATAAATATATGAAAGAATATTCAATATCTCTGACCTTTGGAGAAATGAAAATTAAAGCAATACTGAGATTCCATCTCATAACACAAAAAATACCTATTATCAAGAAATCAAATAATAACAAATGCTAGAAAGGTTGAAGGGAAAGCAGGACCTTTCTTCCTTGCTGGTGGGAATATAAGGTAGTACAACCTCTGTGGAAATAAGCATGTATATTCCCTAACAAACTAAAAATAAAAATTCCATTTGACCTAGATATTCCCCTTCTAGATATCTTCCCCAAAGGGTTAAAGTCATCATATTACAGTGATAAATCCATACCCACGTTTATAGCAGCACAATTCATAGTAGTTTAATCTTGGACATTGCCCACATGTACATCAATGATGAGTGGATAGAGAAAATGTAGTATTTATACAAATGGACTACTACTCTACCATGAAGAAGAATTTATTCTAAGTCATTGGTACTGAAAATGGATACACTTTGAGACCATAATGTTAACTGAAATATATGACACACAAGACACACCCACTAAATATCATATAGTTTCTCTTATATGAGAAATCTAAAGTATAAATAAAAAGCAAAATTGAAAAAAAATCTTTAAATTTTGAAAAAAGCAAAATAAAGCATGGATAATAGGAAACAGAGAGATAAATCTGTTACAAATGGGAAAGGGATCTAGAGATGGATAGAAGAGGAGGGAGTGTAGAGGAGGCATAGGAAAAGAGTTAAGATGTGTCACATACAATTACCACTTGCCTATGATTAATGTACTATAAATGTGTGCTGATGAAAAAATAAAAATTAAAAAATATTTGTTGTGTCTGATCAGTCTGTTTATTTCAACAGATACACTTAAATGAAAACTTTCTTTCTGTAAGTGGTTTATGTTTTCAAATCAGACAGTAAAGGAATAAATTTTAAATTTTAATTTATTACTTCTGATTAATGTTACTCTCATTCTTAATTTTAAAATTTCTTGAGTTACAAAACTATCCATCATCTACATAATGTTATGCTCATATACATGTATACATTGAAATTCATTCTACAATTACTTCATTTTTGTTTGATATATTAGAGGATGTATATACATATATATTTGAGACTTAATAGTATAATTTGGGCTGGGGATTTAGCTCAGTGGTTCTGCCGCCTGCCCTGCAAGCGCAAGGACCTGAGTTCAATCCCTGGTACCAAAAAAAAAAAAAAAAAGTATAATTTATTGTGTATTTTCACGATTAGATTTCCTTTGTAAAAGTAGTATGTACGGATACGCAACAAGCTGAAACATTAGAAAGCATATACATATATAAGATCAAACATGAAATAATCCATGGCCCAAAGAACTATCCAGTCCCACCTTCTAGAAGTAATTACAGATAGGCTTTTATTATTCAGGTATTTCAGACAGGTGCTACATACACAAGAAAATTTCATTTCCCTTTTCATGACAGCCTATGTGATAACTAAGAAACAATTTCACTAATGTGGGTACACAGTCACACATCTCTTTTGGGGAGAAATGATTTGCATTTTCTCTCTCTCTCCTGGTTTATATCTTTTTATATTTTAATACAAACCTGTATCATGTTTCAAATACACAATGCAATTATAATGATTCTTCAAAAGTCACCCAAGATTTTTTAAGTGGTGTTTCAAGGATTTGGAGGTTTTCTAAATTATTTCACTATTATGAAAAATAATGTCTCTTGAACACATTGTGTGAACTAGAGAAACATAACTTTAGGAAAATTCCAAAAGTGAGTGCACTCCGGAGAAAAGTGTGCATGCACATATTTTTAAGATTTTTGTATTTTTGTAGCTATTACCTAATGGTTTGCAGAATGTTGCTCTGATTAACATCCATCACTGGTGTATGAAATAGCATATGTCATTCACTGAATAGAACATTCATAGATGAATTTTATCCTCCACTAATAAAAATCAGATATGGTCAGTTTAAATTTCTGTGATTTTTTAATTTAAATTATTTATTTTATTATTTAAAATTATTTAATTATTTTTAAATTATTTCACTTACATATTATCTGGTAGTATCAGTGTCCTTTTTAATTTCATTTTTCAAAATTTCATTCTATTCCATCTTTGTAAACATGCAACATTCATACATATTAATGAAGTACAGTGTGATACTTTGACATATGCATACAGTATGTACTTATCAATTCAACATAATGAGTCTTTCCATCTCCTTATCACTTCTTTTATATTTGGAGCCTTCAAGCTCATCCCTTCCAAATCTTTATAAAATATATGATAAATTATTGTGAACTGTAGACATCCAGCTGTGCTACAGAACATCAGAACTTATTACTTTTATTTATCTCTTTTATGGGCCTATTATCCACCCTTCCTTTATGCCCACAATGGAATATTATTCAGCTGAACTCCATGGTGCCATTTTACTTTGATTTCCCCTTGCCATTCCAATTTCTACCTTGTGCCACCATGTTTCTATGTCAGAGCATTTACTAGCTTTCCTCTTTGACTGAAATGCTCATTTTAAAAGCCAGAAATTCTCAAAAATTGTGTTTACAGAAATTTCCTACTCTTAAAATGTATTCATATTTTGAGAAACACATGGATATATATGTAATATGTCTGTCATCATTCACCACATTCAAAACTAAAATTAAGAAATGTATGTTTATGTAATGTGTTAAGATACCCATATTAATCCATTCCATGTTAACATAAACAATATTATTCTCAAAATATTTATATTGTAAAAAAAATCCAGTAAGAAGAGATGACTATGCAAAAATTGTCTTACATATGGTGTTTGTAGGTTTGTTAGGTGCTTTTAATTGGATTCATAGTTGTGTCTTTGGAAAGGGGCCCATTATAAGTTATTTAGCCAATTTTGATCCAATAAGCATTCAGCAATACCATCTGAGACTCTAATTATGAGTGAACTTCTCAGACAATGCAGTGTACTTCACTTACTAAAATGGTATGTTTCATTTTTATTTGTATGTTGAAAAGCAATAAAAAAGTTTCTAACCACTCAAATTGCAATAGTCTCTGAACTTCTACCAGTTATTCTCTATAGTTTTAATATATTCGTTTCATATCTTTTGTATTATCTGAAATTATGTTTCTTTAATATTTACTTTACAACTTTGACTTTCCATGATAGATTGTCATTTCCATGATAATAATGACTTTTTCTTTTCCTTAACCTTTACGTGGAGCAGGTCTTCCATATATATTTGATGAATTAACAAAATATTTTTCGAGAACATTTGTTGTTATTCTCAGTTTGTCTACTTTGTCAGATACATTTTCATAGACATTTTATTACAACAAGACAATTTATTGGATTGGAATGCAGTCACATTGATTTTATAGTTTATCTAGGGAGAAGCTGATACTTTTCTATATTTTGACATCCAAAGATAGATTGTCATAGCATTTATGTGTGATGTGTCTGTATGTGAATATCTAGTATTTAACTGATTCTAAATATTAATTTACTTATCGTCTAGAAACTCTATGTTAGAACACATTAGAACATGAAAATATAAATATTAAATATCATGTCTTTTCATCTTTTTTAGAGGCAGTTTCATCCAGAATTATCTTCAATCAATAACCCAATCAAACCTATAAAATACAATCCTCTGATGAGCAATGTTGATACACATTTCAATATTCTTGAATGAAATACGTGAGAAAGAATCAGACTTCTCTTTATTTTGTATGAAAACAGGCAAAGCACAAGAAGAGTACTCTTATCCAATCATAGTGTCTTTTCAAACCTAACAGCTTCTCTGACATATCCTCTAATGTTACCATAAAGATAAATGACACTTTAGGTACTATCTGTCAGATGCTATAGTTTTACATAAACCTATTATATCTCTATATAATAAAAATTGCACATCAAGATGGTAATATACTTACTAAAAATGGAAAGAACAAGAATCAATTATCCTTTCTTCTTCAGTATTCAGTGTGGATGTGTATTTTGTGAATACGTTCTAGCAGTGAACCACACTCACACTCATTAATATATATGCTCTCTAATCTTGGGCAATTCATTTAGTTGCAGTTGTTTATTTCTAAAATGATGATGATCATAGCATTTACTTAATACATCTTTCTTTAAGAGCTAAATGAGTTAATGCATGTAAAATTCTTAAAAGAATTCTTGGACATAAGCATTCAGTAGATGTTAGTTATTATGATTTTATAGAGGTCTTACATTTCTGGCTTGTATGAAAGCACACCCTGAGCATTTTATGTAATATAAGAACCACAAATTCCCTGAGATGGGATCTTTGTTCCTGTCTCTTCTATTTGCTCTGAAGCCCTCTCTCTCTGTTTAAATAAACACCATTACATCTCGTTTGCCACATTTGTAGAACAGGGTTAATTATTTTCATCAGGAGGATGTTAACAGGATCTAATAAAGTGATATGCTGAATTATTTAGCACACGTAACCATTTACAGGTTTATTTTTGTAAGCTGAAACAAAAAAACTATGCTAATATTCAAAATGTGGCCTTAATAATTATACTGATATGAATATTGTAAAACATGTGAAACTAAATAAAATGATAAACTATCACAAATATTATAAAGTAATTGAAAGCCAGTGATGGAGAATACTGAAAGTTCCTAATCTACAATGGTTTAACTTATGATTTTTAAAAAATTTATAATGATGTAAAAATGACATGAATCCAGTAAGCCATAGTTATCAGCAAACCATGGGATTTGAAGGAAAACAATACAATGTACTGTTACAACACTGTAATGTTCAGTGAGTATTTTACATAATTTTCTGTTCCTGTAACAAAATACCTGATGTAGTACACTTTATCAAAAAAAATAGCTAAGCATGGTGGCACACACCTATAATCCTTCTGGCTTCCGCCTCCCAATAAGGCAGAAGGATCACTGTGAATTCAAGGCCAGTCTGAGCTACATAGTGAGACCCTGTCTCAAAAAAACAAAAAAATATTTTTTTACTTAGCGTACAGTTTTGGAGTCTAAAAGTCCAGAGTTGACAATCCATCATGTTAGGGTGACATGAGGGCTAATTGGCTGGGTCACAATTGTGTGGAGAAGCAGAAAAGAAAATAGCCACATGCGGATGAGGTCAAGCACATGCAGTGGCCTTATGCTACAGCCATCCAAGCCATCCACTCTTTCGAGAACTAGCCATAGTCCCGTGATAGCTACATTAATCTTTTCTGCTCGCAGCACCACCAGTGACTTAATGACCTTCTACCAGGCCCCTTCTCTTAAAGTTTTTACCACTTCTCACCCTCACCACCTTGAGGATCAAGTCTTCATCACATGGACTTTTAAGTGTGGCACTCAAACTATATCCAAAATATAATAGTCTAAGTGAATTAAATACATCTTTTGCCATCCTGGTAATTGAGCTCAGGGCATTATGCATACTAGGCAGGTGTTCTACCATTCAGCTACATCCTTAGCCCCTAAATGTACTTTAGATGTATGATATTTTCAATTAATGGAATGTACCACAACCATCATACATGGAGAAGCACCTGTACAAGCTTGAGAAAATAGAAAAGAGCTTCTTCTTGGATAAACCTAATATTTAAGGTGCATAGGAAGAGCAGAGGGAGCATGCTGAATGGAGAGATTTGGGGATTTCTGAAGAAGGATCAAATGTTAAAAATTTGATAGTAGGGCCGGGGGTTTAGCTCAGTGGTTCTACCACTTGCCTTGCAAGTGCAAGGTCCCGAGTTCGATCCCTGGTACCAATCAATCAATCAATAAATAGTTGAAAGGCAGGAAAATTATGACTGGGCACAGAATGGTGGCCACTTCCTGTAAGTCATTGTAGGCATACTATATATTTCAGAGATTATTTAAATACTTTGGGATAATATTGATTTTTTAATGACCAGTACAAAGACACGAGATATCAGGAAATTCAAATGGGACATAGCACCATTTTTACAGGCAAGAAATGAAGCTGGTGGCTTGGATTACAGAAGTGAGATTAGACATGAATAGACTGTTATTCTCAGAGAATGAGCTAACTACATAAATATCCTCTTTGAACTTCTGTAGATATACCTAAATAAGAACTTTAAAGATTCTTCAGCCCTGATTTTAAAAATAGTGATCATAATGATGCTATTCCCCAACATGGAATTCAAATTAAAACCAATACCAAATTATAAACATGTTTAAGGTATCTTTCAGAATTCAAATTTCCTTCTTGAATGAAAACCCAATCATTTATTAATCAATTCATACATGAATATCTATAAAGATTTAGCACTAGAATACAGCCCTGACCTCAGGAAGCACAAATCTATGTGAAAAAGATGCATATAAACATACAGTTATGACACTGTGAGGCAACTTTCTACAGGAGGAAGAAGTTGATGCTATGAGATTAGAAAGAAAGTGTAGATGCCCCAGGCCTGAGTTACAGGTTTTACACAGGAAGTGAAGGTTAAGACAGGCTTCATAATGAAGAATGAGCTCACATTAAATGCAAAGGGAAAAAATTTCAGACACTTCCAGGCAGAAGGAGAGTGTTATAATGGCTCAAATGAATGAGCTAATACTTTGAAGGAATGATTGATTGTCATGGATAAATTCAATGAATAGAAACTCTGTAGAAATATTCAAAGTTAAAATTGATCTTTTTTTAAAGATTTGAACTCTATGATGGCTCAGAACACACCAAATTCCAAGGAGTTAAATTAATTGAAAGTTTAGCTATGTATAAATAACATTTAATTTTTTAAAAATTTTAACTTAATCTGTTTACAAATGAACACTTTTGTAGGAGTTCAGCAGACATATCCTCACCCAGAGTTTTGAAGACTTACATATTTCTGCTGTTTTTAAAATACCAAAGTCATGTAGCATGTTTTGAAAATGACACAATATAAAGTCATTATAAAAGAATTTCCATCAGAAACAAATTACCTTGTAAGGGCAAATGGTATAAGTACTCATTATTTTAGTGTTAAAAGTTTTGGTCCTGAAAATTATCATGGCTCTGTCATTCCAAGAATCATTCCTCTATTATATTTGCAAGGAAATGGCTGGGTTTTAAGATTAAGTAATTAATGCATTTTCAAATGATATGTATTTTCCAGGGCTGTATGGTTTCCCTTATGCTTCAGAAGGAGTTTCAGAAAATAGCTCTGGGATTTTAAAATACAAGTTGTAGTTGACTTATTCATAAACCACAAAGATTTTTTTATGATAATTATTTCAATGTTGAAAACCCTGGTATACTTCTAAGCTTCCCTTTGGTAAAAAATATATTTTTGGATATTCACACAAACTTATTATATTCTAACCCAGAACAAATTTCTCCCTTTGAACAAAAATGGATTCATTGATGTCAATAAAAGTACATCTGAGATTGTCAAGAAGTAAATTCAGAGGATACATTACATTAATCTTGGCAATAATTTTTAAAAATATTTTCTTATTTTCAAAAAGCCATTTTTTTTCTTGTTAATACTGGCAATATCTCAAATTTTTAGTAAGGAAGTAATCTTTAAAGTTGACTATTAATTGAATCATCTTTCAAGAATACAACACACAAAAAATTTCCTTTGAAGACAGATTGAATATACATGACAAGGAATCAAACTTTCAACTCACATCCAAAGTAACTAAGACAATTGGAAGAGTTAGGTAAGTTATAGTCTATTCTTTCCTCTATTTTTACCTCTTTATGTAGTAGTAGATCCTACAGGTCTAAATTGGAAGGTCTTGGGCTAATAAAAAGCCACCTTGAGCTGGGCATTTAGCTCAGTGATGCCATGCCTCCCTGGCAAGCGCAATGTAAGTTCAATCCCTGGTACCGAATAAATAAATAAATAACCTACCTACTTTGCACTATAGCAATGTTCTCCTTCTAAGAATCTCTGATTCGTAATAACTGATTTCTTATTGACTCCTATACTAACTAAGGGCCCCTTTATAACTTTGGTGTATTTTCAGCTGTCTTCTGGCTAGACTATCTCCATCTTATTTTCTTTAAATTAAAATGTGTATGAGTACAAGGGAGGAAATTCAAGGTTACTTAAAGAGAAAATCCCCACAAGGAAGGTAGAAATGAGTCTGGCATGTACTGCCTCACATCAACTTATCTATCCACAAAAAAAGCAAATTTAAGAAAAGATGTCAAGATACTCCAAGTCTTTAAGAATATTCCTATCATTCAGACACAGTTAGTGACAAAGTAACTTATTTGTTTCATGTTGGTTGAAGATTATTGTACTATATTTAGATATACAAAATTTCTTTTTTTCATTTTTTGTTATTTTCCTTCCATCGACATTGGATGGTAGAAAGTTTAAACTTACTAATTGGTGTTTTGCTCATATCACAATCATCTTTTCAATAACTTCATCATTATCTTCTACAAGATGAGATTTGAATGGATTTGAGGGCACTTAGTAAATCCTACTGATGTTGAGAAGCTGAGATAAAGGTGGCTGTGGAAATCTGTTGTAATTTTCTTGTTCCTCTGCATGACTTCTTTGACTGGCTTCTGCAAATGGAAATAGTGGTTCATGAGATTTGGCCTTAAGTCTCGCAGCAGACACTTTCCTATCATTGTACTGTGATACCCAGTTAAATCTACGGGAACAGACTAAGGACAAAGTGCCTGGAGAATATTGAGGGAAGGGAGCAAGAGACTGTGGTGACCGCCTGTATTAGTTTCCTGTTACTCCTGTAACAAATTACACCAGATTTAGTGGTTGAAAACAATATAAATTTACTGTATTTTTGTTCTGAAGCCCAGGAATCAAAAATTAGTTCCACTGGGTTAAAATCAAAGTGCGTTTTTTTTCTGGTGTCTCTAAGAACCCATTCATTTCTGCTTCTACCTGACCTCCCGCATTTCTTTTCTCTTAACCCACTTGCTTCAAAACAGTCATGGCCAGTGAATTGTTCTTACATCACATCACTCTAACACAGACTCTTCGGTTTCCCTATTCCATGTTTAAGGACTCAGAAATTACACTGGGAACAGCTAGATCATCTCGAATATTCTCCTTTTAAAATCACTTGAGTAGCAGCCTTAATTCCATCAGATATCTTAATTCCTTGCTGCTATTTAATGTAACATAATCTGGGAATTTTAACATGAACATCTTTGAAAAGCCATTACTCTGTCTGCTATAGTTTCCAAAGCGTTTTGTGGAATTACTGGCTCACCTAAATAAAAATCTACACAGCTATTCAATTGGAGGAAACTTTGCTCTTTAGGTCTATGTCTTTTAATATGTTTCATAATGACTTCCTAAAAAATCAGTTAGGCCACATCACTTTGTACTTCCTAATTCATAATGTTGTCTCCTGTAACACTAGTGATTTTGATTTTTTTATTTTCATATTTTAATACCTAATTAGGGGAGTGAATTGAAAAATAACCCTTAGTAGAGTAATTCAGTTGCTTCATTTCAAAATAGTGAATTAAATAGGTATACTTTTGGAAGCCAAGGCAAATAAAATTATAATGGATTTATTCTGGGTCTGGCTTACGTCCTTTCTGGGAATCGACTTTGGAATAATTTACAAAGTACATCGGGAAATTTGCTTGCGGGTATGTGAATTGTTCTTCCCCGAAGTGATTCTGCGCATTAGACTGGGCAAACAGAAGAGGGAGGCCCTGAGCTTTGGCGAGCCGGATTTATTTGTGATCACAACTATGACTCAGAGTAGAATCTGGAAATCAATCACAATCTTATTTTGGAAAAAATAAAAGAGAAATATCGAAGTACAAAAACACACTGTTGTGCTGGATCATGGATCACAACCATGGAAAACATTCCGCCAGCTTTTTAACAACACTTTGGCCGTGAGCATTATCAGGTTCCGCATTCATTACATCCTCCTCGCCCCCATCTCATTTCCAGTCCTATTTTTCTAATTGTTCCTTTCCTTTCTTGTCCTACCCTAGTTCTGTGAATGGATGTGTGTTCCTGTGTTCTTTCCACCCAAGTGGGAACAGAACACAGCAGGAAAGTAAAAAGACAGAGGTATCCCATTGGTTTTAGACTCACTACCTCAATTTTCTTAGCCTTTATATATGATTGTTACATGCATTCACTCTGGCCTGAAAAATAATATTAAAGTATATATTTTGGGGACAGTCCCTAGGAAAAAATTAAGTAGGCCAAGTAAATACTCTTTAGATATAGTTAATGTATAATGAACCTTATCCCTACCTTTTTCAATTCCTAGTACTCTTATCTTTCTACAAATATTTCAAGATCAGGAAAGGAAAAATTAACCCTGGGAGAAAAAGAGAGGTACAAACGTGAGCAAAATTCCAAGATCATGACCTCACATCAACACATGAATCTTTCTGAATAAGGTAATAGAAGACCAGAGAGTGACTTGATATTTGAAAGCAGTGCTCTGAAGCTCGAGATTTTGCCTGGGCTCTCTAAAGACACTCCGTTGCCGAAGCAGAGCTTCAGAGGTCACTTCTAAAATGCTTTATTTCTTAAAAGACTCTTCCTTGATGATGATGGACCAAAAAACTCACCCATTTGCCTTGAGAAAAATAGTAATGAGCAATAACATTTTATTCAGGGATTTATAAATAGAAAATCGTTTGGAATAGATTATTTCATCTGATCCTTATTAAAATTCAACACAATACAAATTGGAGCTGTATGAAAGACATTGAAAATACAGCCTCAGAGATAGTACTTTTGCCTTCCAATTCCATGACTTTTCAGTTCTACCATTTATGAAATAGTTTTCTTTCTCATTTTTCCCGTGTCTTATTATACTGATGATTTTAGCAACTTTTTCCACCATTTCCGGTTCAAATCAAACTCTACTTTTTTAAAGATGTATTTTTATTAGTACAAATTTGTAGTACATAAGGATTCCACTTATTGTGGGGAGTTGGGGTAGATACATAACACATCGGAAATATTTTTTCTTCCCTTTCCTCTTCTCTCCATCCCTCCAATTCCATCCCCTGGTCCCCTTCTCCTACTGCAATGAAGCAAAAATAAAAATACAGTGATGAATTATTTTCTTGAATTTATGATTTATTTTAGTCTTTGCATCATGATAATTCGCAGCTTGATCTCAAACTGTGTTTCAAAGGTCTACCAATAAATAATTCTCTTTTAATAAACAATTCTTAAACACACATACAAGATTCACTATACAGACTATTTTTATAATTGTGATTTAATTATCTCATGTTATTCTTGTATTTTACTCCAACCAGAAGTGAAGTAAAAATTCATCTTTTAAACTTATGTGGATATTTTAGATAAATCCTAAAACTTAATTTAATTTGTATACTTTGGCAATTATGGTAGTTTTATGAAGTTAAATCATGCATTCTGATTCTGATTTGAGAAAAGATAATTTAAAATTTAAAATTGTACTTTCTACAAATGGCATAATATTTCTTATAGCATGATAAATACTATGACATTTTCTACTTTTATACCTATATTTATTTTAAAGAAAATAATATAGTTACATAGAAATCATTACCTCACCTCAAAAAATTCTCTTTCTGAATAGATGTACAGTCCAATGATCAAATGAGACTTTTCAGACTTTTTTATGTCTAAGCTAAACATAAACTTCAAATAAAATCTGGCTCAGTTTGCAAAAAGAAATCTTTCATGTGACTGTTTTTCAACTTCATTTGCTGTATACTTCCATTTCACTGGGAAAGACACTGAACAGTTAGTTCCTAAGGACAATTCCCTTAGGTAGCTGCCTAACTCATCCAACTCACCAACACTCATAGAATCCAGTAACTGTTGATGGGACTCTGTGTTGCTTGCTAAAAATAATGTGGTGTTTGACCACTACTGAAGTTTTCTGGGTCCAAAACAAAACCAGAGAATTTCATTTGGTTTTCTAGTTCGGTTCAACTATTCAAATAGATGAATTTTCCCCCTCTCTCCCCCTTTTTCTCTCCTATATTTATTGCTCTTCTTTCTTTCCCTTCTTCCCTTGCTCCCTTCCTCCCTTCCTCCCTTCCTTCCTTCCTTTTCTTCCTTCCTTCCTTCTTCCTTTCCTTCCTTCTTTCCTTCCGTATCCCTTCTTATCCTCTCTTTCTTTACTTCCTGTAATCAGTCTATTGACATTCATAGCAAAATGTTAGTGACAGAATACCCCCATATCTGTGTATATTTAAAGGAGGTAAAGATTATGATAAATGGATATTTACAGGAGGTGAAGATTATGATAAACGTGCTCATGAAGATGAACTTTAATTATGTCAATTTATTTGGCTTTGGAATGACACAGGAGATTAGTGGATCTCACTTCTTAGCCTTTCTCACTGGGTGATGGAGGTGTGACCTTGGGGTTCATATATCGGCTCCTCCCCCTTCCTCCCTGGTACTGCTTCCCTGTTCTACTTCCCAACTGCCCATTGCTTCACTGTTGTCTTAAACACCATGATCTTTCTTCCTTAGTACCAGTCATCCATGGACTGAATTCCCTTAAACTTTAAGCCAAATTAAATCTCTCCTCCTTTAAATTGTAGCTGTTAGTTATAAGGTCTCGGTGATGGGAAAGTTGTCAAATACATAAATTTGGAACCAGAGAAGTGGAGTCATTACTGTGACTACACCTGGCCATATAATTTAGAAGGCTTTTTAACTGGTTTGCAAGATGATTTGAAATGGTTTGGAGCTGTGGCCTAGAGAAGCCAAAGAACACTATAAGCAGAGCCTGATGATTGATTCTGGTTTGGTCAGAGTTTGGAAGAACAAAATGATGAAAGAAATGTGGACAATAAAGACCAGCTCAGGAGGTTTGGAGAGTGTTGGAGAGTGGGGCTCCATTGGCAAGTGGACTAGAGGCCAAGTGTGTTATGCTCTGGCAAGGAAGGAAGGAAGGAAGGGAGGGAGAAAGGAAGGAAGGAAGGAAGGAAGGGAGGAAGGAGTGAGAGAAAGAAAGGAAGAAAGAAAGAAAGAGGAGAAGAAGAAAAGAAAAGAGAGAAAGGAAGGAAGGAAGGAGAAAGAAAGAAAGGAAGAAAGAAAGAGAAAGAAAGAAGAGAAGAAGAAAATAAAAGAGAGAAAGGAAGGGAGGGAGGAAGGAAGGGAGGAAAGAAGGAAGGAAGGAGAGAGAGAAAGAAAGAAAGGAAGGAAGGAAGAAAGAAAGAAAGAAAGAAAGAAAGGAAGGAAGGAAGGAAGGAAGAAAGGAATCTCCACTTTTCAATGTCCTGTGACTGTGGAATGCTGTGTTTAAGGGGCATTGACTGATTTATTTGGTAGAGAAAATGTCGAGGCACCCCAATATTCAGGTTGCTATATGGGTATTGCTGGCTACTTTTACTCAAATTTGTAGAGACAATCAGGAGAAAAAAATAGAGCAGAAAATTTTTAAAAACTTAAATTTAAGCCAAGAAGGAACTGCATGTAAAGGTAGGAGCAAAGGAGGTTTGGTTGCTGAAGAGATTAATGCCATTAAAAAGAAACCAAGTATTTTGTACAGGAACAAAAAGAAAACTACCGAGGGGCAATCTCAGAAATCAGAAATCAGAAACATCTCACCCATAATGGGCTCAATGGTGTAAAAATGTAAAACTTTCATTTGAGAAGAGAGACCCTGGGAAATGCTTGTCCAGGAATCGTTTCACTGTGCTTTACCATCCAGGTATTCAGAGGCCACTGCAACCATAGGCCAAAGTATCCTGTCTACTGCTTCCACGTGATGTTTATTTTACTGACATGAAGACTGTTAAGAGAGTTGGGTCCAGGATGCTTCCATGTATATCTCAGAGAAAGCCCTGTGAGCCTAGGCAAAGAGCCACTGAGAGAGCAGCACATGAAGCTAAGGGGACAGAGGGTAAGGTACAGTTGAGACCTCAGGAATTCAAAGATACTAGGAGTGTGGAACATCTGCTTTTGAAAACTGCAGGCTGTGAACAGAACCAGTACAAGAGAGGCTAGGCCACGTGGGCTAAATCCAGCAAAGCCACAGAGGGAAGGACAACCAATCCCTCTCAAGCACACATGTCATCACCATGTGCCCAGGATGCTGGACCAGAAGCCACAGGACTTAGTGTTCACCCTGCTGAGTTTTGATCTTGTTAGTCTTATTCTTTCCTATCTCCCTATTCCTTCCTTTTGGAATGGATATGTTTACTCTGTGCTAGTGTACCTTGTGATTACTCAACTTGTTTTTTATTTTTACAAGGGTTTACAGGGAACAGTGTAATAGGAATGATGATAGCTGTCATGTCCAGGTTTAGGAATGTGTGAGAGGGAGTTTCATTTTTTATACTATCATCTTCTAGAGATATGCAAACAATCTCAAGAGCTTCAAGGGAGGTGGGAGCCATAAACTCTAATGACTCTAAAACTCTGAGTCATAGTAAAAGCAATAAATCAATGAGGATTATCCACTTTGGATTTCTGTGTGAGCAAGTAATTTGCTTTTATTGTACAAGTCAAAGGGTAGGAGATTCTCATTTTCTTTACTTTTCTTCAAAACTATTGTCATTTTAAGTAAAACGAGTGTTCAGTATCTAATTGAGAAGATGAGAAAGATCAAATTAATCATTTATAAGCTCATAATGGTCCTCAAAAGTGTCTTGTAATTTATTACAATAAGCCACCCTTAATTTTTCTGACCATCTCTTGCTTCAGGTTCAGTGGGTTTTGAAGTTTATCCTTTTGCCAATATCGCTGCATTTTCAAGGAAAGGTTTATAAAGTAAGCCTTCAATTTTTCTTCAGTTAAAGGGCTTTGATTCTATTAGGTTGTTTGCATTTCCATTTAAACTTGAAAAGCAGCTTACCAAGTTCCACATAAAGATTTATTACTATTATAACTTGAATTGTGATTAATGTATAACTCAGTAATTTCAACAAAGTTAAGGCTTCAAATGATGAGCACAGTATATGGTCCCATTTAAAAATTTTACCTTCTGTTAGGATTATATTTATAGTTTTTGTGTATATAAGCTACATTCTTCTACTTAAATTTATTCCTAAGTTTTTAATGAATTTTGTAATTCTAATATGAAGAGAGTTTCTTTTAAAACGTTATTTTTCAGAAAGGGGTTTTGGGCCACCTTCTGTCCAGCTGCTCCCAGGCCAGAGGAAGGGGCTTCCAGGCCACCATGCCTACTGCCACTCCCGGCCACTGTCCCACCTCTCCCAGCTCAGAGGAGGTGATCTGTGCCAGTGCCAACAGCACCCCCCTGCCCCCCCAGTTGAAATGAGAAAACACATAAATAAGTCTCAAAAACAGACTACCAGATCACCTACAGCAACCCCAAAGGGAAATGAGATGAAACACTCTGATACTCAACAACCTGGACCCACTGAACTGGCAACAAAAGGGGATCTGGAAAAAATGAAATCACAAATAATTTCT
>NW_004624750.1:15512975-15524253 GCF_000247695.1 Heterocephalus glaber | reverse complement strand
AGCAAGTACTTTTATTAGTTTCAAGACTTTCAATGCATATTCTTATCATTTTTAAATGAACTCAGTTTCACATTTTTCTTTCCCTTCTTCATATTTTTATTTTCTTTCCCTTTTTAATGTATTATCCAGAACATTCTTACCAATCTTTAACATAAATGCTAAGAGCAACCATTCTTGCTATTACTTTATTGTAGGAGAAAATAATTCTATCACTATTTACTCACATCTGATAATTGTCCCAAATAACTTATGTGGTAAGCCTTTATCATCATTTCTCATCATGAGCATAAAGTTATAAAGCGATGTGCCTAACACTGCAGATTTGTAGATGCCAACACAGTCTCACTCAGGTCAAGTTTGTACACAGTCATTTCCTCTCAATGGCTGCTCACACTGGCTCTGGAGAAGCTGGGCCTACAGGCTTTTCCAGGCTTTCCCACAGGCCTTGTGCACCATGCTTAGATCATGAGGGCTATCTTCCCCGGGCTCTGAGAGGGCCTGCACTGGCTACGTTGCCCAGCCCCATCCTCAGGGTTGAGCTCAAGGTGCTCTTTTATGGTGGCTAGGCATTGACACTTTGTGCATGGTAGGGAATAGCATCTATCAACATCAACGGAAATATCAAAGAGAGAAAACAGTGGGGAGATAGAAAGGATGTTGCTAAAAATGTGGAGCCAGTTTAAAAAAAAACTTTTTCTTCCTCAACTCTGTCAGCTTCTCAACTCCTTTCCCACTGGCTAACAGATGAGACTGATGTCTAGTCTTGTACCACCATTCATATATTTACCAAACCCCTTTTAAATTATCTTTGATCTTTTCTCTTAGAATATAACCTTATTGTACTGCTACTTATAAAACTCAAACTCAATGAGATTACATTCATGAATATACTTGTAAACTAAAAGCTGTCCCCTAAAAATGCAAGGTAATGTTGCTATTATTATTGTTATTATTCTTACTTTAGAATTCCCCAAATGAATATAAATCTGGTATTGGTTGGCTTTTTCAAGAGCAGAAAAAGACCAATTCCATCCTTATTGTCACAAATGACAGGATTCCACTCATTTTTATTACTGAATAATATTCCATTCTGTATATGTAAATAAATGCAAGGAGATCATTATGCTATAGGGAAATAAACAGATATGAAGACAATACAGCATAATCGCATGTGTATGTGGAATGTAAAAACTAATCCCATATAAATTGAGAACAGAATAGCATTTGCTAGAAGCTGGGAAGAGAAGGGTTGTGGGAGGGATGAAGAGAGATTGATCAATGGGTAGAGTTAGGACTAAAAAGTTTTGATGTGCTATTCTACAGTAGGTGACTATAGATAATAATTATGTACTATATATTTCAAAAATCTAGAAGAGATTTTCAATTTTTTTAACCATAAAGAAATGTGATAAATATTTGAGAAGATAGATATCCTTAACTCGATTTAAATATGATGCAAAGTATACAAGTGTTAAAACATCACACGGTATTCCACTGATATGTACAAATTTTATGTTTTTATGCTTTTATTAAAAATAAATTGTAAAATGAAACAAAAGTTAAAATGCACTAATAGCCTACAAAAACAGTTTTTTGCATCATCCCCTGATTTCCCACTTGTCAATGAGGGCCTAAGATCACTCTTTCAGAGAAAGACTAGTGTAGTTTCTGAAGGAAATGTAGTTTCTGTGAATATGACAGCAGCTTTTAAGCATGAGCTAAGTCCCATGGCCCACTTCCAGCTACAATTTTCTCCAATAACTCTATTAGCTCTCACTTTAGGAAAATGGAACTCTGATGTATTTATCAAGGAAAGTCAGTGCAGCTAGGAAGGAATAACTTCTAAAATTCCACCTATCAATCCAGACTAAGAAGATAATCTTAGTCAAAATAACAGGATCCAGAAACATCTGGTTCTCTAAGCTTTGTTTATCATTACTGAACCTCAGCAAAAGTTTTATCCTGTGATTTCTAGGTGGCCTGGTATTTGTTATAGTGTTCCAGATGTTTTTCCTGAAATCAAGACAGCCACAGGAAATTTGTTTAACATTGTAGTTTTTAATAATGAATAGATATGGAATATTTTTGATTTTCATTTCCTCTCAGGGTCATTTTAGAGCTTGCTTCTTTTCTTTTTTAATATTTACTTATATTACACTAAAATAAAAACACTAAATGTTATAGAGGAGAAGAAAACTTTCACAACAACTCAAAGTACCAGAAGTAAAACACATACTGAGAGACTTGTCTATACTTTGAGTCTTTAGAGATACCCTAGTGTATCTTTAGCTATGGCTCTCCCTGAGACAGAGGGTGTGTCTGGCTCAAAGAAAGAGCTGTTTCCACCTAACAGGGCGAACTCTTTCCTCAGGCTTGGTATCCTCTCCATCACTGGAAGGGGCAGGTCTCTTCCTGGACCCTGCCTTCTTGACCAAGAATTCCTCAGTCACTTCCGAACTATGATCAGAAGCCTTCCGGAAAAAGTCTTCAACCTCCTGTTTGGTGATTTTGCTGTCCGTTTCCAGAGGATGAGTCAGCTCAAATTTGAACATCCTGTCTTGGGGGTCTTGCCAGTGCTCCAAGATGGTGTGATTTCCCTCAACCAAGGGGCACATGTCCTTGTTGTGGGTTAGGATAACAGGAGTCTGGTCAATCTTGGTGGAGGATTTGCCTTTCTGATGCACAGGGACCTTGCTGCTCTAGAGAATGGCCTTGGCGGATTCCACCTTCTTGAGTGTCATCTTCCCCTCTTCCCACCAGATAATCATCTTATCGTGGCAGTCAGTGAAGGGAAACTTCTCATTGGTCCAGTTGACACAGCCATAGGCCGTCATGGCCTGGGCAATGGCCTCAGCCATCTTTTTGGTGGTAGTGAGGCCAAACTGGTAGTTTAGCTCAAAATGTGAAGATGGAAAAAATGTGATACTTTTTCAAACTGAACAAAGAATTTTGGATTAAGTTTTGTGATTCTTTTTCATTCCTTCAGAATTTCCAACTGAACTTTATTGGCAATGATCAGTTGAGGTTGTTCAATTTCACTCGAAACCTAGTCACTATTCTCTGGCAGATTCCATGTGCTCATGGCAATCTAGTCAACAAAGCTGTCCGAACTCTTGGAAAGATGTTGCTCTACATCACTAGGAATGCAAAAATCATATCATAGGGCTGGGGATTTAGCCCAATGGATCTGTCGCTTGCCTTGCAAGCTCAAGGACCTGAGTTCGATCCCCAGTACCAAAAACAAACAAACAAACAAACAAACAAACAAACAAAAATCATATCATAGAAGTGAACCATGTTGATGCCTCTCTCTCCACGGAGGGAATGTCTCTCACTCTCTCTTTATAAGAACTTTGACCTCTTTTAAAATACTTTTGAAAACTATTATATTTATGTGATAATTAAATATTATATATATTATATGTCTTGTATTTTGTGAAAGTAGTATTTTTAAGTGTGCCTTCTGTCAGGCTTTGCGAAACTATGCATAATGTCGTATTTAAACTTATTGAAATAATCTCTTTTATATTCCAAAGTTCTTCACTAGACAGAAGAAAATATGTATTTTGCTTTTATTTTTCCAGACTTACAATAGTCATAATAAAAGTCTTCAAATGTGGGAATTAATAGAATAAATGAATGAATGGTGAAATTAAATAAGATTTTAGTTTCTCTTCTATGAGCTTATTAAAATTGCAGATGTATAGTCTCACTTGATCTTAGGCAAAAGACCAAGAAGCAATACAGGTGGATAATCCATATGCGTACATGCATATGCCTAGTTTTTTGAAAAGAGGAGGGAAAATAAATTATTTTGAGAAAATGTTTATGCCAATACAAGATCAAGTAATCATATGGGTTCTTTACTACTAATCATCATTAAAAAAAAAAAAAAAAACATGGGCCAGGGATTTAGCTCAGTGGTTCTGGGACCTGTCTCACAAGCTCAGGGTCCCGAGTTCAATCCCTGGTACCAAAAAAAATTTTTAAAAACAACAAAAAAACCCACTACTAATCATCAATGTAAATTATTAAAGTATTGTCTGAAAACACACTGCTCTGTTCCCATGTAAAATTGCCATAGCTGCAGAATTTATATGTATTTCCATAGTTTTCTAGACAAATGTGCTTATTCAGTGCCATTGAGACCACCTGGATTTTCAGGAATATGCTTTCTTTAGTACTTAGAGATGTTTCTTTTAACTGCCACTAGGAAGTTATCAACCCCCATTCAAGGCAGGTGCCAAGCAATGTTTTTGTTAATGTGAACTCTTGAGAGAAACAGAAACTCGAGTATTTTCATACAATTTTAAAATCATAGCAAAAAGATGTTTTTTAAAAAAGTAAAATTCTTTCTCAAGAGACTTTTGTTTCTTGATATTGTTCAAGAGAGGACTGTTTTGAAAATGCTGACACAACCATAGCAAAGGCATCCAGAGGGAAACATATACTAAGTTTATTTATCTTAGAAACCACAAGAACATTGCAAAACCCTAGAATCAGCACTGTAAAATGTATTACTAACATGTACAGTAGGATTGCTTAGTTTGGATAAAGTCGAGTTGTGCTGACAAAGAAGATCCACAAACTCTATTCTGTCATGTCCAGCATTGATATCTACAGGCCAAGCCCCAGTGAAACACTAAGGTCCTACACCTGAGTTCTCCTTGATAACTCTATCTGGAAGTGAATATGTATCTCAAAATAAACAGATCAGAAACCAGGTTTTCAATGTCTACATTTCCCATCTTGTCTTCCTCAGTCTTTCCCATCTTAACACATGATGATTTCATCCTTCTGCTGGCTAAGCCCAACATTTTTGGAGTCATCTCTGTTTCTATTATTTCTTTCTCTTGTCCCTTCTGAAGGCTCAGCCATCATGTTCTTTCTATCTTCAAACAAATCTGTACACTGATGCCTTCTCAACACCTCTGTATTCCAAGTCAAAGTCACCATCATCTCTTGCTTGCATATTTCAATAGCAACATAAATACCCTTGCTTAGCCGATGCTATCCCTCTACAGTCTAGGCAGCCAGAGCACAGTCATCTAAGACTTTATCAAGACCTTTCATCTTGCTCAGAGTAAAAGCTATGATTTCGAACTGCCTAAGAAGCATTATCAGATTTGCTCTTATTACTTCTCTGAACTCACATAAACCTTGTTTCTCCTTGCTTATTTTATTGCCCTCAGATTTTCTCTCTCTGCTGTTAGTGCAACTTTTCTTGACTTGACTTGCTCCTTTCTATCCCTGTGTCTCTGTTCAAATGTCCTTTCTATTGGAAAGATTCTTCTTTAACCATTTTATCTAAAATATCAAGTTCACTTTGTCTCATTCCTTATTCCTCAGTCTTATCTTAATTTTCTCTGTCCTTCACGTGAAGGAATGTCATGCCTTGGAATGTTTCCTGCTTAGCTCTGAGGAGCATAAGGAAAAGAAAATATTCATTATTGTGTCTATTCATTACTAGATCATCAATACCATCAATAAGTATTTGTGGAATGAAGGAAATAATATATACTGTTAGACCCATTAACCCAGGAGAAGTTGTTGAATTGTTTAAATATTTTGAGTGCATTTTTAAACTGATTTGTAGTCCCATGGTTACTGCTGGTGACCTGAAAGTGTAAACAGGACCCTCACAGTTTATTGAAGTGTCCTGGGGAGAGAGTCTCCTGATCCTTAATGCCTAACACATTTCTGGGGATTGTATCCTCAGAGGGCATCTTGCCCAGTCTTTTTCTGGTGTCTTACATGGGGGATTATGACTTTTCTTTTTCTTCAAGATTATTGAACTTCATTGGAAGCTTGTTTTACTTGGAAGGTTGTTTACAATGGTATGTGATTTTAATAAGTTTAGTGTTTTTCTTTTCTTAATCTTACTGCAACAAGAACTCAGCAACCTATCATTCCTGCACTGTGGGATATTAGAGTTGAAGGATAAAGGTCTTCTAAGGAGTTCTGTGTCTGTGCAGGGACTGACTTGGACCAGGACTGGCTAGAACACTGGGTGAATGAGAAATGGCTAAATAAGATGTTCTTAGTTTACTTGAGGGATTAGGCATTTCTTCATTTGCATGAAGATGATGATATTCTACATCTGCAGCAGCAATAAAACCTGGGAATAAAGGACTTTGTTGTCATGGCATTATGGAAAAGAGAGAAAGAAAAAAAAATTAAAAGGACAGTGGGAATGATTCCATGAAATGAATGGACTAGAAGGAAAGCAGAGACCCATTTTATATTTGATTTGTGTGATAAGAATGACATAGCAACATTCAATGTCAGATCCATGTTATTATTTATGTAAATCACATATAATCTAACGAAAGTTTTAACAACATTAAAACAGAAATAAATATGTTTATAAAGAAAAAAATGGATGTTAGTGATTCATTTGAAAATTTGATTTGGATCTCCCCAAAAAGATGTTCAAGATGTAATTCCTAGAACCTGTGAATGTGACTTCATTTGGAAATAGGTCTTTGCAGATGTAATCAAGTTAGCGAGGGCTCATATTAAATAAAAGTGAATCCAAATGCAGCATAGCTATTGTCCTTTGAGCAGAAGAGTGGAGACACAGACACACAAGAGAAGAAAGTCATGTGTAGATGGAAGCAGAGATTTGAGACATCCTCCCATACAGCTAGGAAATCCTGGAGATACACAGCACTACTGGAAGCAATGATGCATCCTCCCTGAGAAGTTTGGGAATAGCATGGCTATCTGTGTTAGTCAGGTTTCCATCAGTATAACACTGATACCTGAGATATTCAACTTAAAAAAAGAAAAGGTTTATTTTTGCTCACAGTTTAGCAAACTGTAATGTTTAGATTTATTTTTCTAGAATTTACAATCATAAAACATTCACATTTGTATAAAAAGCCCTGTTTTTAAATTTTTGCTTCTAAGTATAAATGTATTACTCAGAATTCTAAATCAGCCCATCCCCCAGGCTATTTGTTTTGATAGATGCTTCCAAACCCTAAGGCAAAGGGTTTTTAAATTCATAAAACAATTAATGTTTCTAATACATCTAGTAATTGTAGAAATGCTCAGGCAAGTAGCATGACTATACTAATAATAATTATACATTTTCTTTAGTAAATTAGTAACTAATCAGAAATAGTAGTTTTGTGTTTTATAACCTAACATTGCATGTAGATAATGGAAAAAAATCATCCTCAAATATCAAAAACAAGAAAAGAAATGGCTGATTACCTGAAGATATATGCTATTGTTAACTCTTTTCAGAAAGCTGAATTTAGGGAATATTTACAATTAAACTTTTATGCAATATCAATTTTGAGTGCATTTTTAATTTCAAAAATGCATTTGAATGCATTTTAATTTTCAAAATAAAGACATTAGCAAAATTTTTACATAGCCTTACTGATTTCACATATTCAAATAAGGTTTTACCAATAATAATGGAGATTAATACAGAGCATTTAACTTTACATCAAAGGAACTAATTGCCCTATGAATTACAGAAAAAAAGGATACTCTTTTATTTTGTTCCTTTTAAAAATTAAAAGAAAAAAGCTTTAGTAAATTTTGACATGTAAATATAATTTCTCCAAGTTTTACATTTGGTGAAATAAAGATACGGATAGTAACTCAATTAACATTAACAGCAGCCTTCAACAAATGATTCTGAAGATGGCAGGCAAAATAGTTTTTTATTGTAGGCAATTACTTGAACCACATATTTAGCTCTATGTATAATAAGTCATGTGGGAAAAACACCCACAATAGAGTTAAGTTTTCAGTACCTAGTATTCATTCTCTTATTTATTTATTTATTTATTTATTTATTTATTTATTTATTTTAGCAATGACATTAACAGGATTTTGCCAGGTTACAAAAATAAGGGCTTTCTTGGAGTTACTTGTAGTTTCCGAGCTGAACGGCAGAAGGCACATAGATACATCTGAAGGTGGATGGCTGGATCTCCCAGTACTGGACTGGGTTGCTGAAGAGACTCACACCTGAATAAGAAGCCTTTTTGGTGTTGAATCCAGGTGGGCAAAAATCATTTGTTCCAACTGTAGAGATATTGTTGTTATGAAGGTAGACGACCTGCGACATGAAATAATGGAGAATGATTATTTTCCCCTAAATATATTGACAGATTTTGAGTAAATATTCTTTTTAGTCTTTGAAATTCTTCATTTGGAATATTTTAACACTTCTCAAACCAAACCTTTGATCTTACTCTTCTTTTCCAAACTTCTTTAGTCATTGTCATCCTTGTAAATTGTATGGCAATCATTCCATGTACTCAGATGATAGACCTTGTCATTATACCTGAATCTTCTCTTACATTCTCTACAAGATCATCAAATCCTGCTAGGTTAACCTTCAAAATGTGCACATAATCCAGCTGGTATCTTCATTCTTACTCCTACAGCATCATCCAAGCTTCTGGTTTTTACTTTCTCTATTATTAAGGTAGCCCTGACTGGTCTTCCTACTTCTGCCTCTGACTTTCTAAATCTTATTGTTTTAATTGACCTCCCAGAGCAGTTCTTTCAAAAAGTAAGTGATATTATGTCTTTTCTGCCTTGGTGTTCCAGTGGTTGTCTTTATCAAGCACAAATATCAAGTTCTCACCATTGCCTGCAAATTCTACATGCTCTGACATTCTGCTCTGAATCCACCTCACTGTACTGTTCCATCCAACCATCCCATTACTTGCTTTTCTTCAAATACACCAACAAGGTCAGTCTGGAGGATGTGAAACCTGGCCTTCCTCCACATGGAATAATCTCCTCCAATATATCTGCAAGGCATGCTGCTTTTGGTAACTGCTGTCCTATTACCAGAGAGGTCTTCCCTGATCATTACAATCTAAAATTCTCTATCCCAATTACATGTCTTTATTGTTTTCATGGTAATTGTCACCATGTCACATATTATGTGTTTATTTAATTTTGTCTATTTTCTTCTAAAATCATGTGGGGATCTATGGCCCCATGAGCCAAGAGCCTGTCTTGTTTCTTTAAGGCTGTATATCTAGGAGCTAACTAGAACAAACTAGATGCTCACTAAATATCTGTTTATTGACTAAATATTGTTTATATAGTGGGTCTACATGAACCATATCAGATTATGTGGAATATTATGTTTTCAGTGCAAAAATCCTAGCTTTTAATAAATTTATGTAGAATAAGGAACTGTGTAATGAAAAAAGAGCATACAGTATTAGAATTAAAATAAAGAATGACAAACTCCAACAAAATTTAATTATCACAGCATTTGATAAAAATACTTAGAAAGTTTTAATCAAAACTTATTCAGTTTTAAATTTTACTCTAAGAATATTGACCTATAATTTGTTAAAATTTCCTTTTCTGAAATTTCTTTTTCTGATCATCCTTAAATTAATGTTTACCTCTTTTAGATTTTCTTAGGATTACTAGATATCAAACTTGTAAAAAAATTGCATTAGAATTAAAATTTTTCAAAAATTGCCTTAAAATATTGCTCTACCTACCAGAAAATCCATATCTATATATTAGTAAAAAATGCCTTATTAATGAAAATATTTAAAATAGAAATGAAAAAACAGAAATGAGTGATATTAAAATTAAAACAATATTTGTGAGAATTTTTTGCAATTCTTAAGTTTTGAAAAATTGTATTATCATTTAGTATCCTCTATATCCTAGGAGTAATTAGAAAGAAGAGTAAAATATGTTTTGTCAGAATTAATGGTGAATATTGAAAGTCAGAGAAGAAGCTATAGATGCATAAGGCAAGCAGTAGTCAGTGTGACAGAGTTCAGCAGGTTCTCAATTCACCCTGACGTCAATATTTTCTAATACCAAAGCCAGACCAAAACAAAGTAAAACTATAATCAAATACCTCTTTGCTCATAAATTTTAAAAAGTTTTATAAAATGCTGCATTAAGAAATTATACAATTTCGCTGACTGCTACGCAAGCGCAAGGACCTGAGTTCGATCCCCGGTACCAAAAAAAAAAAAAAAGAAACTATACAACAAAAAAATATGCTCTGACAAAACATCATTTATACCAAGGATGTTAAACTGATTAACATTTGAAAATCAATCAATACAATAAACCATGTTAAAAGAATAAAAGAAAAAAGATCACATGATTATAGAAACAAAAAAAGCTATAAATAAAATTAAACAATATTCATGATAAAAATTTCTAATAAAATAGTAATAGGAGGGAGTTTCCTCAGTTTAATAAAAGCCTGCACAGAAATACCTGACATCATAATTAATGGTAAAAAGTAAATATCCCCTTCTAAATTAGGAAGTAAGACAAAGTTGTCTGAGTTCATCCCTTGTATTGAACAGTTCACTGAAGAGTATAATCAATGGGTGAAGACCAAAATGAAAAAAATATAAAAACTTGAATCCAGATTAAAAAATAATTAAAACAGTTTTATTTCTCAAATGACATAAACTTAACTATAGAATATCCAAACAAATACACAAAGGTTAATAGAAGTAAAAACAAGTTCAGCATACTACTAGGACAGAGCATTAATATATGAGCAACATCAGTTGTATTTCTATATATGACAACAAAAACTAAAATTAGTATCAGTTTGCGCAAAACAAAATTGAATGAAAAACTTTGATATGAATTTAAATAAACTGCAACACTTTTATTCAAAAATGAAGAAAAAAGATTGTTGAAAATGATTAAAGATGCATAAATAAATATTTCTTGTTTCTGAATTTAGAAATAATATTATTCATCTAAGCATTTAACACAATCCCTTCTAAAGTCCTGGAAGAACCTGTTTTCAGAAATTTACAATGTCGTCTTAAACTTCAAACATGCAAATGAATCAGAAGAGTCGAAACAATTTTTAAATAGAACAGAATTGGAGAACCTAAACTTCCTAATTTCAAAAATCAATACAACCTGTTCCCCTTCCATATAAATAAGTTCTTCTTTGTTCCTAGTTTCTATGCCCATTATGCTCCTTATTTACCCTTTGGGTTTCTCACACAAGAGAAGAAAGAAGTGCAATATTTAAACTTGTGTGTCTGATTTGTTTCACTTAAAATTATGCTTCTCAGAAGAAGGGAAAAGGAAAAAAAGAAGAATGAAAGAAAAAATGGAAAAAAGCTGGTGTAAATAGAGGAAGAAGAGTTGAAAAGAGAGGAGGGGAATGTGGAAAAAAGAATAAAGATATATTATGGGTAGGTACAAATTCCCTATGATGAATGTGATTGATATGTATGACATATACTAATAAAAAGTGAAGTTAAGAAATGTTTAAAAATCA
>NW_004624750.1:15480736-15499311 GCF_000247695.1 Heterocephalus glaber | reverse complement strand
AAATGAAATAACAATTGTATTTTTTCTTTTGAATAAATATTAGAAAACCAAAACCATGTGGGGAATAAATCATTTGAACCATTGTATTCTCCTTATAATAAATGAATATGGATTTTTAAATACTCCTATTGTGAAGCATAGCTATAGAGTATATTGCATGTACATTCTTCCCTATTATCATGGAAATAAAATTTAAAGGCACCACCTCTAATATACCAATTATCACTGCAGTTATCAGTATTTACTAGTTTCTAAGTGTCTCCCTTTTTGAAGTGTCAGTTTCTCAAAAGTGAACTTACAACTAAGAGAAACTTTGACTATGGAATAATACTTTCTCGATCCAGTGGCATCAAGAAAGGCAAATTTATTAATAGCTTCATTATCCTAACCCACTCTAGTATTTGGCTAAAGAAACTATTCTCTAGTTACCTTTATGTATTTTTTCCTCTCCTCTTCCTTTTTTAGAGACAAAATACACGAGGATTACCTTAATATAGGCAGTGTGTATATAATATGATCCTTACTTACATCTAATGATCCTCTCAGTAATTCTGGAACATAGGTGTTATTTGCCTCCATTTTATAGTAAACAAAACTGATGGTTTAAAGATGTAAATACTTAGTCTAAAGTCAAAGAACAACCGAATGACTGAGTTACACATTTCAATAAGTTGCTGTAATTCAAAACTGTGATTTGTAGTCTCTACACTGTATTATTTCCTTTCCATCCCCAGGGGTGAAGGAAGAGAATGTGACCAGGAGGAAGGTTATGTGCAGAGTGCCAGCTTCAGAGTTACTCATTTACTCGATAAGCAAAAATATACACAGGAAGAAGGGCCTTAAACAAGGTCCGACCTTAGCCATGCACAATCTCAGCTCTGCCAGGTCCTACTTCCTAAGACTTATGTCATAATTTGGTTCACCTCATTAAGCATCATTTTTATCATTTTTTAGGAGGATGATACTACTATAAAGGGGTGTTTTGAAGCTATGAAAAGTATTTTATATGATACTTTGCACAAAGTGTTTAATAAGTTGTAGTTACTCCAGTGTCTATGTTCTTAAGAGGTAGTAAATAAAAAATAAGCCAGACATAATGAGAAAAGAGTGTCCTGGATATGAAGAACACATGAGAAAACTAAAGAAAAAGATTGCTCAGCAATAAAATGTTTACCTGAGGGATATTTTGAGGATGTATTTTGAGGATGTGTGTGGGCAGATTTATAGTCTTGCCCTTCAGAATCTATGAAGGATGGGTTTAGCCCCCCACAAATCCCCAAATGTGTCAATGATCAGGTCTGTTATATAAAAGGGCACAGCAGTTTCATATCCCTCACATGCATTCTCATATATTTTTAATTACCTTGAGATCATTTGGAATATCTGATACAAAGGAATGGTATAGAGAAAGTAGTTAAACTGTGCTAGTTAGAGAAGGACTCCATATTCAATACAGATCCCGTTTATTTTAAACATTTTTGATCCATGTTTGTTTGAATCTGTGGCTATGGAGGGAATATATATTAATATATATGTAAAATAATACATATTTATTAAATATATAGTATATACATAATATATAATATGACTATATAAGTACATTATAATATGTAAAATGTAATTAAAATATTTAAAAGATTATTTGTTATATACAACAAAATGAAGACATTATGAAAATGCTTTTCAAAATATAAATCAACTTCTATCAATCTATCAATCCAATTATAATCTGCCCATCCTTGTATTTATTTTTACAGGAACAAAAGAATGCTCCATACCCACAGGCAGTGATAAAGGTTAGGGGCAGTAAGAAAGCATTCTATGGAATAGGCTCTCTCAGGGGCTGATGTTTCTGGAATATCACAGTAAAGAAAAACAGATGTTTCCTGTGAATAAGTACATGCATCTAGTATCCAATCCAAGAACCAGGAGTCTGAGCTGAGGAAGGGACAGACTCAGGAGAAAACCTGAGAATATACAGGAGCTTTTGTGAGACTAAAAACATGAAGCAGAGAAAATGTTCAAGATAGAGGTATTTTTCTGTGGCTAGGACCTTTTGTGACTCACAAAGACTGTCTTAGGTGCCTCTCTTGGGCAACTATCAGCACCGTGACTGGGTAGTGACTGCTGCCTACCCTTCTAGCCTTGCTCCCAACAGTAGGTGGCATCCCCATTCATTTTCTGTCAAGAGTTCAGTACATTGTCTAAGTCTAGTGCATGTTCAACACATTTTAATGAATAATAGGAAGAAATATTAATCCCTACTATCTACATGTCAGATATTCTACTCATTAGCTAATTTTAAAACAACTCAGTGAGGTGGATATTATTTTCACATTACTGATCACAAAATTGAGGAAGAAGGTCCTTGGATCTCATTATTAACAACTTGAACTCAAGCACAATTGACTTCAAAATCTATATCCTTAAAATCCACAACTGTCACTATTAAATAGGAGCAAGTGGATCTCCTTATTCAAACAAATGACTGAAATGTTCTAAAATGGAAAAGAATTCTTTAAGGGAAAGGAAATTTGACAGAAAAATTGGCAGAGTTTCAGAAGCACTTCCATTTATTTTTTTGTCCTTTACAGTGAACCAAAATAATCTTTTAAAAATAGCTATACTTTTTTCTTTGTGATATGATCCTTACTATAAAATCACTGTGCATAAAGCTACATCTTAGAAGGAAATTCACAAGGGCTCTGTTGATCTTTCCAGTGAACCTAGATAGCCTGATGATTATCCAGGCTCAATCCAAATACTTCCGGGTCTGGAGGATTTACTAGAAATAAGACAGGGCTCTTAAGTCATAATTTAAAATTCAACAACCACTTATTTTTTAAATGTCAAAACCTTTGAACTTAGTATTTTCAAAATGTTTTGCAGAAAGTTCTATCACCTTGAGGGATGGCGGTTATATTGGTGTCAGCGATGCGGATATAGGAGAGCCTCTTCATCCCCTGAAAGGCTCCATTTTCAATTCCAGAGCTCTTCAGTGGGTTGGTTCCCAGTTCTACAAATGCAATAAGGGCAAAGGTTTTAGAGAAGAGCTTAGGAAATTACAAATCAGAACAGTGTCCATTTCAACAAGGGTTCTAGAAAGAATTTTGCATCAGGAATATCTTGACAGAAAAATGCAAGAAATTGAAAAGCATGGTCCTCAGAACTGCAACAAACAAACAAAAATTAGAAAAATTAAAAAAAACCAAAGATTTATGAAAAGTGGTATTATTTAAGGATTGCAGAGAAACACTTAGCACTACAGCAAATGCTGTAGTTTCAAAATAAAAAGTATGACTGGGGATGTAGCTCAGAATTAAGGCCCTGGGTTCAATTCCCACTACAAATTAAAAATAAATTAAAAAGCAAGTGCTTGTAAATCATATCTATGCCACTACTCTCCTAAAATACTTGAAAATTATATTTAAAAATTTGAGTATAGCATTTTGTAAGTCAAATATAAAATTATATTTTTACCACACATATAACAAAACTTTGTAATACATTTTTTAAGCAAATGGTTTATGTGTTTTCAGAACACACACACATACACATATCCCAACTGTGAACAATTAATTAAGCTCTCCTTAAATCTACCCTTCTTATGGGTCATATGGTAGGATAACTTCAGTCTTCCAGCCTTCTCCATGTTCTTGGATCCTCAAGGTTAAGGAATAAAAATATCCTTGTAAGACACAGATTGAATCGCCCATATCTCCTGGCCCTGTTTCTGCATTTCATGCAGGGTCCGGGTACACCAACTTCAGCTTGTTCACATTCCCGCAGCTAAAGCTTACTTGAAATATCTGAAGTTGAACCTTGAGTCTTGGCCTTGTCAAGTAATAAGAATATATGTACCTACGACAATCATCTGATTCAATCCATTGAAGACAGATTTTCGCACTTTGGTGATCTCGTTCTCATGGACGCGAAGCTCCTTAAGAGTTTTGGGCATTTTTTCTGGCAATTCCTTCAGATGATTTTTGGACAGGTAAAGTCTTTCCAGTTTCACCAAAGGTGCAAATGCTCCAGGGCTGATTTTGCTAATTTTGTTGTTGACAAGGATTAACGCCTGTAGGCAGCAAATAAGCAAAGAAAAATTTTCTTTGAGAAATCTAAAATTTTCTGAATGCATCTTCATAAATGTGCACATACAGATATGCACATATATGTAGCGGGAGAGAGAGCGAGAGAGTGCACAAGTATGAATTCATTCTATTCATGGAACCAACAGAGAAACATCTGGAAAATTCCAAGAACTAAAAAAGAAGTAAGCAGATGTAATTCATTTACTTTACACATCTGGTATGTGTATATACTTTAAAAAGATTAATACTCCCAAAGATTGCATAACTATAATGATCAAGATACTTACAAACAATCAGTGTCACACTTACTCATTTTCCAGTTCGCTCTTCATCCTAAAGGCCCATCTGCATTGATGACTGTCACAGATTCCTTGACAGAAATGGGCAGTGGTATGGTACCCTGTCACCAGCAATACAGGAGACTAAAATGTAGCCCCACAGAAAGTTGTATCTTTTATATAACTATGTGGTTTATTTTAACTGTGTACTAGCTCATTGCTTCACTTTGGATGTCTTTGTCAATTGAAAGATGAAACTAATTTTCTTTGTTTTCTTACAATTTATTTCCTTTTTTGAGGAGAAATTACTCAATAACAAATCTCTCTCTCTCTCTCTCACTCTCTCTGTTCTGTCTCTGACACAGGGTTGAAAAATGGGTTCATTAAGTAGGTTAAGCTGGCCTTAAACTCATGATCTTCCTGCCTCAGCCTCCCAAGTGCTGTGATTATGGGAATATACCACCAGGCTCAGAATACTTCTCATTTTATTAAATTTTAATATATTTTAATATCTAGTCCACAGAATGTAGTTAGTATGACACAAAGAAATGTACTATATTTTCTTCTGGCTTTTATCTGCCTTTTTTTATAATGAAAAGTTTTATGTGACAAACATGTCAATATTTTTAGTACTTTTTAAATTTTTGTTTGTGTATTCCCTAATATAAGAAATTGGCTTTAATGATTGTTGTTGCTATAGACTTTGCTGAATGCAATTGTGAACTTCTTTATTCCATTCCAATGATCCATATGTTCTAAAAAACACATTGTTTTATTTTCAGCTATTTTATCAGCCATCTTTAAGGAACTTTATATACTTTTATCAAGGGTTAAGAAAATTTTGTTTTCAATTTTAGTCTACATTTTTAAATACATGATAATGTAGGGGGGAGAAATGGAATTGAATTCATAGAATATGAGGATTTTCAGATTCATAAATACAATATTTTCTGAAGGTAATGAATGATTAATCCACATATATTCTCATGTAGTCCATTTAATGCATTAAAACTTCTTATTTTGAGTAGCAATCATTAAACAAACCCTAAACGATGCATTGTTGGATTAATCTAAATTCTAAGAGATTCTAATAAATATTACAGAAAATTTTTTAAAAAATTGGGGCTTAAGAAAATTGATATTAACAAGCCAAAACATTAGAGAAATTACAAAAAATTACTAGAAATTGCTAGAAATTACTAAAAAAAAGAGCCAGAACACTGAAAAGTGACTTGCATCCAGAAGTTTGCCACAAATACAAAATGGAAAAAGATTAATGAAAAATGCAAAAGAGATTCTCATTTGCTATTTCTGGAGCAAAACTGTGAAAGCTTGATACACTTAAATATATGATATTCTTAAATATATGAAACATTAATATTAATGTATTAAATATATGAAACTTAAATACATGAAACTGAAAAATCTGTTTGAGTGTTTTTTTTTTGATAGATGTTGAACTCTTACTTTTAACATGTACATTTTTCTCCAAAGCCTCTTATGTGGGGTTTACACTACACCAGGTATTATTCTACGTTTTTTTCCTTTTTTTTAGTCACATATTTATAGGCAATTATTAGTACAAATTTCTAGTCCTGAGTTGCTACATTCAAAGTCTGGCTCTTAGCTCCTGTGTGATTATCACCATCTAACCTCTCTGTTCCTACATTTCTTTGTCTGTCTAAAGGAGATATTGAGTCTCTGTACAGCATAAAAATAATACTAATTCTAAGGATCAAACAGATTCATGTATCTGAGGAACTAAGAACAGTGCCTAGTATACAGAAACTGCTGAACAAGTATTTGCTATTATTCAGTTGTTGGCAATTTTTGTTAATTTTTAATTTAAAAATTCTTCCTAACTAGATTTATTAAGCTTTAATTGAAAAGAAAAAATACTGAATGTTAGCATTATCATACTTCATTTTCAATTGTATTATAAACAATGATATATTTTCCTATTCATTATAAATTTAAATCTACTCATAAGCAACTACTCACATACAACCAAGACATTGTAAATTAGTACAAATTTGGAGAATAAAGAAATCTTATTTTTGCTGTTAAATCTATTTTAATCCTTACTAAATTTTCATTTCTCCTTCTTTCTCACTCAAGTGCAGCTTTCCTAGCTGAAATCATGGTGTTTATTTGCATAATAGCAAGGATGGAAATGATCACAAATGGAAGAGTAGGATGAAAATAGTTATTTTACATCCTCTGCCTGGTCAGAAGCTCTAATAAACTCTTCTTCCAATGGTCACTTTGAAGTGGAAACAAAGGAATCATGAAGAGGACGGCCCAGGAACACACACAGAAAGGGGACTTGGACAAAGAAAGAGCACATTAGTACCAACACTGGATTTAAAGGGAACGGTACAGAAACCAGCTGTGTCTCATTTAAGGATACAGAAGTTCTAAAAGAGTATTTAGAGAGTACTTAAAGTATACAGGAAGCTGAGATTGTTGTGAGAGAATTTTCCTTCCTTATAAAAGTAGCTTTAGGGTAAATTTGTGCAAATAAAAAGAAGCTTAGCAAAATATTTACTAAAATTAATAATAGTCCGTCTTTATTGTCACCTGTTTAAAGTATTCCAGTGATAGTTTAGATAGTCAGTGGCAAACCTCTCTGGTTTCACTATCAGCTCATCGCCTGTGCAGCCTTAGGAAGCAAACAGAGGAGGTGAGGGGACCCCCAGCTTCCTGTCGTGCAGTCGCAGTGCAGTGGCCCCCTCGTCCTGCTTTAGCTTCTCTCGCTCAGGCAATGTTTTGGAGCCCGTACCTTTCCTTGAGTCAGCTTGTATTTTTTGTTGTCTGATGCTTACTTTTCTTCTGCCTTTGCTTTCTTCTTTCACAGAAACCCCTCTTTTCTTTTTTCTGCCTTTTCTTTCTCTGCTAATCTAGAACATTTTTATCACATATACTTTCAAAACACTACCTGGTTAACTGACATAAAATGATGTCTAATTTTTCTCTTACTTTGAACTTTTGACACTTTCTAATTATATCATATGGTTTATATTGTTGGATGTATCAACAAATCGACCATGGATTCTTTATTACGTGTTTGATTTTCTTTTAGTGATTCCATGTAGAATCTTAAAGTCTTAAGGAAGAAATAGTTGCTCCATTTAAAAAATCTGGTATATGTTTTTTTTGTTTGTTTGTTTTTTGTTTTTTATCTTTTTCTAATTAGTTAATATTGCTTTTCTCATTTGAGCAGTCAGAAAGCTAATATCTAAATTTTATCTTCATTATATCAACTATATCTTGGCCAAATTATTCTTTTTTATATTTTATGAAGTCCCTTATATCTGTATTTCTTATTCTAATGCATATAACAATACGTTGTTTATTCTTACTACATCTCCTAGAAGAAGTAAATGGGTGTGAAATTAAAATTTACAACCTTTATGCTCCTAACCTAAAAAAAAAAAAGGAATTTCTATGAAACTCATTAAAAGAAACTGTGAATCCGTCTCCACACATGGGCTAATCACTAGGTAATCCTGTTCTCTAAAAATTCTATGTTTTTAAATTGCAATTTTAACATTGAATGGAAATCTTTTCCTAAAATTTCTGCTTGGTAGGAGAGCTAGTTCTATTATCTTATGACTGAAGAAAATAAACTCAATTTTTTCTCTTCAACATGTCCTTCTGAATGTGTCATGAATGGTTCTTTTACATTCAGTTTAGATATCTGGGTCTCAATCTGTGTGCCTATATGATTTCCAGCCTCCTCCTTCCCAGGACCATCTCTCTGGATGCTCTTTAGTGTGATTCTTAACGTTGTCATCCCAAGGACTGCAGCCAACAGTTCAAGAGTGTTCCCACAGTGGAATACAGACACTGTGAAATTTTCATAGGATATCTTAGACATTCAAACCTGGCTTGTTTGTAGTATGTATGCACTGGTATTTTGAGGGGAAACTACCACATACTTATCTCACATAATGATTTTGGTGACCCATGTGAGCAGACATTGACTTTACTTTTACAGAAAGGTGCCTGAGAAGGCTTAACCCTATTTCTGTAGGCTGATAATTCTCCAGAAGACTGTATTCTTCTTAGCTTTGCGCAGAGGCAGTATCGTAGCCAATAAGATTTATCTGAGCCGCGATTGTTGCTAATTGAAAACTTTTCCCTAAGACTGCATTTTTGCTTTATCCTTTTAGGGTCTTCTTTATGTCCTGGGAAACTGACCTTTAGGGACTGCATCAACCCAGTGCCCCTCTCTGACCTCTAAGCAGGTTTAGCCAGAGGAGATGTTAGCAAGAAATAAGAGTCAGGACAACAGCTACTCTGCTCTTCAATAACTCTGTGATTCCTGAGTTCCTTCAAGCCTTCAGGTCTTGTGGATCAAGATTCTTCATAATGCTTTGTTAATTTCCATACCCCAAGCAAAGAATCCCTTCTATAAAATTTCCTCCACAAAACCCATTTGAATGACATCTCTTTTCTGACAGAATTCTCACCAGTCGACTGGATATCATAATCTAGTAAGTGGAAATCAAAGTAAAAAACACATATAATCAAAAGTACATTTCCAAGAATATGTGCATATATAAAATGTGGATGATTATTTCTTGGTGCCAATGTTTGAGAATTTAGAAACCATTGACACTTCTCTTAGAAAATAAATGAAAGGAGCAAAAAAATAAAATAATGCCAGTATCTATCTATTTTATATTTTTCCACTATTGAAGTACAACCTAAAAAGGGACATATATTTATTTGTTCACCATGACATGAGAAATGATTTAGATATAAAGTTTTTTAGAGAAAATGCTAAAAGTGGGTTATGTGCAGGAACACTGGATAATACTTTGCTGGTTAATTCAAATGATGCTTTGCTCATTCACCATCACTGAGATATTTCACTAAACACATATGCATTAATTTATTACCATGAGTACTTTTGCCTTTCTCTACTTTTTGCTCTGAAAAATACATTGAGTCATATATTACTGTCACTAAAAGATAAAATGGTTCTTACATGAAGGTTGTTCAGGTTCTTAAAGTCCCCATCTTTGATTTCAGTTATTTTGTTGTTTTGCAGGTCCAGCAGTGTTGTGTCTGGCGGAAGATCAGTGGGCACTTTGTTCAGACCTAACATAAACATAAAAGGAGTGTACAGTCAATGAAAAGGGATGAATGGCTACTGTACTCCAAAGAATGGAATCACAAGGAAGTCAGTATTAGAGTAACTGTTACCAGTAACATTTTTTCTTCTAAGAACTATATCCATTTCAGTTTTATAGGCTTGCTTTATCCTTTTGCAAGGAAGTCAAATGATAATTTTTGTTTCTAATCATTAACTGAATATGGTACTCTCCCTATGAAAATCATCATCTATATACAAAATTTGTATTTTCTATAATACATAGCTCAGGTCTTTCAGTATACACTGTTTCGCTTCATTGTTTTTGAGTCAGTTTGAGTGATGTATAAATCTATGCATTTCTACATAAATACCTTATCAATAGAGAAGTACCGTAACTAAATTATCAGTTATGAAGCTCCCTTTTGATAAATCTATAAATGATGTACACATAATGATATAACCAAATTGTGTGACAATAACTTGAAAATTTATCCAGACTTTGAGAGACCACTTCTTTCAGGTTTAATTGGAATACCAGAACAATATCAATTTTAATTGATATTTTACAACAATAAATTGGTAGACATAACTTCTCTAAAATTAATTTTATATGTAACTTTACTTTTGAATGTAAGATTTATGTCTAATAGAGTTATTGCTTTTAGTTCATAAATATGAGCAATGAATAAGCAAAGTGCTTGTGGCGCTATAAAACATTTCATTAATCACTAAACAGGTTTTATTCAAAAATGGTCTTGCTATGAATAAATCATTATGAATCTTAATAGAGAATCATGTTAAATGAGACCTTTTGTCTTCCTTTGGCTTTACTCTTATTCATGTGGTATATTAAGTGAAAATATAATATTCTATTAAATTACTGTGGTAATTTCTATACTGTAACATTGCATAGCCTAAATCTTAAATATATTTTTATTGTATCTGAAATTTTTATTATATCTGAAATTAGAGATCTTTTTTTCATTTGTTCGATAGTCCTTTGTTACATTACACCTAGGAACAATCAATTTATTAGATGTGGGAATATGGCAAAAGCAAATCAAAAATTACTACTCCTATCTCAAAGAAAACATAATTTAATCTAAGGTTTCCCTTAAAAACATCTACAGCAGTGTACTATAACTACTACGTTGAGAAGTAATCATCCTCATTTTGTGTCTTTAAAGAATACGCTCATAAACTGTCCATGGTAGGCATATGTCAATCATCTTCATTTCTTTCATGAAAATTACCTATACTTTATCTAAAATTACTTACTTCTGAGTTTTCTCCAAATATCTTTTCATTTGCAATATCATTATTCTGCTGACAGTGGGAAAAATATCTTGTTCCTAAATTAGTGGCCACTATCTTCTTAAATTTCAGTGTCAAAAAGCAGGTGATTATGAACTAACATCAAAATGCTCCGTAAATATAGAACTCACTATGGAAACAGTTCCCATAGAAATACAGGAGTGAAGAGTTTCCAGCAATAAACAGTAAACTTCCAGAACAGCTACCTTGTAGGAGGATATTTAACGGCATTATGCAACCATAATCACTGCCATTTTCAGAAATGTCAATTTACTAATTTCATGCAATTAGAGGGAGTGTACTTCTGCCAAATCTTTGATAATTAATGTTATCCAACTCAAAAAAGACACATTTCCTTTCATTTGGAGTACACTTACTGCCCATATCTCATTATTTCTTCTTGGGCTGTGTGTGTGTGTGTGTGTGTGTGTGTGTGTGTGTGTGTGGTCAAAGTCTTCATATCCATGCAGACTTATTTTTATACATTGGAGAATTTGAATTCTAGAGACTCTATTAACATTTTCTGAAAACTAAACTGCAAAGAACATTTCAGATGTGGAGGAAAAGAATTTGTCTGGGCAGGTAACAATTTAAGTTATGTTTTCATCCTAGAATCTTGTAAGAAAAGAAACTACTTAAGAATAATGATAAATATATATTTTATTTCTGAAAATTTATTATAAAAATACAATCTTCCATATTATGATTTTTGCAGTTCAGGTCTTGGAGAAATATTTTAATGATTAAAATTATAATCATATAACTTTCTCTGAGTTAGTAATCAATCCATGCCCCTTTGTGAGATTTAACATATTGATGCTTTATTATTAATAATTTCAATGACCTTAGAGATTACTTTATAAATTAAAAATGTTATTTTATTCAACTTCACAACAATTCATTGTGACAGGTAATGCAATGTGATGATTCCCTTTTTCTAGATGACATTTAGAAAAAGTTTAGTGACGCAAACAAGCTCATCTAGTTAGAAGAGATAAAATGTGGCTAGAAGATAACTCTTCCAGTTTCCAACATGATTTTGCTTTCTCTTGCACTTAACTGTATTTCCAACAAGAACTATTTGGACATCAGACCCAATAACCTTCTACATACTGAAAGACTGGACAAAACATTAGGCTATTAACTAATGTGTTGAAATAATACAGGAAGAGGACTATGAGCAAATTACCCCAGATACGAGTTCTTAGAATATCACAAAGAGAAGGACTCTTAAGTATCTATGGTTCCCAAATCCTACAGATGCCATAAAAATATTTTTATCAGACTACATGTAAATAAGAAAAATATAAGGACAATTTGTTTTGGTTTTTACTATAAAGCAAGATTTTTCTGAACCACTGTCTGCCTTTGCTTTCTTTTCTACTTTTAATATACCTTCTTCAATAAATAATTATGACAGTAGATAGCAAGTTGTATTTCGCTAGGCTTGGTTTTGAAATTTTTTAAACTAATTAGTTCAACATTCAAAATACTTATATTTTCCTGAAATCAGGAAACCAAAGCTAATCTTTCTTCCAGATAATGGAGCAGAAATCCAAAGAAATTAAATGGATAATACAGGGTGCCTGACGGCTAAAGTAGATCAAGAACCAAGCTGGCCTGAGTCCTCAGAAACACCTGGTGCACCATTTATATGTGTGACTGCTGTATGCATTTTTAAAAATGTTTATCTACTGCTATCCTTTGAACATACTGTGCTCATTCTTAGCCACTCATCATTCTTCATACGTGGATGTTTTATGGAAAATCCATTGCCTTTTTTTCCTACTTCCACCCTAACAATCCCTTAAAATTTGACCAACATCCCCCTCCTCTATAAATATTCATCTTTGACACCTCAGAAGTCATTATGGATTTAAGACTTATATACTTAGGATATACTGTCTTGTATTTTAGGGTTTGTTTCTACAGTTTCTGGATAGGCAGAGACAAAAGATTGTTTTCCACCTGTTCTTTTCTGGCTCCCTTGCATTCAGATTTATCTTTCCGACTGATTAAAATGAGGCTACCCTGCTGTTTTATGGTGGAAAGTTCACAGCATAGCTTTGAGATCATTTCTGCCATGTATTGAAATAAAATCTCTATACACTCTGCTTTTATTGGAGTTATTCCTCTCTCAGAGTTCAGTGGTATCTTGATTCACCAACTTAATTCGTTCCACACTCTAGGAAAGACGGCCACATTTGTGTTCCTCACCCAATATAGAGTTCTCCAACAGAAACAAAGTTTTGCCAAATGCTTCTGTTTGGAAACAAAATTGTTTGTGAAGAGAAGCTTTCATGAACCAAGGTATTACTGTATTAGGATAAAACTGACTACTGAGTTCATAATGTTTTCTAATTCTAAATTTTCAAATGAGTTCTACCATCATATATGCCATCCCCATTATGGGGATCTGAAATTACTCTCACTTTCTTCTTTATCTTTGACGTATTTTTGAAGCACCTTTCATCACATATGTGGCTGAATAAGACTGCTTTATCTGTCCTATATGGTGACAGATTCAGCGTTATAATTTATTTTCATGATCCATATTTAACTGAGGGTGGGATCATATGTATATATATGCCTCTGGATGAAAAAAGAACAATTTTTGTTCATGGATTTGTATTGACAAAAACAAACACATAAATAACCAAGTCAAAAGAGCATGCTAGAGTTCACTAAAGAGAAAGCTCCATCAAAAGTCTCAATTTCTTCAACAAATAAATTGCAAAAGAAAATTAAGTGTTAGTGAAACTACAGTCTGAAACAAACTGAAGATCTATTTCTTAAAAATGCAACATAGGCTAAGGGTGCAGAGTGTGTGCTTAGTATGCACAAAGCTCAATTCCTAGACCCTCACCCCTGCCAAAAAAGCAAGGATATATACTCCATTTGGATCCCAATTCACATAAACACGATGTAAAATAAACTAGCAATGTGTACATTAAGTGACTAATACTAAGAAATTACTACTAAAGTTTGAACTAATCATTGCTTTATTGAAGAATTTTATTTCTTCAGAAAATACACTTACACATGGTTGTTAGTGTTAACTGGAATTTGTTCCAAAATGATATGGAAGAAGAAACGCAGAAGGAGACATATAGGAAAATCAGGACATTAACTGATACTTGTCAAAGCTCTGTGCTGTAGAATTTGCAGTTTTTCATAACTACTTTTTATTAGTTTATTATGTCAGTGAAAATCCTGTTTCCTCCTCTTAATCCTTGATTTCATAAAGCAGTTGCTTAAGTTCTTTGTGCCTTAGTTTTCTTATGTCTTTTACAGAATTTTTGTAAGAACTAATAAGTTCTACTACAAAGTAATCATCTGCTGTATTGCAAAGGAGGATCTCAGTTACTACTACCCATGGATTATTGTCAGTCAGGAAAAGAAAGTATGCAGCACTAATTATGCTGCTGAGTGTTGTCAGTAAATCTCTTCTCCAAACCATGAACCACCATAATGCTATTATCCTGAAGTCTGAAAGTTGTTTTCATGTATGACAAACAAAGATATTTCATCTAAAGATCTCCACCCCGGGTCAATTATTGTTATTTGTGTGTGTGTGTGTGTGTGTGTGCATGTCATTCATTTCCTGGCATTGCCTTCATCTTTGTTTCCTGAAATACAAGGCCTCCAGAGAAAGTGTCCACAGTGCTCCACCTTTCGATAAGAAATCTTCAGTTTAATTAGCATATTCTTCCCAACAAGTTCAAAGGCCTCCAAAAAGCTGTACTTAGTCAAAATAGCCCTATATAATAGTGACACATAAAACAGTTTTTGCAAATCTATAAAATATTATTCTTTGTTTATTCATCCTTAGAGTAATCTTTAGAATGACCTGGTTACTATTAACTCCACTATTAACCAGATATGACCGGACTTCTAGTTAGCATCCCTCGCCTTCTAGATCATCACCTGAAAATAATGAATCAGATGTAAATTGAGGTTCATGAGATTGAGATTACTTTTGATGATTGAAAAATATTTGAACTAAAACTAATCTTCAAAGAGTATAAAACTAGGTGGTATTCTAGGCAAACAGTTATTGCACAGAAAGTTCTTTTTTAACTGTTCAAATAAATTTAACAAATACTGTCTTTAGTTATATATGCTTGTCTTAGCTCTACATAAGCTAGCCTAATGTTTTCTATTGAAAATGTGGAGTTTTATGTAATCCATAAAACAAAATGCAAAAGACATAAACCATTTTAAAATTAATATGTCAACCACCTAGGCAAAATTTTCTTTAAAGAAGATGTTCCATAATGTAAACAAAGTCAAGATGTGACTTAGCACTTTTATTATCTTAAGCAGACTTAACTAACTATAAAATGAACTTATAATTCATCTAACCTCTTAAGAAATGTGTATTTTTTAAAACAACAGCCTTTGTACTGACATGTAATATCTGTAGGCATTCTGCATACAATCTATAGTTTATGCTCATAGTACTTATTAGAACATATTTTAAAATCTAAGTAAATGCATAGATAATTATATTATCCAAAGATGGAAAAAAAAACTACACTTCCAGCTTTTCATGCTCTTCTACTATAAGAATTCATCCCAGCCCTTCAAGAGTTGGGGGTTGATTCCCCTCCCTTCTCTTCTAATCTGGGGTGGATACTTCTGCTGCTTCTGTGAGCCAGTAAAATATATTAGAATGAAACTTCATGGCATTTGCAGTCAGAAAAGGCAGTGTAGCTGCTGTCTGGTTCTTCAGCAATGCTTCCTCTCGGGACACCAGAGTCATGGAAGAAATATGTGTCCACTCAGACCACATCTGCAAAGGTCACCTGAGCCCACCCTAGCTCGCCCTTGACACTAGTCTCAACAAATATCTAATTACAAATCCATGAGACTCCAAAGGAGAAAGCTCTTCTGAGCCTTTCCTAAATTTCTGGTACTTCAATATGTAAGCAAAATAAAACTAATTCTTTAAGCTGCCATGTGTTGAGTTAATATTTATTCAACAATGGTAATGGGAATAGAAGGATTTCTTGATTTAATCTTTCAATAAACAGCCTTTTATGGTGTTGTAACTTTTCCATTAAAACATAATTTCCCAGGGTAGCCAGAATTACTTATCTGCTCTACCAAATCAACCAAAAGGTGCTTTACCTTCTTTAAAATACGACTATTTGTTTAAAAAAAAAAACCCTCTACTTAACATAGTCTCAGAAAATCATTTCTGAATCAAGGCTAGGAAGACAGGTAATCCTCCCTCCCTTTCTGGCTGTCCCACTGACAAATAGCATTGCTCTGCTTGTAAATGTCAGGACTCTGATGTACATGATGTTAGACAAAGACCAGGTTGCCCTGAGACATCCTGCCTTTTTTTTCCTGCCATGTGGCAGGGGCTCAACTCTAAGATTTATTCTTGCTGATGTCCAACAACTTATTTTTTGTAATACTGTCTTCAACTTAAGAACTAGCACAATGGTAATGTACTTATGTTATTTTTCGACAGATCACCAAAAGGACATTTAGCATCCTTAGCCTCAAACAAAATTTTCTTGCCCCAGGAAGGTATGGTTTCCCTCTTGAAAATGAAAATTACCCTGTAATATCAGTCAGATATGGGTTAAGAGAAAAGTTCCCAATTTCCTTCTATTACAAACAAACTCAAGGAAGGTTTACATTTCCTAGTTTTTGTTACCTTCCAAGGGGAGAATCAGGATCATGGTAGCTGTATGACTTCTAATTCCCCATCAGCCATGTTTCCCCGTGTTGTTTCTATGTCAGCAGCATCAAAAATATATGCATCCATGCACAGAATCATACCCAGGCTCACTTATTCATTGAATAAATATTTGATTTTTAAGAGCCCACCTAGTATAAGGCATTTGACTGAGTAGAAGGTATACAAAGACGAATTATTATTTCACTTCCATTCTGGAAGAGATAAGGTAAACAAGTACAATATAGAAAAGTAATCAAAGCTGGATGTTCTGGCGCATTCTTGTACTCCAGGACTCTGGGAGGAGATTGAGACAGGAGAATAGCAAGTTTGAGGCCAGCACAGGCCGCTTAATGATTTAGTGAGACTCTTTCTCATGAAATAAAATTTAAAAATTGCTAAGGATGTAGCTCAATGTACAATCTCTGGATTCAACCCCCAGGACCAAATTTTTAAAAAAGAGCTAATTAAAAGATGTTACATAACTCTGCTCATGTATGTGTAATTGATTACTACTGAATAATCCAGTCAAATATAGGTTAAAGTAAAATTGAAGAAAGAAGTAGAAATCCCAGAAATTATCTCAAAGCAGTTTACAGACTAAATCTGGGGTCGTTAAATCTTGACTATTACAGTGCAGTTGCTAGAGAATGGATCACCAACTGGCTTATTTTATTTATTATTATTTTCCCGAGGAAATATGTAATCTTCTTGCTATTCCTTGAAGAAAAATAGTTAAAATGAAAGGCTTTCCTCTTTTACCCAGGGAATTACTATTCCAGCTAATCCAATTCCACCCTGTCCCCTAGAGCCAGGATGTTCTTCCAAAGGAGAAAGCATCCCAGCTGCACGCTCACAAAGTGCCTTGATCCCACACAGCTGCCTCCCTCTCCCTCCCGTGGCCAAGAAAGAGAGCAGGGAGATGTCAGTTCTTGGTCAGCTCAAAGAGACAGACACTTTCTCTGCCCTTCATTGACTCCATCTTTGACTGCTTCAGTCAGAAGTGGAGCATACATAACTCATCATCTGAGCACATATCTTACTTTATTCGAAGACTGTCCAGACTCTGCCCAATGACAATGTGGGTAAACCCATGAGGCATGCTCTCCGCCCAGCCTCTGACTTGTAGCATGTTTTGAAAAAATCCATTTGATGCATCTAAAACTGAATAACTGACAACCCATGTCCCTGCTGCTATAGAGTTTGACCTAAACTGTGAAGGTAGCTGAGCATCTAGCACTGTCCACCCCTCTGCAAAGTAGCCCTGGTTTATTTTCTGGACTGATTTCAGGGTAGAGGTGTAATGGGTCTGTTGCCTCTGATATAAGTTTCCCCAGACAAACAAAAAGCAGTGGTTTGATATGTCACAAGTGATAAACACTGTCAAAATGCCCACTAGCTCAAGCAGTAATTTTTAAAAAGAAATTGACTTTATGCAATTTAAAGAATTGTGCTTTCTTTCCTGATTTTTTTTAAAATGAAAATATCCTTTGCATTAAGAGGTACATTTCAGGAAGAACTAATTATCTGTAATGTTTTTAGATGATAAAATTAAATGCATTTCATCTTCCAGTACCATTTCTACAGGGTTATGTAGATTTTGAATCATTTGCAATTATGAAATAGCTAAATGAGTCATTATACTCAACTCAAATCAAACCAATTTTATTCAAAGGAACATAAGTTTGGAGAACACTGAATTGCTTAATAATTGTACAATGTTTGGATTCTTATTTATTCATGTTTGGAGATTATGTGTATCTCTTTAGGAAAGAGGAGAGAGATGGTGCTACGTTGTGTCCAGCTCAACATGCAATATACTTATGAAAGATTCTAAATTTTAAATAAAAGAGGATATAATAGAAAAAAGCCTCAAGTTCTGGGCTGAATTCATCTGAAATTGTAAACTGACTCTAAAAGTTATTATGATAAACAGTTAACATGCATTTTGTCTTCTCAATGAAGCAAGGAATAGTCCCACTTACCAAGTAAGGAAAGTAAATTAAAAATGTCAAAGATATAGCTAGAAAATGGGAAGGTAGATCTGAGTTTAGAGGTGTTTAAGTGTATGGCCCAAGCTTTTTAAACTAGTAAGT
>NW_004624750.1:15431764-15471077 GCF_000247695.1 Heterocephalus glaber | reverse complement strand
CCCATCCCAGAAGCTTCATCTTCTAGCATAAAGTCAAATAAGCCTCTCTGTTGAAATGGTCCTGCCCAAGAAACTTGTGCAAGCAGGAAAAAGATGATAGTTGCCTTCATGATACAGCTCATATATTTTCACAGCCTGGGAATCTAGGAAACAAATGAAAAGTTTAGGAAGAGTAGTGCTGTTTAGTCAAAATGTTATTTCTTACATCATTACCCCCTAGTAAGCAAGCACAGAGCAAGGTAGAATAGTAGTACTGGTTTTGAGAAATAGAGAGCATTAACGATGCATTTGAAAGGTGACAAGGTAACTATAGTCTCACTTGACAGCTATTTACTTAGGAAGAGAAATTTAAATATTATTTGCACCTGTTTGAATTTGGGGCTTACATGAAGAAGATATAGTTTATGATCAAATCATATGCACATTATTTCGATGACAAGAAATTACTTTGAATTTTTTAATGCTCACTCAACATAAGCCTTTGCACAGGCAAAGTTACATCTACACAAAAGCATCTCCAATTCCTGTTTCAAAAGCATCTCTAGAAGCAAAGCTCATTTCTCCATCTTAGTATCTGCCTTGGCCTAGGCCTTCCTGTCGTTCCCTGAACTATTACAAAAGCCTTCTCAATTCTACCTGGAATGCTTCCTTCCTTCCAAGTCACCTTCCATTCTACTGCCTGAGTGATCTTCTAAAAGATTTTCTTTCATTCTGTTAATTTCTTTTGAAAACATTTTGCTGAATTTCCATGGCTCACCAACAATGTCCACATTCTCTGTGCTGTATGTAAGTCCACTCATAATGTGATGTCAACTAATAGCTCTAAACACATTTCTCTCCATTTCTCATCTATTACCAGATCACTCCTCTACCCTGACACTCAAAGCCACTTGCCATTTTAGAACACCTACCTTGTAAGGATAATGATAAGATTAGATGAGATAACAGATTTTCCTTCTGGTTTCCCTGGCTCATCCAGCCAGCATGCTGCTTTCTGCCTCTTCTGTGCTCTCAAAGCACTTTGCTCTTACCTCTTTTAAAGAACTTATCACATTATATTGTAATTTGTTCTGCATGCGTGGTCTGTCCTCCGCCCCCTCCATTAGACCTTGTATTCCTTCAGGGTGTGTCTTATTATTCCTTGTTCTGTACTCAGCCCTTTCACAATATTTTACACACAAATGACTCAATTGACCATCAGTTTATTAACAGTGAAATTTATTCCATATGTTTCAAGCCACCAGTTTCACTTTGAAAATACAATATTATTTCTCTTTTGATTCTAAATTTCTAATATAAGAAGATTATCAAATTGAAAACCTCAATTTGCTATAAGCAAATCTCAAATTTAAAAATAAATCTATTGGCAACCATTCCACAGTTGTTCTTTTCAGTGAGTCAATAAATTCATATGGAAAATTCTAATTATAATGTATAATTATAATGTATATGTTATCTGCTCTCCACTAATATGGATTTATAAAACACAAAATAGATCAAGAGTAAGGTTTGAGAAATTCATTCATTCAACAAGCGCTATGTTGTTAAATTGGCTGATGTGAACTAAATGACTATGAATAATAAAGCTGAATAATAAAAAGTACTGTCGCTGATAGAGAACAGGAAGTCTATTTTTGAGAAAAAATATTTAATAATCCCATTGAGAGTCTTAGAAGAAATATTTAATAATCCCATTGAGAGTCTTTTAATGTTCCCAAGACAAATTGCATCATCTCTACTTTGAATTGAACAATTATGGAGAAGTATCTGTATTAAAGCTGGAAATTCATAATTAGAATTAAATAATTATTTTGAGTCATATTATCTAATGGTAGCAAATCAAAAAAGCAAAAAAGAAAAGAAAGTCTTTCATGGATAAACTGAGTGTATCTTATAAAAGTTCGTGTCACTACAGAAAAAGCAAATGTTTTCAATTATACCTTTGTTCTTACTTTATACTTAGTAGTGAAGTATGTTTAAGGCACTATATGCAATATAGACTGGCTTGCACTTAAAAGTAATCATAAAAATTATTATTCACGTGGTTCTTCTAAGTTCAGTGCTAAGTTTTCTCTAGGAGCCCATTTCTCCACAGTTACTTTTTGTTTAAGAGGAGACTGTTGTTTTGGCAGGGTATTTGCTTGGGGTGATCTAGAGGAAAGTTTTCTATCTGTTTCACATTACAATGCAATGTTTATGGTCTACCACAAGTTTGCTAGCCTTGCATATTTAATGCCTTACAGTTTTAGAAAAAAGATGAAGCAAAGTAATTGCAGATTTAATAAATAGCAACAAAAGTTAATGCAGATGCTGCTCTATAATCCTTTCTGCAGAGTACAAAATGCCTGGTTGTTTCACTACCAACCCAAATAAGGACGTGCTCAGAGGAACAGTATCATCATTTTTACTTGTTTACTCTTGGTAAATGGTGCAAACTCTCTGCACAATGTTTTTGAAAGAAGCTGTATACACTTAGTCAGCTTGCAATTTTAATTACTTATTTTTATATTACATTAGCTTGTATCTGTGTGTGTGTGTGTGTGCATACATTTTTACTCTGAATGTCCTAAAGAAAAATACGCTTTTGTGAATACTTGCATGAAATAACTTCTTTTACATTTGTGTCATGTTACTTGAAGACCCAGCATCTTAAAGCAATCAGGGTGAGCTGTTGTTATTTAGGATTTCTTCAGTCAACTCCTTCCCTCTTTGGAAAATCGCAAAAAAAGAAAGAGAAAACAGAAATTCCCTCTACAAAACAAGGAGACTGTTACTGAGATGATATTCTTTTTACATTTCATTGAAATTGTTTTAAGTATCCTCAAAATGTATGTAATGTTAGATTCCAGTAATGTTAGTTGCCATGGTTTATCAATGTTTTATCAAAAGCATGATCTTCCAGCTCCCAAAATTGTTTCTTCCCATTTAATTAACTATATCATTCAGATTAACGTTTGTGTAGTGTCATTTATACCTTTGCTATGACTTTCAAAGCTAAAATTTAATCCTCAAGGGATAAGCAAAACTATAAATGCAAAGTCAAATTAAAATCCTCCAGCACTAGGGGAATTCAAAACTCCAGTAATGATATAAATAATAAAAGCAGCAGTTATCCATAAGTAAGGGCTACTATAAAAAGCATTTGGCTTCTTTTCCTGGTAAAAGAAGCAAGAGGAAGAAAAAGCCACAGGCATTTACATGACTGGGAGCCCACTTAGACAGCGGTCATCAGGTTACCCTGTTTTAAAGTTAGAACAAAAATTAACCCACAACCTCATTTCATAGTGAATGTACCTTATAATAAAATTTCACTTGTATTAAAAAACTGATAAGGAAACATCTTCATATTCAAGGAATTATGTAACTGTTGAAATATCTTTTAACTTTAATATAATACATATTTTCAATATTTACTTTCACCTCTCTGGTAATAATGTTTATTTATTGCTGTGGTTATGGAAATATACATTAGATCTCTAGAGCTGATCAGTAGAGTGCACGTCTTTGAAGTTTTAAAGGTTAATAAAGTATACAAGAATTCAGGATGGAAATAAATCCTTAAACATACAATCTAACTATGAATACTGTATTAGTTTAGAATACTTTTCTGTTAACACTTCATAAAGAGCTAAACATTTCATTAGTACAAATACAAAAACATCAATATAGAGAATCATGGTGTTAGGTTACAGTTTTTTTAATAAGCATCTTTGCAAGAACAGAAGAGAAAGACCCAAAGCAATGCATTCAATCAATTTACCAAATAGTTTACTTCTGTTTCTAAGGAATATTTGTTTAAAATTTTGCATAAAGATTATCAAAAGTTTAGCAGGATTTTGTTCTTTTCTTTTTCTCACCAAATATTTCCTTTTGCTCTCCACTTCAACGAGGTCTCATTAGTCTGTAGTACAGTTCATGACAATTATTGAAAACCATACCTTTTAATCCGGGTATTTGCCACAGGACCCCTCAAAGCTGAGATGTAATTACACTAAATATTCAGCCCAAGCAAAAGAATTTGCAGGTGTGGAAAAAGGAGGGGTTGATTCTGCTCTGTAACTGTCACTAGGTTGAAAACCTGCTGCTTCTACTCCATAGCACAGTTAAAAAATAAGGTTTCCCTCAATGAACACAATCCAGCTGACACCCACATTAGATCATATGGTAATGATATGTCTCTTGTATTGTAGCCAGAAACTTTATCGGCCCTTTTTCCTCCGCATTTGTTTTATTCCTTTTGCATCTGCTTAAGATTCTAAGATGCTTTTGCAGTGTAGTGCCGCAACTTGTCTTGAAATTTGTTCTATTCATGGTTCTTTTCCTAAAATATTTTAACTAAAGAGATTGTTTCCCCACCCCCAACACCATTCCACTATCTACATTTTCTAGTTTTATTATAATAAACTTAATTCTACCTCTGAAGTGATGATTTTCCTTGCTGTCAGGGTGGGAAGTCTGGAAAATGGAACAAAATTAACCTTGTTGTTTCAAAAGTGTTCTGTAAAAATAAATGAGTAGCCTTATGTGAACTTCCTCATTCAGATTCTTACTTGTCTCAGAATGTTTTTGCAAGTTCAAGTACTATGCTATAGAGGTTTCTATGGATTTCCAATGCACTTCCACAGTTTCCTGGGGAAAAGCCAGGGTTTTATATGAAAAGTATGTTATTTATTATTTTCGTTATTCATAGTGTAAAATCTTTCTTTTCATCTCTTGTTGACGTTGTTTTTAAAATAAAACACATAAATAGTAGAAGCTGGTAAATGTAAATTAGTACACATATGAAAAATTTAGTTCTCACAGATTATACTTTTACATAACCCAGAACTTTGAGAAAGCAATATATTCTTTGCCTCTTTCCAAATTTCAGTAAGTGGGGGGAAAAAGTGCAAATTCAAGGAAAGATATTTATTTAGCCACTGTGAGGATTTTTTTAGGTTTTATAATTCCTTTGCTGGGTGCTGTTAGCTGTTTCTATGCTAAGTGTCTATGTTTTGACTTGTATCTTTATGCCCTAGGCTCCAGGCTGTTACCAGTTGGAAACCTGCAATCAACGTCTGTGAAATATGAGCCAACACCCCTCCTATCCTCCACCTTCCTTCCCTCCTCTAGTCATCTAAGTATGTACTTCTACAGTAAATAGCTTTTGCCTTGATGAAACTTGAAGGAATTAATTGGGATATCCAAAGGGGGGTGGCATATTTCCCAAGCCCAGCTTCAAGCTTTACTGCCTTATCCCCTTTATTCCCTCTCCTTCATATTTCATAACCACACACTCAGTTATTCTCATAGTTTTAAAAAAAGCCAGCACCCATTTTTGTGGACATTCATGAGGAAGCCATAATCCTCTCACCTGGGTTTAATTAGTTTCCACCCCAGAGCTTTCTTTGCACGATATTTATCTTTTTCATGACATGCAATTGTTTCTTTCTCATATTAGACTCATTTACGTGCATGTCTTACTCCAAGGTAAAAAGTCACATTCAAATTTCTAGAGTTCCTGCACTCAACTGAATCATAATATATCCTAAATTATCAAGAAATGCTCAATGAATTGTTAAGGACAGTCAAATATTGGATATGAACAATAACGTGAACATTGTCTTAATTTCCTTATCAAAACCCAAACCTGCTAAAGTATACGATGATGAATTATAGAAATATGTGATATCTAATTTTAAAAGTCGGAAAGAGAAAAGAGAGGTAAAGGGTTATTAAAGAAAAAGTAGAAGAAAGACAAGATGAGAAGAGGAAAGAGACAACTTACCTTGCTATATAGATTATTTGAATCTTATAAAAGCACTTTGGTTAATGTTCATATCTTGGCTTGTTTGTATGGTGTTTAGTTCTATGAATTTAGGCAACTTGCTTAACCTTTCTGAACCTCAGTTTTCATATCTTTAAGATGGGAAGAAATTATTACTGAATTCATTAGTACTGGGACAAAGATGAAAGGAGTAATACACTTGAAGCATTTAACTCATAGCATGGCCCTTAAAGATAGTGTTCAAAATGTAAATTTTCTGATGTATTTCACAATAATCCTTGAGTTAGGTAAGGGAAATAATATTTATTGCTTCTGTTTTATAGATGTGAAAATTTAAACCCAATGACCTATTTAAGTTCAGAGAGCTGGTGAGAGCCAAAGCAGAAACTAATACCCAGGTTTTCTAACATTTAATGCAGTTTGCATACTATATGGCATCTTAAGAAAGACTAAACTCTTAATATATACAAAATTAACTATCAAAACTGTTGGGTACTTTGTCTTTGCAGATTATTTTCAAAACTGTAACCAAATCATAAAGATTTTTTTTTTGTATTTATCCAGGAAAAATAAATATTTCCATTTATTATGAAGTTGTTTTGTTTTTTAGTTTGGGAACCACATCTTTCAAAATCCCAAATATTTTACTGAATATCAGCTAACTTAAAATCTGTGTATCTTGAATCAGATATTGAGTTATGCATACATCCTGACATAGGAGTAGCTAAGTTGCACCAAAGTCACATGCACTTAAGTCACAAAGAGGTCTTGGTACCATTCTGAGAATCCGGGTCTCTTACACACTGACAGAGTGGAACAATTTTGAGGACAGAATCTGTGCTTGTGCTGGGATGGCTTGCGCTCATCCTGGCTTTGGAATCTTTGAGGGTTAGATTCCCTGAAACTTTGGCTGCCATTTAGTTATGTGAAACATTCCAATTCAGAGCATGTACCATACCTGCTGCTAAAACCACTTATGTGGTTCTTTCTATGGAGAGCACACTAGCTAACAGGGCAGCTGTATTCTGCATGTTGCCAAAGTTCATTTCAAGGCTAGTCATTCCTTCTGATCTGCCTCACACACAAGCAACTTAAAAATTGTACCTGTGCATTAAGGATGTGAAGAATGCCAGATCTTAGAAAAGCCTCCCGATAGTCTTTGATTTCCTAAGAGGTCTGGAAACAAGTGATTATCTTCACAGACCTGACGTGACTTGTTTATTCTTAGACTGACTCTTCAAAGTTGTCAGGGATTGGAGTGAATTCTCTGGCTGTATATTTACCATCCTAGCTGGATTTCTTCCTCAGCCAAGAAAGAAGCCTGTGGTGGAATTTAGGGAAGCTTTGAATGCTGGATGGCTTGAAATCAAATTTAGTGTAGGAAAGTTTTACCTTGGCTCTCTTCCCCTTTCCACACACAGAGTCATCATCACTGTGTTCAGTGCCTCTTACCTCCCCCTCTTCCACAGCCTCTGAGGTATGAAATGTGGATAGCTATAATGTTATCTCCTTCATTGACCTGTGTGAAGGTCTAAGAAAAGTTAATACGTGCATTTTTGAGCTGCTTCTCATGTATCTCCAGTGACACATAAACTGCTATTGCTTTTGCGAGTTGTGCTGTTAAAAATGTTGTCTAGGACACACTAATGCAAAAAGCAGACTACATCCCTACTACAGTCTAATAACTTTTTCTGCCTTACATCATTAATCTATAGCAGAGTTGGCAGAACTGTGACTTTGAACGTAGATAAGCCAGGGGTTCAGCCTCCACTTTTTATTGTTAAATAATAGGCTAGTTCTTTTTATGCCTCATACTTCATTGGACTCCAAGTCCTGTTGAAACCCATTTGTGAAATGGAGTTTAAGACTCTGTACTCTGACCAATGACATAGAAATGGAAACAAAGAATGGGACTAGGATTTGTAATGAATCAGTATAGGGAAAAGGCAGAGATATGAACCTCTCTTTCTCTGCAAACTATAATTACATTTCCTAATTCCATGACATTTTTCATGAGTGCTCAAGAATATCCTTTTCATCAGTTGAGATCAAAAGAGTTATTATTTCCTTAGTATTGATCCTCAGTTTGTACATTTACAATAGACCAAAATTAATTATTGACTTCTAGTCATGTATGTACGGCACATGTGTCTTTATTATATACAAAAAAATTCCTGCTACCTATTCATCAATCACTTAGAAGATATTGACTGAAGAACCATTATAGGAAAAAGTATTGATATTAAGCCTTGTGGCTGGCAGGAAGGACATAAAGTGTACTATGAAGGGCCTGGCTTCAGAGATTTACATCACATGAGTAGGGAATAAACTACATATATATATAGGATAGCGTTTAGAATTATGGTACCAGGAAATTCACAATGCACAATTTCTAGCCAAAGAATGATTTAATTAACAATAATTGCCTTAGCAAGGCAGAGGAGAAATGAGGAAGAGATCACTTTACAGAGACTGGTTAGTGTTTATGGAGGACAATGCACAATTTGAATTGAATCCTGAAGGATAAAAGGAATGTGCATGGAATGAAAGGGAAGAAATGGCATTTTAGGCTCACAAAAACTGCACCAACTAAACCTTGGGAATGGACAAGCAAAATATAAATAAATCAGTGTTGCTTAAGTAAATGCTTTCTTTTGTGTGTCCCTTTATCATCTTTGAATATTCAACAATTGTCATAGTATCTAACATACGGAAGTTGCACAAAACAATGAATGTTCAGTGTTCATGGAAATAACTAAAAAGAGATAGGGAAATAAAAGTGGGTTAAGTCTAACTATGGAAGGACTTGAAAATCCCCTGGAGGGCACTCACCTATTTCTTCACCCAATGTGCATTTGGTGACTAATGTACACCAGATATTTGCTAACACTGGATGTCATCAAAGGTGCTCGAATGAGGTAATAACATGAAAAATGCTTGATTTTAGCAAACAAAATCTAGCAAGTGTATTTAGTGGTTGTAAAACTATTGTAAAGGAAACTATTTGTGAGGCTATTGCTTTATTTTCAGTGTATTAAAAGCAGGCTTCTACAGACACATGTATGACAAAAGGCTTCAAAAATATGTCAAAGATACAGAAGAAAATGTGCTATTTCTTAATGTCTCAGTAACAAGAAAATAGGCATAGCAGAGATTGGACCACTGCTTGGGACACTGATGTGTGAAGATAAAAGTTTGAAGTGCCTATTTCATGCCAGGCTTTGTGGTACATTCTTTAAATGCTTTATCTCAAGTAAGGCTCATAATATACCTACTGGTGATGTGTGCACAGAATCAATTTTCATAATCGATTATTTGCAAACACAGAGTTTATGAGTGAGGAAACCATGTTGTCTAGATAGACACTATTTTCTATACCACTCCAACCAACTGATTCTGTCTTGAATTGATGGTGAGAAAAAGGTGGACTACTTTGCTTATGTATCACCAAGAATGTTATTTGTAAAAGAACAATAAACTCAAATCCTTGAGTTTACTAAAGCTCTTGAAGCATGGAAACATCATAAGTCAGTAACTGTTCTATATTCATTTAACTCTTAGAATACTAAAATAACAGAGTTTTGATGGTAATCCTAGTGTGAGTAACAGAGAAATCATGCAATCTGAGTTATAGAATGAAAGATGGAAGGAAGGATTGGCATAGACTATTCACCTGATTGGCTCAATTCTCATAGGGGAAAAGACCTTGTCCTAAATGAAGCCTTCTCCTTCTGAGTATTGGTAGAAACACTGGGATTTCACAGATGAGAATAGTTTTGGATCTACGAGTATTGGAATGACTGGAAACTACTACAAAAAAAGAAAGATAAGAGCCAGACATTACCTGGAAAATTTACTTCTGCCTCTCTGAAGTTTAGCTGACTTGCCATAATATGCCATTCTTGAATTACAAAAAGCAAAGTAGACCCTGTGTCTGTCATTTCTTTCAACAAAATTTCTTCTCTGAACTAGCTTTTCAGAAAGGCAGCATCATGTAATGATTGAGCTTGAAGATCCTGGGGCTAAATTACTTCGTTTTGATTCTCAGCTCTGCCACGGATTATCTTTGTGACCTTCAGCAGCCTCTCCATAATGATAGAAGTTACTTGTCATGAATAAGAAATGAGTCACTTTATGTAAAATGTGGAGAACAGAAACTGTCATAAAGGAAGTTCTGTTGGTTTACATCAAACAATCAAAATTTTAAAATGGATCAAGGATTTTAAGAGATTATATTTTACTTCTTGCTTTTTACTAGTACATTAGCTTGAAAGTTATGTCCTGTTTGGTTTAGAAAATTCAAATGGAGGTCATGTCTGTGCACTGTGTATTTACTGTAGAGCAGCTATTTGGTCTGTAAATATTCTCCTTTCAATTTGCCCTGTATCCTAGAAAAAGTACATGCTTCACCACAGAGTACAACCTCCCACTTAAAGAGGCAAATGAATGAAAAGTTTTATTCTTGTGTCAGTACTGTAAAATAATAACTTATTTTATTAATTTTTTGAGATAGTCATACCTTCTTGTGAAATATATGATTTAAATTGTCCCTTCGATGGTAATAATTCGTTCCTTGTAATTTGCCTCATTGAAGTTATTTCTTTACTAATTCATGAGATAAATTTTTGGTGCAGATATACAAGGAGTGATGATATACTTTAAAACTTACTCTAGTAAAAGAAAAATTTCCCGTGCCAAAAACAATGGGATAAGTGTATTCAAAGCAATGGGGGTATATTTTTAAGGAGAGTAATACCAATGTATCTTTTATTTTAATAATCTTTTGAAAATTAAAACATTCACCATATTTTGTAATACCTCATGTATTAACATAACAACAAAGTAAAACATGCTTTCCATTTGAATCGTATGAGTGTTTTTCATCTTGGTAAACAATCCTGTATCTTGAATAAATCCACTTCAAATAACTGAGGAAATATTACCACTTGGAAATAATATATATGTCCATTTTTAACAAAAGGATGGCTGAGCTTAGCACTCATAAAGAGGTTAAATCATCATCATGCACACTAACTTTATAATTCTGAGCATGTGGGCAAAACAGCAACAACAAAAAAACAATTAGGGCACCATCACATTTGGTTTTTCAGTTTTAAATCTCTTTGGAGCTATCTTCATCAAAAGATTGGCTTCTCATGAAACATCTTCCTTCCCAGAGGCCAGCTTCAATAGCTTCCCCATTGTTACTCATGGACTAAGATAATACAAAATCCAACAAGAAACAGAGTGCTTAATTAAGTCTTACCACAGGCCAAGACCATAGCAGCTTCTACTATCAAAACACTCCCAAATAGGTGATTTGTGTACCCTCTGAAAGATAAGAACATTATGTGCTTGTCTGAGGAGAGTGAAATCACACAGTAAAAGCTGCTGGGAGATTAGAGGAAATACTGTGGAGAGTTTTTGTTTTTCATTCTGTGTGGCTGCAAATCTTGCTGGCTGCCAGCTGGCAATTAAAATGCAATCGCCCCAACTTTGCATTAACAAATATTTAATGAGGCCATTGCAAATCTGGTGATTTCCAGAGTTTTCTTTTTGCACTTTTTAATTCTTTCACTGTGATAAAAATACATATAGCATAAATTTTACCCCTTTGCATTTGAAATGTGCATATCAGTGGGATTAAGTACATTTATAACGTCATGCAACATCACAACTATCCATTCCCAAAACTTTTTCATCATCTCAAAAACAAACTCTATACCAATTAAAAAACTCCCCATTTCCTTTCACACCCTGCCTCTCATAACTTCTTTATACTTTCTGTCTCCAACAGAGGGGAACGTAAAGAAACTACCAGAACCAATGGAGAAGCCAGCACTATGCCACTTCACAAGGTCTCTGTCAATACACCTTGCTTGGTGGGCCAAGAGTTTGCTATGACTATGTCTAAGGTATAATTTGGAAATGCTTTAGGTTCTTTATTAAAATAAGTTCCCAAAAGAAATATAACAGGTACAATGTGCAGGTTTTCAGTTTTAAAAAACCCATCCAGAAAGTTTTAATGTCACCACGTTTGTTTACAAAATATCCATTATGAATATAATTTTAATACCATCTGATGCATTTGGAGTGAAGGTACTGACTTCTCATTACCAGGTAAATATTCCAAGTTCTGTACTCAATACTGAGAACACAAGTCCAGTGATGGACCATCTTGTCCCAGCGGGTCTGGGAAGGAGATGGTTATATTTTGACTTTAAAATACAGTTAAACTAACTTGGCCTGAGCAACTAAAAGCATTCATCTTTATCTTACTAGAAATATTGTCTATACAAGCTAGTTATTTTGTGAAAACACTAAAGTTTTATTTACATCTTCCTGAAAGAATAATATCTGCAAAGTTTTTTAAAAAATTCTTTTAAAAATTGAATATATTTAAGGTAAAAACCAACTACTTAAAGTTTAATTCTGAACAACAAAACAAAAATAATTTAAACATTATGCAAAAAAAATCATATGTAAAGTTGCTTTGAGAGAAATGAAGTTATTTTCATTCTCATTCTTCAAATAATCATAATTCAGCTCACCCTAAACTTACTTCATACTAACTCATCTTAAAAGTTGTTACCGGAATGCATGCTCACCTACACCAGGGACACTGTCCCTTGGTTCATTGACTCATCTCTGCCTCAGGCAAGCATGACACATGGTGAATGTAGGTAAATTGTTGTTGCAAATGTGTCCTGTGGAACCTAAGATTCAGCAAACCACAAGGCATCTGATTTTTCCAAGTTACATCCTCTTCAACACCTAGAAGACTGTATTTATTGGCAAAGGCCTGTTACATTGGAATAGCTCCAAGTTCCATCCAAGTCTGAGTTCCCACTGAAATAAACAGTTGTTCCCAACTATGTCACAGTTATTGTGGACAAGTCAGGTCTTTAGATTTCCTAGTCATGTTCAAGATTATAGGATTTATCATCCATATTTTCTCTCTTCATAGCCCCATGAAAGACCCCGAGGACCAGCATATTGAATTACAAAACTTCATCTGTCTAAACTTTTTTAGTCTCCCCGCTTCTCTTTCCATACCTCAAGGCTTTCCCAAACTGTGTCATTTCAATCACCATTTCTCCCATGTCAATGAAGTTCAAAATCCAATAACTTGATTACCAACTGCATAACTTTTTAGCGTCTTTGTTATTTATTTCATGATTACTGTGCTAAATAAAAACAAAGACTATATAATCACATCACTGTAGAGCAGTTACGTTTTCTGATAGCCATAAAAATAAAATTAATTATCCACAAATCACCTCAAATCACACTGCTTTCTAACAATAGTATACATCTTATTTTTTTTTTGATAATTATTTAACAACCCTCCAACCAACGTTTGTAAAACCGAATTTCAAGTTTTTATATTTAACTTAATGGTGGAGATAATTAACTCATAACAGGTTTCAGGCATACATGAATGTGTATGTGGAAATTTCAAGTTTAACCCTCTTTATAGTAACACCTGAGTTTGCAAATGCTTCTGTTCCTGAACAGTTCCATTCACAAACAGATTTGGCAAAAATTTTGCTCCTTTTGCGAACTCCACGTTGGGTGATGAACATATCCATGACCATCTTCCCCAGAATCATGGAACAAATGAAGTTCGTGAACTAAGGCACCACTGTAGTTTATTGTAATTAAAGAAGACACATCCTTAGTTCCCCACACCAATGAGATTATTCAAATTATATTATTCCAATAATAGCAATTTAAAGGCTACACTAATCTTATGCCCTCTATGTTATACCTACTATATCTACCAAAGTGATTATTCACAACCACTGTGCCAGGTGAAATTATCTTCTTAAACAACAGTGTCTGCGTCATTCTGATGGACTTGGACTCTAAATTGCTCGTTAGATCTTCCTTGATAGATTCTCTTATTTGGTGCCTTATTGCAGTCCTAGAATGCCCGATTTAACACTTTCTTTTTTGACACTTCGGATTCTTATGTGTACATATAATCAAGCAGATGTTAAGTTCGCCAAAAATCAGACCATGAGACAAAGCTTTCTTGTAGGAAGTTGATGGGGAAAAACTTTCAGAAACAATACTATAAGGGAGAGAGGAAAGCAGACAGATCAACTATGTTGCTGGTACTTACAGCCCCAGCCATTCCTAATAGAAGCTCCAGAGCTGGAAGAACCTTAGAGCTGACTTGAATACAAAGACAGCTGCACTCCTAAGCCCCGGCAACGTGACAGAGTGTGTGCTTACCCCAAAAGACAAAGTTGTGAATTGTGAGAAATTCAGTAACTGGAGAATTAAGTCTCCCAGTACTGAAGACAAGAACAGAACAATGACTCACAATATCCACTACAAGAATTTCCTATCTTATTATATGGAAAAGATCAAAGCAAATTTTCATATTAATAAAGTTCACAGTATTTTCTATTACTTTCAGAATGTCTTCGTGGTTATTTGTCTTACTGAATATGAATTGGTCAAAGGCAAGAGCCAAGCTTTTCCAACTGTGTCTCCCTGACATCTGGCCTTGTAGATGCATAGTTGCTCAATAATTGTTTGCTAAATAATTGAAATCTTTAAAAAACGGGTGCAGCAAAAATTTATAAGGTCTTAAATATTTTACATTTTATTAGTAATGTACTTAAATCATTGATTTGGCTATCAGATTTATATAATACTATTCATATGCTGTTAATAGAATACAAATACAAAAATATACTGTACTAAGTATTTTGTTACTAAATTTGATAAACTATAATATGATACAGGAAGTTTCAGAGACATTACCACTTGAACAATGAGAAAAAAGTGGCTGATTCTTCCTCACATTTCCTTTTAAAAACCATAATAATATTGAGAGTTTATGTTCACATCATCCTAAAACTAAGAAAAAGTCTTTGAAGATGTAATAGTTCTCAAGTCATTTCACAGTACAACATATGAAAAAATACTTTTTATCCCAATTTCTCACATTTACAAATAGCTCTAAAGTAAAATATTTATAAGAATATACAAAATTAGATGTATCAATTTAAAAATATTACCCATAGACAGTCAAAAATGGTTTCCTAAACTGAAATTGAGGCTGGCTTTTGATTTTGAATCTTTCTTCTCTACATATATGCATTTAATATTATTTATTTCTATCTTATTATTGCTTTCACGGCATTCCACAGATTTTGATACATTGCATTTTCATTTTCATTTACTTTAATATTTAAAATATGTTCCCTTGTGAGGTCTTCTTTGATTGAAAACTTATTTAGAATAGTGTTGTCTAATTTGAAGTATTTACTCACCATCTTTCTGTTTGATTTCTGTTTTATTTCTATTTACTCTAAGAACATATTTTGCATTCTTTTTAAGTTTGTTAAAGCATATTTTATGTCTCATAATGGTTTCAACCATGCTAACTGTTCCATGTAAGTGAGCTTCAAGAGAATATATATTCTGTTGTTGGCTATAGTATTTCATAAATGTCAATAAGATCAAGTCAATTGCTGGTTATATTGAATATAAATACTATCTGATTTTCTGCCTAACGTTTCAGTAGTTACTAAAAGAGATGTGGAAGATTTCAACTATGTAGTGAGTTTGTCTTGTTATCTTTTCAATTTCATAAGCTTTTGTTTCATAATTTTTGACACTCTCTTGTTAGGTAGAGTCAATTTAGTAGAAATTAAAATTAACTCCTATACTCTGATGTAGTACCTGTGTTTTTCCATTATAATTTTTTCTGGAGTATGTTATTTTGATATTAATAAAGCTGCATTAGTTTTCTTTTGATTAGTGTTAGTATGGTATATCTTTCTCAATCACTTTACTCAATAAATCTGAGATTTTATTTTTAAAGTTGTTTTCTTTTAGACAACATGAAGTTTTTTCTTTTATCCCTTCTGGAAATGCCTGTGTTTTATGTGGTGTTTTGACCACTCACATTGAAAATTAGTATTGGTATAGCTGAATTAATTTCTAAAACGCTTGCCCCTTTGTTCTACGTGTTCCATGTATTCTTTCCCTTTTACCCTCTTTTGACTTTCTTTGGCTTTACATGAGCACATTATGTGACTTTATTTTATCTCCTGTTTTAGAATATAGATTTTTTAAAAATGCAGTGATTTCCTTAGATTTTTCAACATATATTTTTAACAAACCTAATTTTCATTTGCAAACATTATCTCACATCATTTGTATTGCAGATACATTATATCACTTCCAATTCCTCCTTCTTATGACATTATTTACATCTATTTCATTTACCAACAATTACAATGACTTGTTCTCATTATTACTTTCCAGAAGATCAAATAGAAATAAGAAACATAAAATAGTTACATAATTTGATGAATTTCTTTTCCTGTAGGTAAATCCATGTTTTTGTCTTAAATCTTTTTCTTGCTATCCCAAGAAAATGAACAGTTTTTGTATGTAGGTGTGTGGGCAATGAATTCCTTAAGTTTTTGTTTGTTTGGGAAAGCCTTTATCTTTCATTCATATTTAAGGATAATTTTGGTGAGTATGGAAATGTTGACTCTTTTTTGTTTTAATTTTTGTCTCTTTCTTTCACCAGTCACATTCATCCAACTTTCCTCTTCCTGCGTGATTTGTACCAAGAAGCTCACTACATGCTTGTTCCTCTAAAGGTAGGTGCATTTCATCCTCTGGGTTTTTAAAAAGATTTTTTTAAATCTTTCTTTTCTGAGGACAGAAATGGATTCTAAGGTTCAACATGATGTGCCTAGCTTTGGTTTTGGCATTAACCCTGCCATTTATTCTCTGAGATTCCTGGATCCACAGCTAGGGAACATGATTAATTTAGAAGGTTCTCAGTCATTGTTACTTCTTTTTCTGGTATTCTAACTATGTACAAATTGCACTTTTGAAAGATGTTCTGTAATTTTTAATCTTTTGAATTTTTACCTTTCTATTTTTTCCTCCTTGAATGTCAGATCAGGAAGTTTCTGCTGACCCATCTTCATGCTCAGTGATTCTTTCTTCAACTATACCAAGCGGTCAGCTTGTCACTTGCATTCTTCATTTTTGTTAACACTGTGTTTCCAAGAATTTCCGTTGGGTTCTTTCTCAGTTTCTTTCCTATGACTTACATTTCCTATCTGTTCTTAAAACATTCCCCATTAATTTCTATAACATACTATCATAGATTTTTATGTTTTTAATACCAGTCTGATAATTCCAACATCTGCTCCATATCTGAATCTGTTTCTGATACCTATTTTGTCTCCTTGGGAGACTTTTCTTGCTTGTTTGGCATAATTTCACATATTTTGTAAAAACTAGGCATGTTTTATTGAGACATGAGAAGTGAAGTAAATAGGATATTATTGTGAAGATTTATGTTACTTTGCTTAAGAATTGGACTCTATCTATATCTGATATGGTTTTAGATGACAAAAGTTTCAAATTCCTCCAATGTCCTAGTTTTGTTTCCCTTCTTGGCTTTGAGTATTCCTATGTACTCCTTCTTCAGAGGGCATCAATTTATTCCAGTGAATACACCTACAATTTCCATTAATTTATTGGAGCCTTATTATGTGATAATAAGGAATGGGAGAGAGAAAGTATTTCATGAACTTACAATGAAGTCTTTGTCTTTTAACAAGCATTCATACCTGGGGTGTGACCTTCTCAAGTGTGTATTTTCTGTTATACTTTCCCATCTGCTTTGGTAAAACAGAAAGAGTACAGGATATGAAGTAGTTTAAAACCACCTCCCTCCGTGAGGATATGACACTGGTAAAGTTTTCCCCCCTGGAGTGTGGATTTTGTTCCAGAGAACACTGTGGACTTATTACCCAATGACTTCTCATCCTCTCACCATTCCAAAGTTATGACAGCAACTTCCTTGTATCTTCAACTAGCAAAGTAGAAGCCAGGAGAGTTTCACATTTCTTGCAAGAAATTTGGTCTCCACAAATTCAAAAAAAATTACATTTAAGTGTTTCTTCCAATTTATAGGTGTGGTGACTTGTATTCCAGCTAAGAAAATGTCAACTGAAACTCCAAATTCTCCTGTCTAGCCAGAATGTACTGGAATATTTTGCCCAGAAAAAAGTAGTTTTATACCTGATTGTAAGAAAGTTCACTGGCATACAGATCAGTTTTTCATATCATAATTATAGGAATGAATTCTAAGCTCTTTATATGTTGTTTTGGAAAGGAGAAATATCTCAATTCTGGTAAGTAGGTCAATTTTTTATTTGTAGCTTCTGAGATTCTATTGCTTTAGTTGTTTTTCACCTTTCCATTGTTCTTATATGAACATGTAACATGAAGTAGACCCCTCTTTAACAAATTTTATGCATATAGTACAGTATTGTTGAACGTAAGCAGGATGTTGTTTGTCAGACCTCTAGAAATTAATCATCTTCATGAAACTTGTACCTGTTTTTACAGTAATTACCCAATTCTGTCTCCCCCAAACTCCTAGAAATCACCATTCTACTTTGTTTGTAAGAATTTGAAACCTCAAGTAGCAGAATTCTACTTTATTTGTCCTCCTATGAATAGCTTATATCACATAGCTTATATCACAACAGGTTCATCCCTGTTGGTGCATAAAATTTTCTTCTTTCTAAATGCTGAATAATATTCTATGCTATGTGTATCCCATCTTTTCGTAATCTACTCATCTTTCAGGGAGCATTTAGATGTTTTTCATGTCTTTGCTCTTGTGGATGTTCCAGCAATGAACATGAGAGTGCAAATATCTCCCAGGATCCTAATTCCAGTTATTTTAGATGAATATTGAGAAGTGAGATTTCCAGACCACATTAATTCTATATAACTTTTTTTTTTTTCTTTTTGGGACCGGGAATCAAACTCGGGTCCTTATGCTTGCCAGACAAGTGGCAGAACCACTGAGCTAAATCCCTGGCCCCATTCTATATAACTTTTTGAAGAACTTCCAACAACATAGAAGTGTTCTTGTTTTTTCTCCATAGCTTCATTGGTGTTTATTATTGTTTGATTTCTTGACAATGGCCATTTTTTCTCAAGTAAAATGAAATGTCAGTGTTGTTTCAATTTGCACTTCTCTAATGGCCAGGGATGCCAAAAATTTCTTCATGTTTTTATTGACCATTTGTACTTCTGATAAGTTTCTCTCCATTTCAGTTACCCATTTTCTGAGTAAGTTTTTTTATTTGGGAGAGTTAATATTTTTCAGTTTTCTGTATGTTCTAGATGTTAGTATTCTAATTTTAAAATTTTCTTTGTATGGTCTAGATATTAGGAATAGCTGGCTTTTTTCCCCCTATTCTGTAGGTTGTCTATTCTGCTGGTTGTTTCTTTTGCTATGCAAAGCATTTTAATTTGATGATTCCGTTTGTTTATTCTTGGTACTATTTCCTATGCAACCTAAATTCTGTTTAGAAACTCCCTGCCTATGCTTATGGCTTCAAGAGTTTTATCTAGTTTGTCTTCTAGCAGATTAAATGTTTTACTCTGGGTTTTTTGGTAGATTTTTTTGTTTTTGTTTATTTTATTTTTTTGGTACTGGGGTTCGAACTCAGTATCTTCTGCTTGCAAGGGAAGCAGCAGAACCACTGAGCTAAACTCCCAGCCCTAAATGTTTTATTCTTAACAAGAAATGTTTTCTAATTTTCTTTTTTTTTTTTTTTTTTTTTGGTACCGGGGATCGAACTCGGGTCCTTGCGCTTGTGCAGCAGGCGGCGAAACCACTGAGCTAAATCTCCCTCCCAGTATTTTCTAATTTATCAAGTGAATGACTGGGCTTAGTTGACAGTTGTTTGAGGAATGTGGGTTTACTACATCGTCGCCAGTCACTTGTCTAAAGCAAGGGTCAGTGAACTTTATATTGTAAAGAACTATTTAGAAAAACTGAGGGTGACTAGATTTGGCATAGTGTGGTGAAGTGTGTACTAGAGTGCCCTGTGATCTATGATCTTCTCCACTTTCTTTTATTGAATTATCTGTTTTAGGACATTCCACAAACATCTCAATCTAAGTATGACAAAAACTCAACCCATCATTGTTCACCAACATTTATATTCTCTCATGTATTTTTTACCTCAGGAATTGGCAAAACAGACTACATATCCACTCTCTCAACTAAATATTTAGTATTTGTTGTTTTACTTTCCTACCACTCTGGCCTCAATGGCCTAAAGATTAATCATGTGATATTTATCACACTCTCTCCTTTATTCCCCTCAGTGGCCTCTTAATTGAGGTTTTCTGTCAGAATGTCTGAAATAAACTCTGTTCTTCCTCCAATTTACCTTACTCTAAACCAGCATCTGTAAAGCTACAATAATGACAAATGCAAATTTAGAACTTAATTATGGTATTTGTTATTTAAAAATCTACATAAAGATCAAAAATAGAGGGTAATCTTTGGTTTTGATTTGGTTCAATTATTCCAATTCACTTAATCTCTTGAACAATTGATCAAATTAACACTGACCCAATAGTCACATATTATTTTGTCGACTGAAAAATGATCATTATTATTTTAAGATGTATATCATAAACTGGATTCATTCACTTTTTCATTACTTCTCTGATCTCTGCATTAAAATTCCTATTCATAGTCCAGTGCTGTCCAATCAAACCTTGTGCAGTGCTATATGTGCATGATAGCCACACTGCCCTGAGTGGTAGCCATAGGTGACACATGGCTATTGAGCATGGGGTATTGTGTCTGGGGTAACTGCGGAATTTCAGGTTCTATTAGAGTTAATTTTAGTTAAAAGCATATCTCAAGCAGTCACATATAGCTATCTTATTTTTAATACTAAAAGAAAAAATATGAGATTAATGTTAGTTTCTTACATAGGTTTCTTTGCTTGTCTCCTAATTTGTTCTTTTATGCTTTATGTAAACCCAAGTTTCAAATAAAAACTGGAGGATCCCAAAGGCTTTAAACTGTTCCATACTTCCAGCTCTGGCTTTTGTTTTTTTTTCTCTTCAATCAGCTAGTGAAATTCATTTAAATTTCAATATTCGCCTAAGTATAAATTTTCTGTGAACCAGACTTTACTCAAATAAACTCTAGCATTCAACTGTGCTTGTTTTTTAAAATATGTATTTCACCCCATAAAAGACAATGCATTAGCTATGTCTTTTTTGAATAAGGATAAAGCATTATCACTTTGGTTACTTAAATGATGCTAAATAAAAATATATAAATACACAAATCAAGATTTGGTCTTATGGTACTAATCAATTAACAACTATCTACATAGTCATAAATATCTACTATTAAAATTCACTAAATAAAATCCATATTATCAGAGTCTATAAGAGTTTGATACAGATCACTATCCATTTCATTCATAAGCTAATGTTTTAAAAATTAAAAGATGCAAAAATAGAATTGGAAGCTATTTGTATCTTTAGAGGTATGGTCATGGTTTCCTTTAAATTTAACCAATGTATTTCTGTGACTATACAAGATTATTTAGAGATAATGCTTTAAGTTGAAATTTGAGAAAGTACGAATGTCAATCTTAGGGCCACGACAGGCCTTAATTATCGTGTATGAAAACATAGGAAGGAGGGAATATATTTGTTCATATACATGTACAATTGTCATTTTTCTAGCTTTAACAAGTTTTTAGTGAGGAACATAAGAACTGATGGTTTAAAAGATTTTTAAATATGACTTTCTACCACTAAAATTGTTGATCCATGTTTGCCAAATTTATGACCATTTGATTACCTTTTCTAGCCTTATTGCTTTTTGTGGGTAATTATTGAGTAAACTTGGCTGTTCTGTAATAGAAATTCATTTTTCATAATATTTGCATGGAGAATACAGCTATAAATTATGAAGGCACATGATTTATGTATTTGTAGTGATGCATTACTGCATGTTTTCACTTGCATTGAATTATACCCTGAAGATAACTGTAAATATTACTCGAGCTCCTGATTTAGGCGGTTGACATACAAATACAAAATTCCTTGATTTATAGTGTGAATAAAGATTAAAATTCAAAAGTCATATTTTATTCTTAGGAGAAAGAACATAACAGGCAGAAAGTAATTAATTTATTTTATGTGAATTTCCATCTATAAACAAAATAAATTGCCAATGGCCATAAACAGACTTGCTAGACACTTAATTAAGTTTACTGTTTTAGAAATTAATTTCTTTAAGGCTTAATTGTTCTCACATTCATGCATACAAAGCAGAATCTGTTGACAGCTTCATATTCTATATGACATGTTAATATTATCAATGAGAGTAATGTTCCATAATCACTCAAGATTATTCAAAATAATCTCATGTGTGTCCTAACTTATTTTCTTTACATCCCAAACACTCATCTATTGGTTTCACATGGCTAAGAGAGGAAAGTTTCTATGATGAAGTAGAAATTTTTCAGGTAAATTCTTCACTGGTGTAGGCAACATTAAGAAAAATGCTGCTGCTATAAAAAAAACCTCTATAATATTGGCCATTGGATTTGTAACTAAAAACAGAAAACTAAAAACAAAAAAAAGAAAAATCTTATTTCAAAAGGATGAAAAATGGAATGCAAAATTATTTAGAAGACCGGAGAAACAGCAATTCATGTTACTTAGAGTAAAAATACACTATAATTTAAAAGATAGCAAATGGACCCAATAAACATGCAATTTGGGCAAGATGGATTCCTGGAAAAATGTTGAAGCAAAAGCTGATTGCTGTTTGAAGCATATAATAAGATACTTCAAGAGACATTATTTTGCATTAATCAGATGAGCATCTGCATCATAGCTTCATTACTTCATAAGTTACAGACTATGAGTAAATTGTCTTCCTTGAGACTGGTTTGTAAAATCACGTCTATCGGAAAGAACAAAAGCAGCCACCTCAGAGAGTTATTATGAGATATTCATTTTTAGATAAGATATACCCCGTGCCTGCCACAGCACTTGAAACATTGTAACTCATCAGCAGAGTCCTGAATGCTGTCATGTATTAGGTGAAGTCTTGCATTTCAAAATTACCACATGCCATTTACAAGGAAGTGTGACAGAACACTACATGAAGCTCATCCAACTCTCCATGCAGATCTAGAGATCTGCATTAGTACAAGAATTTTGTCTCTCTTTTTACTTGTGTGATACCTATCTCAGTATAATGCACAGATACATGTATATTGAGTCAGTGAATCAAAGAAAATACTAACTTATAAAGTAAGTCTGACAGGATCTTCTTGGTTGAACTCTGTTGATGTAAACATATCTGCCCTGTATTGAATCAGTTAGAGAAACCGTGCTTTTTCCAAAGAGGACACATCTTTTTCCTGAGAGGATAACTATTACTCGCACTAATAATTTTATGCCACTTTAGAATATCAGACTTGAAAACTTAGACTTTTGTATAAAGTTTACCAATTTTAAATATTTTCCTAAAATTTTTGTGGGACTCTGAAGTGTAAACAAAACACAACAGGAGGAGTATGAACTTCACACTTTACCTCTTGGTAATGTCTCAACTCTACTTTTAAATAGTATGTCATGGAACCATCATTACTATAATCTCCACATGATTTGTATATTATAAATGTGCATGCAGCCGTGTATGGTGGTGCATGTCTGTAATCCCACTTGGGAGGCTGAAGCAGGAGGATTGCTGTAGAAGGATTGAGGCTAGCCTGGGCTACATAGTGAGTTCAAGGTCAACCTGAGCTACATAGTGAGACCCTGTCAAAAAAAATAAATTTAAAAGATGTGCATGCTTTGTGCCTTTGAATCTACACTGAAGAATTAAGAAACAACAACTGTTTCTCACAATTATTATGGTGATCTAGTGATATAATGACTCAAAAGGGAGAGACTCTTTCCTAGTGATACACTACTCTAAAGGAATTGATTCTTGGTGTTATTTCATAGCTCTTATGATACTCTAAGCTTCCAGAAGGCCAATAACACTTATCTCTGAGCAATTACTGTGGTGTTTTCATGTTTTCCTATTTGCATAATCACTTCATAGTGACACATTCTTTAAAATGGATTATAGGCTGAGAGACATGTAATAAATAATCTACATAGCAAAAAATAATTCAAAAGGGAAACTTTTAAAGTCTTAAAGAAGTGAAAGCAAAGTGATTCACTATATTTTGTTGACTAGAGGCAGTTTAGGTACTGTCTCAATTATGCCCAGGAATGGGAGTGAGAGCTAATCAACCTCTAATCTCTCCTTAGCTTTCCTAAAGGTGGTTCTTTCTTTAACTCACCTACTTAAAATGAAAATCTGCTCATTTCCCACCAAAGCTCCCTGTGCAAAGCACTGAGCCAACACTGATTTGCTCATAAAGGCAAATTATGGCTCACCAAAAAGAGCTGAGATTTGTAGGACAGACAAGATAAAATTGGGGGTATTGCTCCATTATTAAATAAAAACAAATTTTGTTCTGCAATAAATAGCTTTCAGCATTTCTCATTTATTTCTCGATTTGTTTTTTAAATCCCTGCAAGATTTCAGAATGGTGCTAGAGTTGTGTTCTCTGATATTAGACAACACCAGGTACAGAGGATTTGCTAGCCTTAGAGCTGGTGATGAGTTAAGAGAAAAGGCCAATTACTGCTGTGAATAAAGATTTCATTCACATAAAAGGAGATGTGTAAATGAGAGGTTGGAAAGCACTGTGCTCTTGTGAAGAACCTCACAGTCCCCACATAGCTGATGGAGAGGCTTTCCTGGTTGCAGCAGGACATATTTAAATTTCAGCACTTCAGAAATGGCCGTACCTTTGCAAAAACAGCATTTGTTTATTAATATCAACTTTATTTATACGGCATGTGCTTGTTTGTTTTTGTTCTTTTCCAGGATAATTCTTCAAAATTTTTCAAGCAACTTGGTAAATGAAAACATAAGAAAATATTTATTACTGGTTATATGCACTCACTTCAGGGAATCTGCATTCCATGGAAGAGTGTGTCCCAGATGTGGTGCATAAGCTACTTTCTCTGGAATCTGTCGTGGAGAAAGAAAATCAAACCTTTCCTTTTCTGACTCAGAACTTCATGGCTGAAAGCGGTGGTAGTGGGCCCATGAGACAGATACCTTTCTGAATTCTATCTAAATTCTAGGCTCCAGAAATTAAGGGCAGACAGAAATGGCCAAGGGTGAGGGCATTACAAAATAAAATATGTCTGGAAGACACAGGATTCTGGATCAAAGTAGAGAACATCTTCCAAAAAGTGATTCTTAAGTAGCAATGAAAAATTTGTACTGCATATGAACTTTTATACTATACAAACCAAAATGTGAATAATTAAACTATTAGTAATTTCCTGATCCTATCCTACCTGAAATCCATGGCACTTTGGTACCGGGAATTGAACTTGGGTCCTTGTGCTTGTGCAGCAGGCAGTGAAACCACTGAGTTAAATCCCCGGCCCTCCATGCCACTTTGTATCATCTAGTTGGCCCTACATCTTTCCAGGTAGATCACAAATAAGATATCTGATTTCTACTAAATGGAATAGAAATGAGGCAGCTTCGTTGCAGAAGGGCAGCTTATGTCCCAGAGGCCATAATTAACTGAACTACTAATAGCCATTCTTACTAGTTTCTAAAATGGAACAAGTTAGTCTTAGTATTCAATTTTTTTTTCACAAAATGTTTTGGCTTAGTGTTAGATTAAAAGGTAGAGTTAAATAGACATGATACATTGTTTTGGAGTTCTTTTGCTGTGCAATAATCTGCATTTTTGTAACTCATTTTTACTGCGGAACCACAGAATGACAGTGTGGTTTTAAATTGCCTACAAAGCATAATGTGTTCATGAAAAACTGCTATAGAAATGCTCTTTCTTGCCATTTTATTTAGTTTCTCCAAAAATAGGCAATTTGCTAGAGTAAGAGGGTTTATGCTTTCAACTCCTCTCTCCCAAAGTCCCCATGCAGTGTTTCTCCAAGTATATCCACGCCAAACGGCCCTCTTGCCTTCCACTTCAACACAACATCAGATGTTTCTGCCACCTTACTTGGCAATTCATCCCTTAGCTCTCAGCCTTTGATTTGCTTCTTGTCCATTCGGTTCTGGAAGACAGTGAGGTGTTGAGGACAAAGGGTTTTTGTTTTTATTTTTGTTTCCCAGTCTGCATTAGTTTCCTATTGCTACTGAAATCCTCTTCAATTTTCTTAAGTTCATTAAATTTCCTTAAATGTAGTAGTATTTGAGCAGTAGTAATTTGAGCAGCACAAATTACCATCTCACTGTCTTCAAGGACAGAAATCTGAAATGCCCTCACTGTTCTGAGATTCTGGCGAAAGCAGGACTATATTTCTTTCTGGAGACTCAAAAGGAGAACTTGAGTTCTTCTCCTTCCTAGTAACTCCAACTCACTCATAGTCTGCTGCATCATGTATTTCCCCCTTCAACATCCGAGGCAGCTGATCTTTTCTTTCTTACATCACTGTGACACTAACACTTATACCTCCCTCTTTCTGGATGTTAGGGCCCTTGTGACTACACTAAGCCTACCTGGAAAATGCAGGATGCACTCCCTATTTTGAGGTCAGCTAATTACCAACCTTAATTCAATCTACTACCTTGATTCCCCTTTGTCATTTAATAAAAGGTATTCACAAGTTCAGGGATCAGGACATGACTATTTTGGGGGAGTCATTCTCTTGCCTGTCATATAGTTTGACCCAGGTTTGATTCTTTCCCTTTTTGATGCTTGGATACATAACATCATATGTTGAAGATGCGGTTTCCAGGACAGAAAATTAGAACAAGTGTGCCTTGAACCACTAATAACTACCATGCTTTCAACAAGTGTCTGACATTGGGCTCTGCCAGATGGAATTAAATAATGTTAAGCTTGTAAGCATTGAGAAATTTTTTTGTATTCATTCTCTTTTCTCTTTATCCTAGAGCTCCACATTAGTGATGTGGGAAGGCCGCTTCCCTTAATAGACCTCATATTCTCTTTGGAAGACTATGCTAATGCCTGAGGTGGGAATGAGAATGAAAATAAAGAACAGACAGCATTATCAAAACCACACGGCCTATAACTAAAGCCATGTACATCCTCTAATATGGGTTTTATTGACAATAAAGTTGACGTTTTTGAACCATCAATATTTCTTTGATATACAAGAAGAGTTCCAGTTTGTAAACATTTTTTCTATAGAGAAATTCTAGCTCTGTTCTTTGTAGTCTCCAGTTGGAATTCAAACACATGTCTGATACCAAAGGCCTCATTCTTAGCTTTTAATTATCTTTATCAACATGCTACAATTATGTTAAAGTATAAATAATTTTATGTTTCAATATCTCACCTATCATAGACATTCAACAATGAGAATTTCTTTCCCTTTTTTGTGAATAAAGGAGAATCAAATAAATGAGGATTTTAACCAATTACATACAGCAATTGTTTAAGTAATTAGCTCTCAACGTGTAAGTCACAATAATGTTAGCCTTAATCAATGCATTGATTTCTCATTAATTTACTGGTCTATTTATTCATACTTGTAGCCATTTTTGTTTCTGAAAGAAACACAAAGAAGGCTGAGAGTGGCAGTGCATGGCCATAATCACAGCACCCTGGGAGGCTGGGGCAGGAAGAACTCAAGTTCCAAAGTTCCAACCAAGTTTGGACAATTTAATGACTTGGTAAGACTTTCGCTCAAAACAGAATGCATAAACTGTCCCCAGGAAATTTGAAATGATGCAGGGGCTGGATGGAATTTTTTTTCCTACTCCACAGCTGTCTTCAGTAGACCTACTGCTTGAATAAATCAGATGTCTAATCAATAAACTATTTTCATACTCAGAATTTCATATTTTTTGTACTTCAGCATAGTTTGGTTTTATTCTTTACTATAAGAAAGCTTATTAGCAATGTAATTTAAGATTTTGTTTTGCTTGAGGGTTGTGATTTAATTCATGGGTACTTTTAGAACCTGATAGGTAATCCCTTTGCCTTTATTTTTCTAATTAAACTATTCCTAAATACTTTGAAAATAGAAAATATTCCTGAAAGTAAGTGGGGGTGGGGGTGGGTGACGTAGTTCAAAGTGAAGGCAGTGGGTTTAATCTCCAGTACCACTATAAAGAGAGGAGGGCGGAGGGGAGGGGAGGGGGAGAGACGGGTAAGACTGAACTTAGTGTGAGTACAGCATTTGTCTTTTAGCATGAACACAGGAGGACTAAAGTAAAAGGGATTCCTGTACCTCTCAGAGATAATGTTTCTTTTCTATTCCCGATATAGGGTAACATAAATAAAGGGGATGAAACTGCCAGGAGTCTATAATAAATTATACAAATTCAACTTTGTAGCCATGATTCTTACACAGTTAACTCCTTGGTGAAATAGTGACGTGCTTGGTATGACTATAACATGTCTAGGTATTAATTTCCTGTGATATTAAATAGGCGAGGTTAGGATAAAATTTTACTTCACCTAAAAAATGTGAACAGGCTAGTGTCTGGTATTATTGAGCCTTTGGCCAGCTAACTACTGACATTAAGTGAGGACACATGTTTTTCTGTTACAGCTGGTGATAACTTTTACAGATTGGTCTATATTTCTCAGGACGTCAAATGCAGGATGACATTAGCCGGCCCCAGTGGGATTAGATTGCACAGTTCTTGGTGTTTTTGAAGAAAAGCGGTGAAAAGCAGCCACTGTATCATTGGCTCTTTTGTTGTTGGGCAGAGTTATATAGGCTTTGCACTACCATGTAGCTGATGTTAAAACCAGAATTTCCACCTGTGAGAATATACACTGTTAGTACAAGAAGTTTGAATGCCGCTGCATCATCATTAGCTGTAATAATCAAGTAGAATGGGGAATTCTTACCCCTGGAAAAATAATTTGAAAAGCTAGTTCTGATTTAATTTTTTCAACTACAAATTTTTCTAAACACTTTTGTATGTAGGTTCCTTTGATATTTGCTAAGAGGTATTAAGATTATATTTGACTTAGTGTCATGTTATAATTAAGAGACTAAGTTCTAGATTTGGGAAATTTAAGTTTGAGGCCTAATTTGTTTATATGAGATGTACAACCTGAAGGAAGTCAGTTTCTCTAAAGTTCAGAATATTGACCTGCAAATGATGTGCATCGGCCTCAAACAATCATTTTAAGCATTTGTGAGAAACTTATTAATTTTTAATGCAATATCTGACTTACAGTAATACTCATATCATAATTCTCAGCTATTATTATTGCTTTGTATTTGTTAGGGTTCAAGCAGAAACAGCATCTTCAACGTACTAAACTGAAAAGGATGCCGATCTCCCCGTGCAGGAATGGTGAAAACTGGCCAGGCTTTCTGTGTTCTGCCTGCATATGGCTGGGGCCTCCATCCAGACCCATTGCTGTGGATACCAGGGCTCTATCAGGCATCTGGAATTTTTCTTTGTAGTGAAGGGTCTCAAGGTTACAAGTCCGTGAAACTTGACTGTAATGGAAAGTTTCTCAGCCTGCCTTGGCAGTGGAAAATCATTACCGAGAATGCTTTGATGTGAAGGCAAGAAGATGTAGACCTACTAGTGTGATCCTATTAGGTTATTTTCTCTACCAACCGCCGTGAGAACATTACCACATTTCCTTCTTCACAGTCTTTCCCAAAGACGAAGTTTTGCAGATACAAGTGGTATTTAATCTTTTTTATTAGGTCCTTAACAAAAAGCTCTGAATAGAAAAAGTGAATTGGTTAAATACAGTAAGTTCCCGACTTATGAACTTTCAAGTTGTGAACTTTCACAGATACCAATGGACCTCCTATTATGAACATTCATAGATGCAATCAAATTGTGAAAATAGCTCACGTGTCTGCTGGACATGGTCACAGTTGTGGTGCTGTGTGCTTACTTACAGTGAGACAGTGCACAGTAGTACATGTGGGAATTCACTGTATTTGGGTATGTGTTTGCTTTTTTATGCTTTATATTGTATATTTGTATCAAAAGTATATAAAATTCTCTTGGTTGGACTTATGAACCAATCTGATTTATGAATATTCTCCCAGAATGGAACTCATTAGTAAGATGGGGACTTACTATACAAGTTATTCGTCAATAGTCCCTCTGTATATCAGTGAACTTCATTTAGAGACTCTCACGTGAAATGGTTGGTACTTTTGAATTGCATGAAGTATTTCCACTGAAGTATTTCCAAGGTGATAAGATACTGGAATGATATCCGATAAAATAGAAAACACATTCTTATCCCTTACGCATTGTTCACTATAATACAAAGCAGAAGACTGAGTGAGAGTTTTGTGTCTAGGATAGCACTAGTTCAGAGAGCATTTTTTTTTTCCCCCGAACCAGGCATCAAACTCAGGACCTCACACTTGCAAGGCAGGCGCAGTGGCACTGAGCTAAATCCCTGGCTCTGGGCATCTTTAAACTCACTGAGTAAGCATGCTTGAATGCTTCTATTATGATACTAACACTTGCCTTTTAGTAGAGATGAAATTAGATAACAGATATGAGAAATAAAAATAAATTATAGTAAATTTGGTTTATCTATTTATTTCTTTTTGCTTTATTTTTTGACTTTTATTAGTACATATTTGCAGTACATAAGGATTATATTCACTGTAGGGAATTGGTATACATACATGACACATTTTAATTTCCTCTCTTTCCCTCCTTCTACCTCCCTTTCATTTTTCCAGCAGCAGATTCATTTATTTTATAAGAATTTATAAAGTTAAGCATCATATATATAGATTGAAATCCAGAATAGGCCAAAGAACATATGAAACATAAAACAATTGTACTAAGTCAAGGTGCACTTGGAGATACACATGTGTACTGGATTACAATACTATTTTGTTTTGTTTTTTCCTTTCTCTCCTCTCTCTCTCTTTTATTTTTGGTACCAGGGATCGAACTCAGGACCTTGCACTTGCGAGACAGGCGCAGTGCCAGTGAGCTAAATCCCCGGCCCTCCTTTCTCTAAATAAATTTGGGAAACTCATTTCTTTTCTCTTTTCTCCTCTTCTCTTTTCTTTTCACCTACTTTTAACTCCCTCTTCTCTTCTTTTCCTCCTTCCCTTCTTCCTTTCCCCTCATCCTCTTCCTCCTTTCTGTCTATAATTACTAGTTAGTACCAACCCTCCTGTGCTTTAAACCAAGGAACATATAGGACTTTGGAGTGACATATTGACTGTCTTTAAGACTTTGAAGAAGTACCATAGCACTAAACAGAAAAACAGATACTTCAAAGATATATTTTACAAGCATATTAAATCAAAGTCATTTACATTTTTTCATTTTTAATTGTACAAATTAAATATGATATACATATGAATTCTTTTTTTAGATATAATTGGTTTTGCAATTGCTTAAGTCTATAAAGAAAAAATATTCTTTCAAATAGTTTGATTGATCACAGAAAATGATGTTAGGCTCTTAGTATAACTTGTTCTTTATTATTTGGCTCTCATCACAGAAAAAGAATGATACAATATATGGGTGGAAATTTACCCTTATGGTTAAGGAATGTAAATAAAGTAGCAATGTAATAATATGGTCCAGCTGTGCTTTAGGGATAAGCAGAGGCCCCAGTTGTGATGTGACATTTGAAATATTTTTCACAACAGATTTTTTCCAGCTGAAATTTGTCGTCTTCATATACAAGACCCACCAAGTTACAAAAATTTACAAAGATGTTATAATTTTTAAGCAGACAGAATTCATGAGTTAGAAATTGTTCAGAAACCAGCACTCTTTTCCTCCCACATAATCCAAAAGAACTATAAGGAATGATATTCCTCTGAGAGAGAGAGAGAGAGAGAGAGAGAGAGAGAGAGAGATTTACAGAGAGCAGAGAGAGGAATGCTGAAACTCATGCAGAAATCGTTTTGTAGATATACATAGAGAGAGATGTGTATGTGCTTGTGTGTAAAATGAACACGTACATGTGTATGCATGTAAATTTGTGCGCATTGAAGTATGAAGTACTATGAATAGTTTCAGGTTACAAAAAAGTTGCCCAGAAAGTTATTGCAGACTTTATTTTCCCCTCATAATTTCTTCTGCTATTAACATGGATTTTAACAAATGTGTATTGTCATGTATTCACCATTATGATATCATACAGGATAGTTTCAAAATATGAAAATTGCCCTTTGAATACAGAAATCACATCACCTATTGAACCCTACTTTCATTCTACTTACTTTCAGAATTCATTAATGTTTTTACTGTGTCTATAGTATTTTCTTTTTCAGGCTGTCATATAGTTGGAATCAGATAGTATATAGTCATTTCAAACTAGTTTCCTTCTCTGAGCAACACGTATTTCTCCGTGTCTATTTTTGGTTTGATAGCTTTCTTTTTATTGTTGGCAAATATTCCTTTGTATGTATGGGCCATACTTTGCTTATGCATTACTCTACTGAAGGGGATTTGGCTGCTTTTAAAATTTGACATTTATGAATGTAACTAGCATATACAGTTTTATATGCATATACAGATTTATATGTACAATATTTTGGGGGCATAAAATTTCAATTCATTTGAGTAAATGCTAGTAAATAACTACTAGATTGTTTATTGAGCCTGTTTAGCTTTGTAAAAGTCAGCCAAAGGGTCCTACAAAGTTGTAATATTTTGCATTCCTACAAGCAATGAATTAGAGTTATTGAAACATATGTTGTTGTTTTAAGAAAAGTAATCTAAAATTTAGTTTATTAGTATGAATAATCAATTAGATAATCATTAATTCATTTACTCTTCATAGCATAGGAATGGATATTTATATATTAAGAAAAAAACATTTGATATGTGCATGTTCAATTGGATTGTTTTACAGACTTAATCATCTCTTTGATAGATAATATATGTGGAAAGTATGTTTTATATATGATCTTTTAAGACCATTATTATCTATATGTAATAAAGTAAATATATTTTGTGTATGCTTGTATGTCGTAAACTATGTATAAAATTTGTCAGTCTTATAAATTTCTACACTTCTGAAATAATCGCAAATCATGTTGATATTATTTAATCTCAATATTATGGATGTTTTCTAACAGTTAGACATGGATTAGTAAGATCCAAGAACTGAAACACTTAAAATCTCATTTTGTAATGAGATTCATAAGAAATTCAATTTTCAGAGCAGAAATTTAAACTTTTGAACATGATATTTTTATAATAAATAAAAGAACACTTGATTTCCTTAATTCACTTCCACTTTGTCGTATCCTTGGCTCCAGATACAAAGCCAAAATTTACAGTAAATTTACTTTAGATCCTAAATTTTGTAAGCCAGAGCTATATGGTGGAGCAAATGTGAACCCTAATGTCACAGTATTTGTCTGAGTTCCCAGATCCATAGTTGTTTGATATTTGAAGTTAGGTAAGTGGTGAAACTTTTACTAGCTTCAATCTTCCCATTCATACCAAGTTTTTCATGGAATAGTTGTAGAAATTAAATTAGACAATATCTGAAAATATTTTAACATAGCAGGCAGATAGCAACTAATAAATATTAATGAATACTATGGTATTATCATTGCTTAAACCCGTTTCTTGGACTAACTGCCTTTCTCTTTATTTACCTCACTTATTTGTAAAACACACTTCAAATGTCACGTCCCCGTGAAAAATCTTCCTTACCAGCCATTCTATATCTGCCTCTAGGCATCCGAGTGAGGACTCATTTCCTTTGCAAGTCCCCGTGGCACATTTCTTAGTGCTATTTCAACTCAAGACTTACACTTGATGGCCCATGATGGCTGTCGTCATCTGCTAGTGGTCACAAGACTTCATTTATATTGGAGAGAAAGAGAAAAACGTGTTTCTGAGGAGTTACCTTAGAAGGATAAGAAAACTCTCTCAGAAACTATCTTAAACTGCCATGTAGAGTCACATACTCATCCCAGCAGGCCAGGGACAAGGTATTATTCATTGGATTGGTTGAGCTGGAATGTATTTAGTACCACCATTAACTTTTCTCCAGCCACATGAGCTCTGAACAGAAAGGTGAAACTAGAGTAAAATTGGAACTACTATTATTGAGAAAAATAGAAACAAATGTGGCAGATACAGGAATAATCTTCCTCTTCAAAGGCATAAAATTGGATTGGAAAAATATCTTGAATTTGGATTCATGGCATAGACAAAAGAATGATATATTAAAACATAATTCTTTATCTTTTTGAAAAAAATTCAAGTTATGTGCATAAGAACTAGCTTTCAAATGTACATTGTATGCTGCCTATACTGTTTAATTTTAACAGTAAAAGCAAAAATCTCTTTCTTATTTTCATTAATGATGAGTCCCTGAGTCATAGAATAATATCTGACACTAGGAATATAATGAATAATAAAATTAATTAGTACTACTTACGGGATTTAGAATTTACCATTTAAAATCCGTATTTTGTCTATCTTAATTATTAGATTATCAAAATTTCTATTTTATGATTAATTTAAATGGCAATAGAAAATAGGGAGAAAATAAAGACCATGTGTTCCAAAGAACTCACTCAACTCATATGCACAGCTGCATCATAAACTAACTAATGGAGAAACTAAGAGTAATTGAGCCAGGCAGGACTTTAAGGTTGTCTGCTCGAGGAGGTCAGAGTTAACCTATGATCATAGGACATGGGTTATGAGTATTAAAATCTAATTCACAGCAGTGAATCCTCTGCACAACAGTGAATCCTCTGCACCAAACCCTAAGAGGGCTTTTCATTTTCATTTATGAAAAAACCTAAGTCTAAAATTCTTAAAAGGCTTATGAACACTTTGAGAACACCTTCCACCATCAGCACCAACATAATTTCTTTGACTTATTTCCTACCAATTTTCCCCTCACTTCCCTCTTATCATAGTTACTTTTTTTCATTTTTGGAACTGGGGATCAAACTCGGGACCTTGCGCTTGTGAGGCAGGCACTAGAACCACTGAGCTAAATCCCTGGCCCATCATAGTTACTTTTTAATGTTGCTCAGAAAAGTTGTGGGGGCCGGGGATTTAGCTCAGTGGTTTTGCCGCCTGCTGCCCAAGAGCAAGGACCCGATTCCAGGTACCAAAAAAAAAAAAAAAGTTGTGTATTTTCCTTCTCTTTGCATTAATATTCCCTTTAACTGGCATACTCTTCCCTTACATTGTTCAAGGCTTTATTCAGAGTTATTTCTTTACTAGTCTAAGCATGGACAGTCTATTTAACACTGGACCCTATTCATCTATCCAGCTCCATACTTAACTGTGTTCTAACTTTATTTCCATAGTACTTAGTACTTTCTCACATAGTATAGTAATACAATTTGATCACTATTATTCATTTTCTGTCTTCTTCATTGATTTAACAGCTTTTATGAGGTAATAATTACTATTTTGTTCACTGATTTGTTTTGAATCCATAGAACATGACTTAGCATTTGGAATAATTTCAGTATATATGTATTACATGAATGAGTAAATGTACTTGCATTGCATTAACATTGTATCAAATCATTAATTCAGGCATATCCTTATGTAGAAGAGTAACCCAAAAAGGAAAATTAAATATCTTTATTTTTTCTCCCATGCTGGCTATTAAGTTTCTCATTAGAAAATTTTACTGCCAACCCAAATGTATTTTTGAGTCTATTCAATATTGGACTTTTTCCAATCATGTTGATAAAATACAGATATCAAATTGAATTAAACAATTATGTAAGCTTATACTTTATAGTCAATTCTGAGAATTTGAACATTTGTCCAAGTGCCAAGTACATAAATATTTTTGAGTAAAAGCTCAAATACATGTGTAATTCCCTTAGGTGTGAACTACTACAGTTGAAACATAAATTTTTCCAGCAGGATCCTGCTAGGTAATGAGGCTTACTTATCTTACCATAGAATGGTACATGTCTTTTTTTGAAGAATATAAATCTCTGAAAATTATGCTCTTACAGTTATTTTTTTAAAAGCAGCAGCAAATAAATCATCTTTACTTTAATAGAATTTTAAATGAATTCAAATTTATGCCACTTAAAGGAAATAGGTTTTTTGTATTTTTCAAAAATAATTCTCTCTGATGAGAAACTGGTTTTCTAAATTAATTACAAGTAAATCCTCTTACTTGGAAAATAGAAAACTGTTTTCATGAATAATGATTATTTTGCACTCTTTTGTTCTGTAGAGGTTCCTTTCTTGAAGATGTTCGGTATCTTATGTTGTTGTCCAGAATTCTTTCATTTATATCTGCTTACCATATGTTGAAAGAAAGAAGAATGGTTAGAGTCTCAAACACCATGATTTTAAACTGCTTAGCTTGGTGTTCTTTAGACTTAGCTACATATGCTCCCTGGGTCATGCTGTATGACCGAATTTTGTTTTCTCCACAGGCTGAGACATCTTCTCAGAAATATGTCACCTAAATTCCTTCAGCCTTTGCTTTGCAACTTAGAAAGTTTTAACTGTCTTAGATCAGGCCTCTATTTAAATCTTCCCTTTTTTAATCAATCAAAATCCTTCTTATTCTTCATATATTTTATTTCTTCCAGTCATATTTTATTTTAAAGAAATTATGTGTAAAATTAATCAAATAAGCAACAAGTAAGCACAAAATATTATCCAATTTCATAATACTTTACCCATTACATTACACATATATTTAGTCTATAATGCATTCATTATTTATTTTAATAATACATATCTATTTAGTCTATAATGCATTCATCATTTATTTTAATAATAATTGCCTGTTTTGTGTCATGCAATAGGCACACGAAATATATTACTGAAAGAGACAGCACAGAAAGTGGCTAGGGATAGTGGCACACAGCTGAAATCTAGCACTCTAGAAGGTTGAGGCAGGAGGATTGCAAGTTCAAGTCTGGGCAATTTGGAATCTTAGTAAGACCCTGTAGAAAAAGAAAAAGAGAGAGAGAGAGAGGACGACAAGGAGGAAAGTGAGAGAGAGAGAGAGAGGAGAAGAGAAAAAGAAGAGAAGAGGAGAAGAGAAGAGAAGAGAAGGGAAGAGAAAGAAAAGGATGGGGACGGAGTTCAGTATGAAGATCCTGTGTTCAATCCTCAGTAATATAATTTTTTTAAAAAGACATCATAAAACAAGATAATACATAATTATAATGCTGTGCTACTAAGATGTCTTTTGTCTCTGAAGGAGATGAATCTAGCTAGGTTCACTTGCTTTGCAGTAAGGAGTTCTAATTGAGTATTCATTTAACTAGACTCACCTATATGGTCTCCATGTTGGCTTTTGGTTACCAGAACAAAATGCCTGATCTACACAATTTAAGAGGAAAAGTAATAAAAAAGGTTTATTTAACTCATGGTTTCAGAGGTTTGGTCTATGGTTGGCTGGCTGCAAGGTAGGAAATTTGCTCACTTCCTGGGAGCCAGAAAGGAGAGAGACAGGGAAAGAGCCATGAGGAAGGAATGGAGGACCAGATATGACCCCCAAGGTCATGCTTTCCGGGCCATCCAGACACACATAGAAGTGTGCCTTACTGTACCCCTAGGAGTCCCTTAAGCCAATCAGGTTGATAATCAGGATTATCCACCACAGCGTCTATGGAGTAAAGTTGTCTTCCCCCTGGTTGGAGATTTCTCCAAACCCTTTACAGATCAGGTACCTTTCCCTAGAGCACACTTGCAGAATCCCCCATCTTTCTTAACCTTTAGGCCAACACTGGAGTGGCATGACATCTTTCCACTAAATTTTGGGTAATCTGCTACACAGAAATAAATAACTAGTGCAGGAACTCTGCTTCACATTATTTCCTCATAATCATTAAGCTCACATTCCTTCTATCCCCTCAAGCCACAGGGAACTCAATTGCTTATAAAACATACATGTCTGAACTAAGACTTAATTTCTAGTTACAGATCTATAACCTCCTCATTACATGTTATTTTACAAATCAGTGGACAATTTCTCAGAAATCTTAGGCTAATGATATTTGTGTAATGTGGATGTTAGATCAAATGTGACAATCATTAATACAAGTTCTATTGTCATTTCTGTTCACATCATCATAAGTTTCATTAGAAAAAATATCTCTACCTGCTAAACTGCTAATGGAATTGGGGAGTGGAGATCAAGTGCTTATATGAGAAGGCATATAAGTGACTGCCCCGAGGCCCAGGCAAGTCTTGACATGGCTTGGAAAAAGAAGAATTAACATTAGACAAAAAGGGAAATTAAAAGAGAGAAAATTCTTCCTGACATCCTTTGATACATTTTAAAACTGTTTATAGTCCCCTGATAAAGTTTTCATATCTGTAGGCTAAACATTTCTTTTTTCTTCAAATATTTCTCATGTGTGACTTTATTTAATATTATAAATATATGTTAATCTACTTAAATTCTTCAAAATAAAGGAATTCTGATCTGAAAGAATGAAACCTAGCATTTACTAACCAGTATAGGCGTGGACTGATGCTTCTTTAGTTTTATCTACAGTACCGTTCTTCATAGAGTTTGGAATTATTGCATACTATCTTATTTTTAAAGAAATCACCTAAAATAAGGTACTGATATTCAAAAAATGTTAAGGTGTAGCTTCATTATTTTGTATCAGAGAATTCTCCTAACTGCACATGGATGAAAGTTTATTTAGCTTTGATCAATTTCCACTTTAGACATATCTCATTTCTTTCTTTTTTTTTTTTTTTTGATACCAGGGATCGAACTCAGGACCTTGCGCTTTTGAGGCAGGAGGCTGAACCACTGAGCTAAATCCCTGGCCCTTATATCTCATTTCTTCAGATTATTAGTATACAGATTTTGTTCCCAGCCATATTTGTTCTCTTTACTTCTTCTCATGATTTTTGATTTATTTAATTTATCAAAATTATGGTTGGAAGCATGTAAGCTTGTATCCATATGTAGATAGAGAGATGGAGATAGCTATATTATTATCAGCATCCAGAAAGTGTTTTAACAGCTATACAAATCATATCAATGTCTTAACCAAATAAACATAAGGCATGATAAAATTCATAGTATTTAAATTTCATTCAGAGTATACACTGATTCAAAACTCATTCACCCCCTCATAATTTTGTTTTATGTTACATACTCTGCTAGGTATTGGGGATACACACACAAGACAGACATGGTCTGTGGTAAAACAAGATTAGTGACCAGCAAATGATAGCAAGTTTGACATGGGACAATTCTACCTTACTGACTCAATATTTGCAGACATTCTGCATGTGTAATGAATTTTGGCTATTAATTTATTTCAAATCTTATTTCATTAAAAAATTTCAGAAATTTTGATCTTCTAATGAGACAAATCCAACAGGCAGAGGAGGGGCTTCCAGGCCAAAGTACCACTGTTCCCAGCACAGAGGAGGAGGCTTAAGGTTTCATGTACCACTGCTCCTAGCACAGAGGAGGTGAGTCACATGGGCACCACCAGCACCACCACCCCCACTGAAATGAGAAGACATGTAAACAAGTCTCAAAATCAGACTTCCAATCACCTAAAGCAACCCCAAAGGGAAAAGAGATGGAACATTCTGATACTCAACTACCTGGACACCCTGAACTGGCAACAAAAGAGGATCTGGAAAAAATGAAATCAGAAATAATTTCTCAGATAACAGCAGAGATTGTGCCCATAGTG
>NW_004624750.1:15361944-15390303 GCF_000247695.1 Heterocephalus glaber | reverse complement strand
TGAATCCCACTTGATCAGGGTGTATGATCTTCTTGATGATCTTCTGCATTCTGTTTGCCATTATATTATTAAGGATTTTTGCATCTATGTTCATTTGTCTGTTTTAATTTTAGTTTAATTCCATTATGATTAGAGAATATGCTTTATATGTGATAAATTATTTTCAAGTTTTGAAGTTTGTTTCATGTCTCAGAGTTTAGTGTATCTTAGAGAATGTTGTGTGAGTTCTTAAAAAAATCCAACTTAACTGTTGCTGGGTGGGATTTTCTGTAAATGGCAATTATATCACTATAGTTTAAGTTGTTCAAGTCTTCTGTGTCTTTGATTATTTTTTGTCTTGAAGTTATATTAGTTTCGAAGTGGAGTTGTTGAATTTTCTAAATATAATTGTGATTTTGTCATATTATGAAGATTATTCACATATTTGTCATATTATGAAGATTATTCACATATTGTAATTACTTCATCAATATAAAACTTGGTGGAACACAATCTTAAAATTTCTTCTTTCACCATTGCAGATATTCTTTTTGGAAACTACTGTGGCCAAATAATAGAAATCTGATACATTGTATATATCTACTTATGAAATCTCTTGCACAATTTTGCAATAAAATACAAAGCTAATTTTGACAGGGAAAGAAATGTTTAATTTCTGGGTAATTCTTCTTAATTTCTGTCTAATTTTATAACATACACAGTATATGTGAAAATTACATGATGCTCCTTAGTAGAGAAACTTGACCTCACTTTTTGTTCAAAGTTTGAGTAATAATTTCACTTGGGCATATAACAAAGCCATAACTAAAAATGTTGTCAATGGAACCTTATTTATTTAAATTTTATATTCTCTTTAATAAGCTCATCATTGGTCTTCTATCATTTTATAACAAAGATTCCTATAAAATTTAAAATGAGAAAGCTTTTTATCCCCTTATTTTGAGCTTTCAAGTTTCCCAGCCACCAAAGACCTATTACTAAGGGAAAATGTAGGGAATGTTCTTCCTGATAGTGTTACTATCTAATGAATTACAGCTGATTTTGTTGGCTAAGTGGTCTCAGAAGAAAGTTTTATAATGTGTCCAGGGTTCAATAATTGCTGCATCAGTCTATCTTTATATAACAGGAAAATAAGAAAACTCTGTAGTAAGCATGTTGAACAAAGTTTTAATTAAAAACAGCTCTACAGCTGGCAGCCAACTCTATCCCAACTGTGCTCTTTTTTTTTTTTTTACAAAATTCTCCAAAATATTTTAAAGTAATCTCTACTTTTACTTATTATAAAGTTATATGCCTCTGATGGATATGAACAAGAATCATTTTCAGCCCGTATAATTAATAGGGTAACAGATTTACTTATATGTTATAGTCAGCCAGCCCAGGGCGTGTGTGGAATAAAAAGCCCGCCCCATCTCCCTTGTGTATGACCTCAATTTTGGAGAAGATAATAGAAATGGCTTATGTAAGAAATTAGTTCCTGATGTTTATGGCCAAAACCCGCAAAATATTCTGTTTATTTTAAAGTGAAAATAAATTTTGCTCTTTTAGACAGCCTTACTTACATGCCTGCATTTTGCCACATTTGTCACGATGACTTCAGGTATAATCGCTATCCTAGCTGCCAATTTGCATCACTGCTGTGTTCTGACATTGTTTTCTCTTTTGATTTCTCTTAGCTCTATTTATGGCAAGTGACAATCTGACATTACAAATTAAAAGCTAATAGGAAAGGCCTGCAGTTTTGTGAATTTCTAGAAACAAAGCACTAAGTTTCAGGTTTTCTAAGACATGGTAAATGTCTTCGGTTCGTGGGTGATTTCGATAGTTTTGTTATAAAGGAACCAATCCCCAGGACATGTACTTTTCTCATTGCTTCATATCCTTATTTTTTACATGATTGCCCCAGAGCTATCTGGAACATCTGGGAGAGTTTTGATTACCAAATCTAAACTGTTCTGAGCACAGAGCATTTTGTGATTCTGATTTTTGTTCATGTGGAATCTTATGTTCTCATCTTTTTCAGTCTATTCAGATGGATACCATGTTACAAGATTTCTTTTAAATGAGTTGAGCAAACTTCAATTCCATGTAGACAGATTTTCTCATCACTCAAGGAAGTATTTAACTTTACAGTTATTATTATATTGCAGTCAACACTATTTAGGATGAGACAATTTAATACAAATGGACAAGAGATATGCTACATGGATCATGTGTACTAAGGCTTTTTTTTTTACTTCATTCATCTTATTTGATTGTGGTGAGAAGACCTAACATTTCTTCACTTAGCAAATTTTTAAGTGTGTAAGCTATTATTGTTGACTGTAGGTACCACGTTGTATAGCAGATATCTAGAACATATTCATCTTGCTTAACTATTATGCTGTTGATTAGCAGCAGTCCATTTCTCCTCTTTCTACCCCTGACAACCACTAACCTACATTTTAGTTCCTTGAATTTTATTACATCAAATAACTCACATAAGTGGAATCACGTAGTATTTGTCTTTCTGTAACTGGTTTATGTCGTGTAACCCAAGGTTATGACCCCAGGGTTTATCCACATTGCTGTGCATTGCAGGTTTTCTTTATTTTTAAGGCAGAATAATATTTCATAATACATGCATACCACATTTTCTTTATCCACTTATCTGCACCTTCCTTTCCACAGCTCAGCTATCATGAATAGGGCTGCAATGAACAGGTTAGTGATAATATCCCTTAAAAATCCTGATTTCAGTTCCTTTGAATAAGTGCTCAGAAATGAGATTGCTGAAATATATGATAAATTTCTTTTGAATTTTCTGAGAAATATCGTTTGCCATATGGCTGTATCATTGGCATGGCTATCCACAGTGTACAAGGATTCCAATTTCTTTACATCCTTGCCAATGTTTTTTGCATTGTGTTTTTGGAATTTTTTAAAGTAACACCCACCGAGATAGTTATGTAGTACTATCTCATTGTAGTTTTTAATTACATTTCTCCATAGATTTTATACGTGTTAGCCACTTTTATATCTTTAAAAAACTGTCTATTCAAAGCAAAAGTTATTTTAAAAATTTCTCATAGATAGCATAGGAATTCACACATACACTTTTACTCAAAATCTAAACTTAAAGAATTCATCATGTTTTATTCCTGTATAGATCGCCAGTGCTTAGCACATAGACTAGCACACAACATTCAAGAAATGTTTCTTGAATAGATCATTGATGAATTAGTAGATAGATTCATGCTTGTATAATTACTTTTTAGATGGAGGGTCTCATTCTCATTTCCAAGATATTTAATAAAATTTCAAGCACCAAAAATTAAACAGGTAAACATAATTTTTGTGAGTCTGTTTTTTTCTATTAGATATGATTTTAAAGCAAAATCACTATTACCACCTCTATATGTTGCAGCTCTATACTGACTGGTACTTTAATAGCACTGGTGATCACTAATTTACCTCTGTACAATTGCCCATGACTTTATAATCATTATTTAATAACTAAAAACCTATCAGTAAAGTCACTGTTGTGTTACTTAAGAAGAGAATTTTTAAAAGGGACTATGTGAATAACTTTCCCCTAACTCTATGGTTGAGATTTGAATTTCAGATATCCTTGATTCTGAAGCTGGTGTTCTTGACCATTGTTGGAAATAGCACTTAACTGAGACTAGAACTGCATTCTACAGCATGTTTTGAAAATAGGATTGTGTCACTGAGCAAGTGACTTAAAATTCTTGAATATCTTTTTCATTTTGAAAATAAAGGCATAACTAGTTAATGTGTAAGGTCCATTTTACTTTCCATATTTTAGCAGCTTATTGTGACATATTTTTGCCTGGCATCAGTGTCATCATTTTACAGTACAGTTTGATATGTCTCAATAAATTGATGTTTGTACAGCCATCACCAGCATTGAATTTTGTAATAACTTCTGTCAAAACTTTTTTATGTGTTTGTTTGCAGTCAATATCTACTCCTGTACCCATATCCAATCATACACCAGTCTACTTTCTGTGTCTTTAATTTTATTTTGTCTAGAATTTCCTAGTAAATGGAATAAGATGCTATATGATCTATTGGGTTTGGCTTTCTTCACACAGTATGTTGCTTTTGATGTTCAGTTATATTGTTTAACTTATTAGTAGTTTGTTCCTTTTCATTGGTTAGCAGTATTCTATTGTAAAGATGTTCCATATTTTGTGGATAACATTCACCTGATATTGGATATTTAGGTTGTTTCCAGTGATTAGCTATTATGAAAAAAGTTACTATGTATATTTTTGAACATATATTATTATATCTCATAGATAAATAACTAGAAATGGAACTGCTGGATCATATATTTATTTTTTTAAGACACTAAGGAACTGTTTTGTGAAGTCCATTGTAAACCAGTGTAACATGCCTGTTATCTTGGCTTGCCAGGAAGTTGATGTAGGATGATTGCAAGTTAGAGCACAACCTGGACAATTTTGCAAACTAGCATGACCTTTGCCAAAATAAAAAAATAAAATAAAATAAAATAAAGAAATAAGTTACCGAGGACTTGAGCTCTAGCTCAGTGCAGAGTCACTGGGTTCAAAATTTCCTATGCAACAGAGAGAGAGAGAGAGAGAGAGAGAGAGAGAGGTATTAGTTACTGAAAATTTTTATAAATCTTACTTCCAATATGCTTTCATTTTATCTGAGGAAATTGTAAATAAGGATAATCGTTGCATGTAAATCTATAAGAAATGTACAATATTTTCAAGTAATCATTTTCATTATTTCACTTTACGATATATAGATTTAAAACAAACAAACAAAAAACCCCAAAAAAACCTGTCTCAGGCTACACTTTGCAGAAGAAAATTTATTTACAATAAAAGACATGAGAATTAAGCCCCACGTCCTGTATTAACCTTGACTGCGAAGACTTCAGCAACACCAGGTCTCCTAGTATCTGCTTCCGCGTTCCGGAGGACTCTAGGGCCTCGGAATGGATGAGGATGGAGGAGTGATTGCAAAGAGCAAAGCTCTAACACTAAAATCTCTTGCTGGACATAGTTGTTGGGATCATTCCTTCTGCACTAGGCTAGAGCATCATGACCAGAAAGGAAGATGAATTCTCCTCTGTAGATGAAGAGATGTAGCTCGAATGCTGCTTTCTGACAGCTCTTCTCTCCGGTTGAGGGGTGTGAAAGAGGAAGCATCAAATCCTGGAAGGGACGAGATTGGAGGCAGAACTAAAACACGTTCACCACGGAGGTGAAGAGCAGGGGAGAGACTTCTTACAGCCTTCAAAAATGACTGAGGTGTTCGAAAGGGTTAAGAGGATGCGCAGCACTGAGTGTTAAGATAATGTACTATACTCAGTACTTCATTGTAAAAAATCACATTATTCTTCCATAAATCATTAAAACGTGTAATCCCTTTGAACAGTCATTAAGCAAGAAGGAGCAAGTTCACATAAGAGCATCAACTATCCTCTTGCCTCTGGGTCATCACGGTGTCCAATCGGTTGTGGACACAATGCTACATTGACTTCAATTTTACCAATAGAATACACTCACAGTCATGCGGAATCACCAGGATGTCTAATTACTTCTGTCTTTCGATTCACCTAACTAAAGTAATTTTTCGAAAGTCAATACATTCAGCTCTTTATATTCTGTAATGTGGTCCTCTTCTTCAGAATTCTTTCTTGAAAAGCTTAAGCAACACTGCCTTCCCCATATTCTCTTCGACAGATATTGCAGCTTTATACTCAGTCTTTACATTCTGTATGCAAGGCCTCAGGGCATACTATGCTTGCACCTTACATTCTTGTACTTAGCATTTCTAACATATTGCAGACCCTTTTCCAAGGAGGATCTTTTCAAGCTGAAGATTCTGCAGGGGGAATGGCTGCTGCAATTAATCAATTTTGAACAGTTTTCCCCACACCTGCTATCTATGTGAGCTTAAGCTCCATAACTTCACTTTACAGTGATGTCTCTCTTTTCCCTGCCTTTATTTTCTCACTCATACCCTGGGGCCAGCTTAAGTTTTAGTTAAATGACTGTTGACTAACTTTTCCTGGTGAAGATTAAAATTGGTGAAGAATTCCACTTAGAAAAGCTTTTCGTGGCTGTAGGCTAAACATTTCCAGGATATAAAGTAAGATGAAATACTCTTCTATAAGGGGAACATCTAGTCAAAGATGGAGAAGATATATCAAAAATAATTCTAACAGGAAGTATGTAATGGACATTCAGTGCCACAGAAACACTTCAGAGAAAGGCACTATAAAATAAAAATATTTGGGATGCAGGGTGGGTATTGGAAATTATCTGCTCCAATGAGTCTCAAATTTTAGTGAGAACTTGAGTCCCCCAGAACACTTGTTAATATACAGATTGTTCAGCTTCACCATCAGAATTTCTGATTCAGTAAAGTTGGGGTACACACCAATTTTACATTTATAACAATCTCTCAGTTAGGTTGATGTTAGTAATTTGGCATCAGTATAAAAATCACTGCTGTGAGCTGTGTCTTCACATTTTACAGATAAGAAAACTAAATCAGAGAGAGGCGTAAACCTGCTAAAATGAGCATAGCTTGCTTGTGGTGGAACCGGGATTAAGATTCAAATTCCCTGGTTACAATCAAGTTTCATTTTTCTTACTGCAGGTTTCTCTGGAGCAAGTTTAAATGCCATGATTAACTCTTTAATGTTTCATCAGAAGTATACTCTGAATGTCTCAGCATTACAAACAGTTGCAATGTTCAATAATTTAAATGAAAATTAATTTCCTAAACTAGGTCTTAAACGTTTTATTAATAACAAGTAGATATAAATCATATTCATGTCTCTGACTCCTGATATCCATTTTAATAAATTACTCAAAAAAGACAAGAAAATTTGACTAATGCTGAATTTAAAGATCTAAATATATTCTTTTTAAGGAGTTGAAATTTTTAAACTTGAGAGACAATTTTTGGTGAATATAGAAATATTCAAGTTTATGCCTTGGCACAACTACACAAAGGCTGGTTTAAGGGGAAATTAAAGGAGGATTTTGCTTAAGAATTTAATTTCCTAAATCTAACTTTTACCCACCAAAAGCCTGCAAAAGATTTCTGAATGAAATCTTTTTTCATGTGGCACTGTTTTCTGCAGAAAGATTATTAACTGAAGGATTCATTGTGTAACTAAGTCTATTTACTTACTGAGCTTAGGTTCATGCCTGTGGGATAGCACCTGGTTATTCTATGACATATTTTGAGAGAGATTAAGGAATTAGCCATGCAAAATCATAAGACTGGAATAAGATTGCTTTTAACTTTCCTACAAAATTAGTACAATTTCCACTCGATCTATGGGTTACTACAAATTTTAGACTTGCTTTTTGCATCAGTTCAAGTCTGCCAGGTAGAAGATGCAAGACAGAATAAGAAGTGAAATAATTCTTTAACTGTGAATGATACAGAGTAAAGAGAGAAGGATGGGGTGGGTGAATTGGGCCTGATGCCTGAGAAAGGAGAAATGGTAGAGAGTGCCTCTGGCTAAAGAACAGATCGAAGAATATCCCAGCCCTGCCCCAAGACAAAGATTCTCCATCAGAGGAACCTGCATAGAACAGAAATGACCTGTGGTCTGGCCTGCTCTATGGCAGAGGTTCGTTAACACTGGCATAGTCCTGGTAGGGTGTGGCTTTAGTGCAGTCATCATGACAGTTCACAGAAGGGCAGCAGTTGAAGCCTTTAATTATTATAGCACTGCCTTGCGAGCTGCCCAAGATTACCCCTCACATCCCCCAAATCTTCTCTCCACGTGTATTTGGACAACAGTTCCTCCATGGTGCTCCTGGGTCCCTCTTTCTGTGGGTTAAGAGTCTGTGAAACAAATCCTAGCATCAGTTGCCACAGTGATCTTGGGAATTTCCCTCCCTTCACTGCCTCTGCTAAACTCCCTCTCCATCGTAGCTGTCGTCTAGGTGGGTGCAGTGATTTTTGGGGGGTGATGTAACATAAATGCTCATTCTTGAGGAGCCTGAGCCTCTGGTATTATTAGAGGTCAATATTTTAAATGGAACATGAGACAAGACACAAAGACTCGCATTTAGCAAACCCTGTGAAATAACACTTCGTGTGGGAAAACATGTGTCACGTGACATGGTAGATACTACAGAAGTGAAAGAAAAACTCACACTCTTAAGCTCTTGCATGCACTCATATACCTTGGCAGCTCTTTCAAAAAGAAATACTGCTTTAAAAAAGAGAATAAGAAAATACCTAGTCTAATAGTTTTCTTTGTCATGGTATTTAAATTTGCATCTAAATTAGACCAGGGTACTCCTCTGCCTCAGCTTAGATAAAGGAGACCTGTTAGAGCTTGTGGGAGGCTGAGCTCTGCTCCTCCATGGTCATAGCTGGGAACATGGGTGGGTTGGCTGGTGGCTACATTAGTTCCAACCAATTGACTAAAACGCCGCTGCTCCTTGTAGTGAGGAGGCTGGAGGGCCCTAACTGTCTACAATCTGCCACTCACACTGGCCACGGGCAAATCCAGAGCTTTGCAAATGGACTTCTGGAGGCCCAGGGGCCCAGTGGCACTGTGCCTCACTGGGAGCACTTCAGAATGCATCAGGGAGGGGATGGAGTTTTCCCTCTCCAGTGCTGCTCAAGTTCATTTCTATGTCTTCTACTGTGTCAAGGGGTAAGAGGGGAATTTCTTGGATGGCTTTCTGATTCCATTCTGTCTAAATATGGTGGGATACTATGGGATTTGTCACTTTTGCATCTATTCATTGACTGTAGTTAGATCTTCTGTCTGCAAGTGGATTCTTTCCCGAAAACAGCATAAACACCACTTAGCGCAGGCCTGCAGAAATCTCATTCATTCCCCAGGATCCACCATATCCCATGTCCATTGCATAGGGTCTACTTCCTTCACCCTCACAACCACTCATCCTTAGTTTTATCCTCACCAAGTCAGTGACATGTTCAGAAACTCAAGCCTGAGCCAAACTGAGTGAAGCCCAGTTTCTGGATCCAAGTGATTTGTTTGGATGGGTCTAAGCAGACTGAAGTTCAGAAACATGATTTGATTGAGGAAGAAAGTCTTTCCCTAGGAGTAATGGTAATTGCAAATGAGGCTCAGAATTTCTGCATGCCATTTTTCTATTGTGAAGGAAGCCAGCATGGGGTCCTTGCTCTCAGTTGCATGGCTGTCTCATCTAAATCTGTCTGAAACCAATACAATCCCATTATGATAGCCATGCATAAGGAAAGAGTTGAAAGTTTATGTTCTACCACTCTTGACCTTAAAGTAGTATTTTAAAAAGGAATTTAGAAAAGGGATAAAATAGCAGAGGATTGGGTAATCAATGTAGGGACAGCCCATGCAGATGTAGTAGAAGAAAAATTGTAAGAACAAAATCGGAAGTGTACATCTGTAATCTGCCTATTCTCAACCACAGATACTCTCCTTTGTCCAGATTCAGGGCCTTGATAAACATCAGTTGTCAAGGAATTTTGAAGAATGAAAACAGGAAATCCTAAAAATTGCAAACAGTCTGGAGAGGAAAATAGAAAATAAAGAATAAAGAAGGAAATAAAATGATAAACAAGGGACAAGTACACTATTGCTTTTGTAATACAAAGATACAGGGAAACATAGAGACAGAAAAAAATTATAATTAATCTGAAAAGAATTCTCTACTTCTCTTTGATAACCTTCTAATTTTTCCTAATAGATAATTCAAATCTATACTATGCACTTAAAGTTCCATCCAATCCATGAGTTGCACACTTTTCTGTTTCTCCTAAAACAGAAAAGTAAACCATTCGGGAATAAAAGACTGAACACTCAACAACTGAAATAGTACCACTATCCACAAGAATCTTTTTACTTTCCTCTCAAGACACTAAAGGAGAAGTTTCCCATATCTTGCCTGAATCTAAAACCCCCATCTTTTCTTTTTGCCTCATCTCTAGATCTTAGTTTATTTTTATTAATTTCCCTTTAGAGCTCTTATTTTATACAGAACCTTCCCTTTTAGATAGCCATATTCTTAATCTTTACCTTTGATCAATTTCTCTAATAGACTTTCTAGCTAGCACTTTGGGGAAAAAAAAAATTTACTTGCCTCATTCAATCATGTAGTATCACAGAAGCAGCATTGGCAAAGATAATAAATGCTCTGCAAGTTGAATCTAAAGGACTTGACCTCATTAGTACATATGGTTTTTTAAATTATCTTTCCAATGTTCTTGGTTTCAATGACATTTTCATTTGGTTCTCTTCTTATATGTCTGATTTATGTGCTGGAAATATTAAAACTCTTGAATTCAGGTTTTTTTCAGACCATGCCTTTTCCCTCAGGAAACCTACAACCTACATTACATGCCAATAACTTTCAACTTGTAGATATACTTTACATATTTCTGCAAAGTGCCTAATCTCTAGAGCCTACTTTCTACTAGGTATTTGAGGTAAAATATCTCACTAGAAGTTATGTGTTCTCATTTATCATTGAACTTTTATATTTCATTTCTTGTCTTGGTTGGAGGCACAGAGTCTCACAGGAAGGAACTTGAGAATCAAATCAATATCTATTCTTCATTAACTGTCTTCAGTTCATTACTAGGTTTTTATTATCTCTTGAATGTTATACTGCAATAGTTTCTTATTCAACTGATCATCTCCCTTCCCAACTTATCTTCCTACATCCTTTCCTTCACCTGCTGTCAAGATGGATTTCTCTATTAATGCAAAGTATAAGTCTGATCTTGTCACTTTTCCAGTAAAAATTCCCCAGCAGCTTTCCATCACCTGCAGGATTAGAGCTAAATTACAGCTAAATATCTTTGAAGGCATACAAGAACCTTCTTGTTTTGTTCATGCATTCTTGTCCAGCCACACCCAGCTTTTTAAGTAAGCTGCTTAAAATTCTCCTAAGTTTTTTACTGCTTAAAACTCTTAGACTTTTTGTGCATGTTATTTCTTCTGAACAACTCATCTTTTCTGTTCCTTTTCAATCTTAGAAAACTCCTATGCACTTTTCAAAACCCAGACAAACATCATCCACTCAAAGGTATGTATTTGCCATCTGTCTTTCCCTACCTCACTGTGTTATCACTGCATCTTTAGCCAACTTCCAGTCTTTTCCTTTTCACATAACATTGCAATTTTTGTTCACTATATTTATCCCTTGTTTTCTCATGACTTTTTTGAAGGTAGACACTTTGTCTTATCTGTCTTCTATTTCTAGCACCCTGAATAGCTTGGTTCATATTGTATCTCACAAATGTTTATGAAAGTAAATTTAATTCCACTATATTCAAGGTTTCTATATAATATATTATAATGAACTCATTACATTTAGTAAAGGAAATGTATAGGATTATAATTATGAGGACCAATGTGCAAACCATGGCCCACAGAATATTTATGTAAGCTTCCAAAGAAGGTTTTATGTATGCTTCAAATGACAGAAGAGCATGGATTTATTACAGAGGCTATATTAGTACAAAAAGTTTAGGGTTTTTCTGCCTAATGGGTAACATAAATAGGCTTCTATTGCACATTTTCAGTAATGAAACAATAAGTCCAGATAGGATTATATCAGGACAAAATCCCTGAAAAACTTCACGGGAAAAGAAGTAACAGATTTAAACTTTGAGCTAGAGTACAAGTATAGGAAAGGGATTTGCAGTATGAATAAGATTATGCCTATATCATGAATACCAGTTATTATTTTAATTAATTTATAGTAAGCAATTTTGATAGAAACAGGGACTAACCAAATAAATCCTACAGATCTGGTTAAAGAAGCATGTATAAAATAAATTAACAAGAAGACACTTTTATTTATGTAACTGATTGCATTTGGGAGTGAATTTCCACTAAACTTGTTAGAAGACTTTGATAAGGCTAAAAATAACCAAATCATACATATTAAGACAAACAGGAATTAAAGACATTTGCTTTCCTTAGAATTAAGAAAACAAGGATTTAGACACATAAATGAATATAAATTTTGAAATATAGACTAAAAACACATAAAATAACATTTATTTTGTACCTGCAGCCTCCAAAGGATCTTATTTTAGTCACTTCTCCACCTGGTGAGTCTTGGTTGAGGCAGAGCCTGACTTCCATGGAAACAAAACATTTATTTTTCCAGCCTCTCTTGCAGCTAGGACACAACTTGTGCTAAGAAATTTCTTTAGCAGAACACAAGACTTTGACTCAAAGGTTTTTAATTCATAAAAGCAGGACTGGCAAGAGTACAGTAGAGATTGGAACTAAATCAAGTTCCAGAAGAAGCAATGGCTGAAGTTCCATACGCCTGTCCCAATTCCAGCATCTATAGTTTTCCCAGTACACAGATATGTCAGTGTTCACTGGGGGTTACAAAAGAAGCTTTATGGCACCGCTTCTCTGACATCACCTTAGAGACAGTTTCTGGTGGCATGGCTTGTAAGCGCAGTCCTAAATAGGATTTAATAAATTGCATTTTCCTTAAGATAGCCTGGGTTGTTGATAATCCCTAAAATTATGAATCTTCCCTTTCATTTTTCTAACAAATTCAAAACTGTAATTTAATCAATATGTCCTCAGTGTAAGAAATTTGTATGCTAAAGAAAAGGGTGGGAATAAGAATTTTTAAAATGTAAGACACAGGACTGCTTATTGGGAACTGTAAACTGACATGATTTTAGCACTAAATCAAAGGACAGGACATGAGGTACAAAGGAAGTAACAATTATTTCCAATTTATGGAATCATAGGAGGATTCATGGGAGTGATAAATTTTCAGATTAAGTCTGGAAGGATGAGTATGGTCTTTGATAAGGCAGGGCTGGAGGGAAGGAAGTGGAGATTCTCACTGGAGAATGATAGATTTATGGTAAAATATAATTAAAAGAAAACAAGAAGTAAAAAGTGTAAAGGACATATATATTTGTTTCTGTTGACTGTAATTGAATAGCAATGAACATGGTCTACTTTAAATCCAGCTGTCAAATAGTATTTTCTATCTATAATATATTAGTATTTTCTATCTATATGTATACAGAGAGATCCCAAACACACACATGGGAGGACATAAGTTTCTTCCACAATTCTGAGCCCTGGGGGTCAAATCCTGAGAACTCTGGGAATTGTGAAAAAGTACTTTATATTCAATATGCTTGGGTAATAACAAGTGTGCTAGCCTGCCTCAGCCTATTCCTTGGCTTGGATTATCGAGAACTTCACAAGTCATAGGTCAGCTGACAATTTCCAACTTTTGAGGGGTAAAAAAATGATTTCTTCAAAATGAATAGTATTAAATATTCCTGCAAGACTGTAAACAGACCAAGATGATCTTTTAGGATAGAAGGTAGCTTTAGTCCCTGGCTCTTCTTTCCGCCACATATATACTTTGACACTTCACTTTGGAACTGCTAGGAATTTAAAGAACTGATGTTAAAGTCAATAGCTAATATATAAATAAAATTCAGTAGCAAGAATGAGAATTCCCTTAGAAAGAGGCACTCAGAAGGAATCCCATTAACATATCTGTGGTTTCTAAATGGGTTAGATTAATGACTCTTAAAATCAACTAATCTATATTGTGATATAAAGGAATGAACAAATAACCTATACATGTAAAGGCTTTAGGGAATCACTAAAATTAAAAAGGAACAAGAGAAAATACCTGGGACAATGTAGAGTGTAAAAATATTCTTAGAAACATAAATAAAACAAAACTAGTTTGATTGACATAAGTATTGCTCTAGTGATAAAAAGGAAAATATGTTGCTATTTAATTTATTGTGAAAAAACAAGATACAATTATGGAAAGTTTTCTATCACTTGTTATAGAAGAAGAATTAAAAATGTAAGCATAAAAGTGATTCTTGATTTTTTGGTAAAAATGTGTCGTAACAATAGCTGAAATGGAACTATTCAGTGCTAACGATGTAATGATTTTACATTGTAATAACAATAATATAACATTTTATTTCTTTGAGTTCAAGGAGCTATGAAAAATACACTGAATTATCAATGTGAAGATTCTATGGCCAGCCCTCCCAGGAGCTAACTAAACTCATGGTGTACTCTGTTTGGATGATTTGTGTGCATTTTCCCAGAGAAAGCTTTCAGAGTGTGGGTCTCTAATCTATGCTTGTATGCACTGAAGTTTGCACTTCATCTGAGCATGTTTATTCCCTCTTCTACACAAAACCAGGGAGGAAAAAACATTTCCAAGTCTTTAAAGGAACAAATCCAATCTTAAGTAGAATCTTTTGGGGAATGATGACCTAGAATTCTAGATCACAAAACTAGCTGCCATGGATTAACCCACTTTCCCCCCTTTTTCTTAACTCTAAATTGTATTGGTTTAATTCTAGAAAAAATGGAGAGATTAGCAGGTAAGAATGGAAAATAAACTGTATAAAGGTGACATCAGCCAAACCCAGAGATAAAATAGCTGAGTTTTCTTATGATACTAGAGTTTTAGAAGTATTTATTTATCTGATAACCTGATGTTCCCACTATGTTGCCATGCAATATTTTAATCACAAAGTTCCTAACTTTTAGCAGGATGAGGCAGTCGATAAATAGATAATAAATAAGAAAAGCTTAGATTGCAATAACATTACAAAGAACTCAGGGCTAGGTGATACAACAGAACCTGGGAATGAATTCATTGTTTTTAATGTTTCAGTTGATGCAATTAATTTTGTCTTTATTGGAAAGAAGGTTGTCAGAAAACGTTGTTCCAAACAGGTGCTGTTAGAGCATAGACCTGAATTAAGCTAAGTCACATGTCTTGCAAATGAATGTGGAAAGGAATAGCTCAAGTGGAAGAGCAGCACACCTAGAAAGCTCTGATCTGGAAATAGTGTGAGATGTTTCCCAGAAGAGAATGAAGAGTACATTGGGTCAAGTAAAGTAAGGTATGAGGGAATGCAGAGAGCTAGGTTGGGCTCACACAGTGCAGGAGCTTATAGGGCATGATGAAAGTGTGGAGTTTAATCCTGAGAATATTTGAAAGACACTGAAGGCTGGTAAAGAAATAGTCTGCTTGGGTTTGTAAAAGAACACTGTGGTTGCTGTGTGGAGAATGGAAGATGGTAGCAAAACACACGGGAGCGGGGGAGGTAGCAGAGGCTTCTGCTGTGAAACCAGAGGGAGATGGCAATGGTTTGGACTGGGAGGGGCTGCAAGGAGCCAAGAAGAAAAGTATTTCCAGAAGTATTTTGGAGGTTAGCTTCATAGACAACCTGGTAGTTTCTGTGCAGCAAATAGGATGTGAAGACGCTGCCAGGTGGGTAAATGTCTTTAAGGCCACAAAATTTGGGGCCTAATCAACTTTGTGTGTATGTGGCTTCCATTTCCTTAAATGGCAAAAGATATGGAGAAGAAAATAGTCTGGGGAAATTAGGAGTTCCGTGTCCAGCCTAATATTTAAGTTGAGATGTCAGGTATACAGACAGATATCCAGGCAGGGCTCCCTCATTCATAGGAGTGGCTCCTGCATTACATAGGCAGAGAGAGAGGGAGAGAGGGAGAGAGGGAGAGAGGGAGAGAGGGAGAGAGGGAGAGAGAGAATATTATTTGAAGTGACCATAAAAACTGAGGACCTACTTGCTGCAGTGCTTCTGTTATTTGGTCTAGATTCTCAGTATCTAGATCCAAAGTGCTTTCTGGATCTAACTCCATTTCTAGTCTGCAGAACTTATAAGCATTAGGATTTTCCTCCCTTTAAGTGTTCTAACCTATAATATGTAGTATATTTTCATCCATGTCCTTTTGAAGAGATTGACTCCCTGCTGGTCACCTCAGGAGGCCTGCCTGCTGTTATTTTCAAAAGATTAACCCTAGGGGTTATATTGCATAAGACTGCTCTTTATTTGACCCCCCAAAATTCCTTCACTCTTCAGACAGACAGGATGTGGCCTAATAGGAAAAGGTTCATGAAGCTCCAGCCTTAGTGCAGCTGGTGTCCGGCCTCTGCTGGCCCTGCCAACAGGCCTGGTAGAGGCTGCTTTCCTGAGGATGGGGTGCTGCAGCTGGAAAGCACAGTGCTCTGGGAATAGCCACCAGTGGGGCCGCGCAGTGGGTGGCAATCTTTCCCCTTAAAAAACAAAAGGTCAATTAGGAACACATGTTTCTGTGACAATAGTAGATTCAAACAGGATGCTAAATCCCAACAAATGTGGACTCAAAGGAAGAGGAAGAGAAAAGTCGGTCCACTCTGGGAGGAAGCGACTTGGTAGTACAAGGAATCTCTTTTTATTTCAATTTAATTCTCATCTGAATTGGTATGGGATGAAAAAAATATTGAAACAAAATAATAATGTTTCAAAGAATGTAGACTGTACCCCACTTAAGAGGAAAGTTTTAATTTAGTACAGGAAATTGGCAGTCTTCTGTTGGAAAATGAAACTATCAATTTTCAAAATAGATATTGTATTTGTTGATATTGGAAATGACTTGATCTTGTCAGCCTTCTGCCCTTATTAAACGTTCGCATTTGTAAATACCAGACTTAGAAAAATATGTACTTTGCCATTTGTGTTTTCAATGATCCAATCTATTTTATCCTACCGTGACTTTGCTATTTTCCAGTATATGTGCATCAAAATGTGAAAAGTGGAAATACTTCATCAGTATTACAGGGTAAGATGGAAGGAGAGAAATAAAAAAACAGTGAGAATGAGAAAACTAGAAGAAAGAAAATTGCTTATTTAAAATTTTTACTCTGTAAAAGGAATGAAGAGTGAATATGTGAGTTACTATCATATAACAGTAATAACCCTCAACAGCATTTAACATGACTTTTTTTTCAATCTATAATAATGAAAAATAGTAGGGGAAAGGAAAGAAGGGAATGGAATTAGTATGAGAAAATGAAAAAATGGAAACAAAGTCTTTGTAAATAGGGAGGGATGGAGGGGTTGAAGGGAGGCCAGGGGAACAAGCAAGCCAAATTTTAAATGACAAAGTCCATCAATAACTGAAGAGTTTTTGTTGTCTGTTGTTATTTAGTTGAAATTTATAACCATTTATCACTGAATAGCACATTACTTTTATTTATTTATGCTGTTTTGTTTACAGTGTAATAATACCTCATTTAAAAAGTAAAAACCACTACTGTTACATTTTGTTAATTTAAATAGCTAAAAAAATTAATGTGGTTACTTTTTTATATATAATTTGTTAATGCATGACTTTTGTATCTGCCAAAGTTAATTAAAGCATTGCATAGTATTTATCAGTAAAAAAAAAAGAAAATGAACCAAGAGAGATTATGTAAAGGTGCAAATTTCCAATGACGAATGTCATTATAGTGTATACCTTAAATGTACCAATAAAATTAATTTAAAAAATACTTCACAGAATATTAGAATGTAGTCTCCTCTAAAGTGTTTTAGAAATAGCGAAAGAAAAGACAAATATTTTTTTGAAGAAATTGTAAATCCTAGGTGTGCATAATGTGAACAATTCAAAGAATTCACAAGAATATGGAAAAATGACATTCCTCCTCATTTTCACCCTAGAGAGATAATTTCCATTAGATATTTGGATGCAGCTTTCCAGAGTTGTTTCAACTGAGCCTTAAGAGGACTCGGAGGAGAGGCAGCATAAGGACATGGTAAAGAACCAAATGGAAAAGTATTTCCTAGGTCTCCCTTACAATTACTTTTGGAGAATGGATTAACTTCCTTGGGACTCTGAATCATAGTGTGCACAATGAAGTGGCTCCCGGGAAAGGTGGGATACAGTTCACCAGGGGCCAATCGATGATGGCATCTGTTGGAAAATTTGGCAATTGTTTTTGTTATAATGACTAGGAGACCTCTGTATCTCCAAAGTGCAGTGAAGATTTTTCCCACTCCAAATCTCAGGAGCAACTAGTACTGAGATCTCATCCATCTGAGAAAGCCTGGTATAGAAAAGTTATTGGCGATATCCACCAACACCAACACTTTTTGGTTTACAAAGTAAATTCTTTTCTTAGAAACAAAATTTTTGTGTATCCTAAAAATGCTTCATTTATGTTAGGATGATTTTCTTTGTTTTCTAATTCCTTTACATCTAAAAAAGCTTGTTACTAATGATTTCTCAACCTGCATTTTGCTATGCTATAACTTATGTGATTGAAATATTTTGTCATATGGAATCAGTAGTTTTTTTTCCTTTTTTTCATATTTTGAACACCTCATTGGTTTTTAATTTTTTATGTTACTTCTTTCGTCACAAATGCAAATAACAAAACTGGGTAATTAAAAATACATATATGTATATATTATATATATGCACACAATAGCATAGAATTCTCAAAGCTGGTGCTGCATCCAAGTGATTTGCAAATGACTTTTTAATATACAATTATTTTCTAATTTGTACCACATTCTCCATGATGATCCAGGAGTCAAGCCCTTCTCCTTTTAATCATAATTCAAGAAAACTAGGTTTATAAATTGACAATAATAATCATCATCATTCATACAGAATTATTTTTACAGTTGCATAATGTAAATAGAATTCTATACTTATGCTAATGCATACATAAAAATCATCCATTGTGATCCTCCAACAAAGTCAAGAGGCTGGTAGGCCAAGTACTATTACGTTCATCTTCTAGAAAAAGAAGGAAAGAGACATTTTACAGTTAAGTTGGCTTCCAGTTTCCTATAGCAAACGCATTTTCTTCAGAGGGTGAAAAAATTGCCAATGAGAAATTTCTCCCCGCACCCCCTTCCCCGCCCATACACTTAAACTGGCAAGGTTCTTTCACACAGCAATAAATAGCATTTGCTATCTTTGAGGCATAGCCAGCTGGTCTCTCTTCTAGTTCTGAGGTAAACAGAAGGCTGCCTGCTTTGCCTTGAGTCTGCTTCCGCTAATTAGAGAATTTGTGTTCTGCTTCACTTTAAGGACTCTCTAGAAAATGGTCGTTTACCCTTTTCCTCCACCCCGTATGAAGCTCAGTGTTACAATCTTCCTGAGTATCTTTCTCTCTTTCACAGGGGTGACAGAAAATCCCCAAGATCCATAGAGCAAAAGAAAAAGAACACTGACTGTAGATAAGGAGTTAATACATGTATACTATAAGAGCCACAAAGAGTTTTCATTTGTGTGCAGATTTAAACTAAAAACTTCAACAAAATTCTGATTTTACATGTTGGATGCAAAAATATTTTGGCATATATTTTTAAATTTGAAAATCCTGAAGAAAATATTTGTTTCTCACCCATTTCCACTCAGCTTCCACTGCAACATATTTGGCCAGGACTAAGGCATAAAAGGTAGAGTTTTCACTGTCCAATTTCCTCCCACTTCATCTAAAAAGATTAGGGCTTGCCAAGAAATTACCGAAACTTTTATGGAAAGAGAAGTTTCACCCTGTCAGAGGATAAAATAATGACAATGGAGAAAAAAATATATAGATAAACATAGTCAAATAAATATATGAAAAAATGTTCAACATCACTGGTCATTCAAGAGATGCAGATGAAAACAACACTGAGATTCCACCTCACTCCACAAAGAATGGCTGCTATCAAGAAATCAACCAATAACAAATGCTGGCGGGGATGTGGAGAGAAAGGAACCCTTCTCTATTGTTGGTGGGAATGTAGACTGGTGGGAAATCCGTATGGAGATACCTCAAAGAACTAGGACTAGAGGTCCCATTTGACCAAGCTATTCCCCTACTGGGTATCTTCCCCAAAGAATTAAAAGAATCATACCGCAGCTATATATGTGCACCTATGTTTAGAGCAGCACAGTTTGTAATAGCTAAGGTTTGGAAACAGCCCAAGTGCCCATCAACTGGAAATTGAATAAAGAAGATGTGGTTTTTTTTAATAAAATGGAGTACTACTCACCCATAAAGAATGAGAAACTAGAGTCATTTATAGCTAAATGGATGCATATTGAGGCCATACTCTTAAGTGAAATAAATAGGACACATGTGTAAATACCGAATAGTATCTCTAGTGTGAGAAACTGAAAGTGTAAATAAGGATCAAAATGATTAAAATGAATAATTGATAATTTGAAACAGGAAAGGTGGAGGGGTGGTGGGAGGGGAAGGGGGAAGGGAAGAAAGAAAAGGAAAAATTATGTGAAAGAAAAAAAATAGAAACAAGGTCTATGTAAATAGGGAAGGGTGGTGGGGGTGAAGGGCGCACAGGTAATGGGGAAAAAATAAGAACTAAGATACATCATGTTCAGGTACAAACACTCAATGATGAATGTAAATGTATTGTATACCTAAAATGTACCAATTTGTATATAAATTTAAAAAAAACATAGTCGAAGGTCAAAGGATATTTTGGGGTAGTTTAGAAAAAAAGGAGAGAGATTTAAAGAGTCACTTCTCTGTGGAAGGTATTTTAATACAGTGATAACAATAAAAAATATTTATTAGAAATATTCCAAAGTATTAATATATTTGCCCTATAACCTTTTTTTGTAATTTCAAGAGTAACTATAGTAAAGATGCAAACTGCTTTAAAGTATTAGCAAGCTGTTTATTTGAAAGTGGTGTTGGCCCTAGACCATAAGAATGCTATTTTTTATGTGTACTACTTTTGAAAGTTGAAATTTTTCTTTGGGGAAACAGATTTGTTCATCATGGACTCAAAAAATATTAACTACATACTCCTCAGGGTTAGAATATTTTCTATCAAGCAAGCCTAATGAGAGGTTCAAATGAAAACCGCCTCTGTTCATTTTTGTTTGTTTATACTTAATTCTTCTTGAGTAGATTTTTTTACCTCCATGTATTATTCTCTAAATCCTGAGAGAGAAAAACAAGATATATATTCATTTTCCTGATAGCCTATGATTTTACTAAAGAGTAATTCTTAGGTAATTAGGGGTTTTCCAAATATGAATGATTTATTTCTCCCTGAAGTGAGGTGAGCAGACTAGAAGTCTCTTCTGTTCCAGAAATGAAGTAGTTTTAAAGTTTCCCCATTTCTCCTAATTTAACTTCCTGGAATTTAGGAAAATTGAGTAGAAATTATGGAAATTCCTCTTAGTAGTATTTCTTGGCCTGTCCAGATAAATATTTTCATTTTTTTGTTTTTTGTTTTTTGTTTCTTTGCTTAAATTATTTTGTTGGTACATTGTACATAAACAATACATTTACATTTATCATTGAGTGCTTGTACCTGTACATGATGTATCTTGGTTCTTATTCTTTCCCCATTCCCTGTGCTCAACGATAAATATTTTTGATTGGCATTTTTACATCTTTCCCTTCAGGCAGTTTGATAAACTGTTGCTTTTATGCATGCTCATAGCCTCTGTTCTGAAAAGCAAAGTTAAATTTAAAAGGATGTTTACAATTATTTCTATAATCGAAGCAAAGCCAAACTTCAATGTGTTTTACATTCAGCTGAGTTATGAAAACCTGACATCATTTGTGTGTCTACCTCTAAATATGGATGCATATGATAAATGATTTTTTTTGCATGGGATTCAAATATACAACCTTGGAGGTCAAACCACAAAACATCCTTCTTGAATTCAAAAAATCACTGAGTATTAGGGCCAGAGATTTAGCTCAGTGGTTCTACCACCTGCCTGGCAAGCGTGAGGTCCTGAGTTAGATCCCCAGTACTGAGAAAAAAAAAAAAAAAAGAAAGTCCTTTGGTTTGAGATTAGGAGTATTTTTAACTGGTTCACTGTTCATTGTCAACAAAAACCATTACCTTTAACTTTGACTTCCTCCATTCATTTGCTGCCCTATCTGAATCTTGTTGTACCTCTAAGGATACTCTCACTTTGCATCCCTATCAGTGAGAACTGTTTGCTTCCCACTTCTTTCACTAGACCTAGCTTTTTTTCTCTCCTGATCTCTCCATCCAAGTCTTCTCCGCTCTGCCAGAAACTGCTCATTTCAGATCACATTCCCTCTCTCCCCCATAAAAATCCTTTCCTTTGAATGTCACGTTATCAGAATCTTTAAGGATTTTGTTGCTCTCATCTACCAAGCTCTGGGTTACTCTATTCATTTCTTACAGAGTTTAACTCCTAGCTCAGCCATTATTTCCAACACTGCCCATATGATGACCTGTGATGATTTCAGTATGGACAAATTGGGGCCTCATTCCAAGTTGGGGCCTCTCCATTCCCCACAGCTCCATTGATGCTGTTCTTTACACTGACTCAGCCAATTATTATCATACTTACTTCCTAACAATCCCCCAAACACAGCAAGCACAGTGTCTTCTTTAGGCCTTTGGCCTTGCTCTGCTCTGCCCTTGGGAGTGCTCTTCCTCCAGATTTCTGAAATCAACAGTCATACCACTACCAAGTTTGAGTTACTGCCCCAGAACCCTCCCTCACATTCTTTCCCAATCAACCACTCTCTCCCATTCCTGGCACTTCCTGCCCCTTCACATTTCATTGTATACTTTTTTCAAACCACTCAATATTCTCTGACAGGCAGTACATGATTTATTTGTGTATTTATTAATTTCTCCATTTATACTAGACTAAAACTACAGGAGAAATATTTCTCTTTCTTATTCACTGCTGTATCTATCAACGGAAATACATAACATATATGTGTACATATACATTTATGTACGCATATAAAATATATAGGTCACATGTTGGACATGCAATATATATTTGATGAATTAATTTCTCCTTCTTTGAATATAATATGTGATGATTAAAGTAGTTCAATATTGTGAATGATCTCATTATGATATTTGTAGAAAGAACTCCAACAGGGATATGTGAGTGACTATCTACTGTTTGACTATCAATATTGACTATGTTGTTTGCTTAGATACAACTAGACATGTCCTACTGCTACACCATGTAAATTCTGAGTGCTATTGTATTTAAACTCTCTCTATTTTTTTTTTTTTGGTACCGGGGATCGAACTCTGGTCCTTGCACTTGCGCAGCAGGCAGTGAAACCACTGAGCTAAATCCCCGGCCCTGTACTTAAAACTTGAAAGAAGTGTCAGGCATATAGTATAATTTCTGAATTTTTCATCAATAAATCCTGTTTATAAAATAAGTAAAATTATGTCAGTTTTTTGTTTCGGGGCATGGTCTCATTAAAAAAATAAAATGGTCTCACAAGGAAACTAAAAATATTCCATTATTTCTCAGAATAGGTGTTATGTTTTAGAACTAAATTGTTCTTCAAAGGTCTCATGTATTTGAAAGGTGATTGGATCAGGGGATACTCATCAGTGGATTCATCTGTTGATGAGTTTCAGAGCTAAATGAGCTATTAGGAGGTGGAGTCTACTGGAATTGGGTCACTGGGAGTGTGACTTGGAAGGAGTATTCTTGTTCTTGGGTCCTTTCTGTTCTCTCTGCTTTCTGGATGCCGTGAGGGAAAGCAGCTTTTTTCCCCTGTCCCCTTCTGCTGTGTTATTTCTGCATTAGAGCCAACCATAGAAGGAATCCTCTGAAAACTGTGAGCCAAAATAAGCCTATATTCTTTTAACTTGTAGGTTTAGGGTATTTGCTCAGCAATGTGACTAATACAGAAAACTGGCACTGAGAGTGGGGTTGTTTATATGACTGTACCTGACCAGTGGTGAAGAAAACTTTGGAACTGTTTAATTGGAGGAATTTAGAAAGGTCTTGAGATACTGGCCAGAGAAGGCTTAGAATGAGGTGAGAAGAGCTTAATGGTGGAAGCTCAGAAAACTAGAATGCTGACAGGAATACCAACACTAAAGGCCAGGCTCATGAAATTTCAGTTGGAAACAAGGACTGGTTTAAATACTGGACCAGAGGCCATCCATGTTTCATTCTGGCAAATAATTTGTCTATGTTTTGTCCATGTCCTAAGACTTTGTGTTAGGGTGAATTAAAGGTGATGGAGTAACTAATCTGGTAGAGAAAATTTCAATTACAGGCTGAAAAAATGGGTACCACAGGCTGCTTTTGGCAAGATTTATAATGAGAATCAGGAGCAAAAAGTAAAGCCTAAAGATATGAAAATTATGAGGCTTAGTCACAAAGGAAGAACCTATAAATTTGGAACCAAGGAGAGCATGATGGCTGAAAGAATTAGCATTAAAGAGAAGCCAAGTGCTTTGCATTGGAACAATAGGAAGCATGCCTGAAGTCCTCTCAGGAAATGGCCAGAACCCACTTATGGCAGCCTAAGGGTGAAAAAGAGTAAATTCTTTTGAAAAACTTTCTTTGTCATGAGAGCCTCAAGGTGCCCTGCTCATTTACAGTCACCTAAGGAAGTATTTCCACACCAAATTCAGTCTTCCAGATACTCAGAGACCTCAGCAACCAGGATCCAAGAAGGTCAGGCTACTGTTCGGGTGGCAACAGACTTAGTGTTATCCACATCATGATTCTTTTTCAAGCATGCAGAATGCCATAGTTATTGGGTACAGAGGCTTCCATTCAGATTTCAGAGGAAGACCTGGTGGTCCACCCATTTGCTTCTGAGAGGGTGATGAGTAAAGTTGTGGGAGTAAAGAAAAAGGTGTAGTGGAGACTCCAAGAAGTTGGAGATGCTAGACATGTGGAATGTCTGCTGAGGAAAGCCACAGGCAACAAATGGGGCCAGTGCAAAAGATAGGCTACAAGAATTGAAACTGGCAATGCCATAGGGAGGGTTGCACAAGCCCTGTGGAGCTCAGATCTCACCATCGTATACCCCAAGTGCTGGACAAGGTGCTATAGCATTTAACATTTGATAGATGTATTTGGGTTTTGCTTTAGTTTTAGTCCTTTTTATACCCTATTCCTCCCTTTTGGATGGGAATGTTTACCCTATATCATTGTATTTTGTAAGTATTTAACTTTCTTTTTTTATTTTTACAGGGGCTCACAATTAAGAGTTTGTCTTGTTTTCTCAGAGAAGACTAGACTTGAACCATTCAGCAATGCTGGAACTGTTAAGAGTTTGGTAACTCTTGGTGATGGACTCAATGCATTTTGCATAATGAGATGAACAAAAGCCTTTCTGAGCCCCAGGGCAGAACGTCATGGTTTGGATCCACATTGTCCACCAAATGTCTCATGTTTTTAGAAAGTGATTAAATCTTGAGGGCACTATATTTTCAGTGGATCCAGTGATTGATGCTTAGTAGTTCATGTGCTGTTAGAAGGTGGGCTTTGATGGAGGGGTGGGTTACTAGGGACATGTCCTGGAAATGTATGTTCTTGTCATTGGCTCTTCCTTTCTTTCTCATCTTACTGGCTGCCATTGGGAAGGGCTTTATTCCACCATGCCCTTCTGCTATCCTGTTTCTGCACTAGAGGCAACCAACTTTTAACTAAACCTACTAAAACCATGAGCCAAATAACCTCTCCTTCACTAAGTTTCAAGTGTTAAGTGTTTTTTCCCAGCAATGGGAAAGTGACTGATGTACTATCTTTTGTCAAAGTCAAGAAAAGAGGATTTTGCCTTGTAGTTGTCTTCTCAAGGTATGAAAATCATGGATTCCAAAAGGAAGATACCTTGCCTCAAGCCATTACTATCTCTGTAATTCAGCCCCAACCCCTTGTTTGTTCTCAAAGAAATATCTCACTTCCTTTCTTCCTTTCTGAGCATCCTGGATATATGAATTACTGCAGAGCTTTCTTAATCCTTATAAACTTCCAACAAAGATAAATCCCTGATGTAACAACATTTATTTGACATTTAAAAAGTAGTGAAGATCACAAAAACTTTAATATAAAACTCCTTAATTACTACTAGTATACTTTTAGTTGTGAGTCAGATGTGTCTTAAAACTAATAGGAATTTGGTTAGCGTAATGTATTTAATCATTTTTCCCCACAGTTTTTATTTAAATTTAATTCTAAATTCTCTTTCATAGCTCAGTAATAGTTATAAATTTGGGAGAGAACAAAACATATTTTCCTTCATCGCTCCAAATATGTGAAATAAATAATAGCCACAGAACCAATAATGCAGATTATTATTTAATGAGCTTATATCATGTGCCAAGAATGATTTTCTTTATTGCCATAATGCTAATATTCACCTGAGTGCTGTAAAAAAAATTTTCAAAAGGAAGCCATTTCTAGGTTGGTATATATGATTTATTAAAATATAGAATGATGAGGCCAGGGATTTAGCTCAGTGGCACCGTGCCTGCCTTGCAAGTGCAAGGTGCTGAGTTCGATCCCCAGTACAAAAAAAAAAAAACAAAAATAGAATGATGGTTTGGGATTTGACTAGGGAGAAATAATCCAAGAAGATGCAATAGAAATTCAAACTCCTAGTAGTTAGAAAAAATATAGGAAATAATGCCAATTAAACCATATGAAATTAATATATATAACTTGCCAAGGCTCAATTGTGGGCTAGAGATGCAAGAATGTGTTGGAAAGTGTGTAGACAAATGACCAGAAAAGAATTTCAAGTTCAGATAAGATGTAAATTATAAAGGCATATATTGACTACAGCTGCATTAAAGATTTTGGATTTCATCCAGAAAAAGTAGTACTTGTTATTCCCTTTACTATTTTTTTAACACTTTTCTATCTTTCCTTTGTTTCTTTTATCTTCCCATTATCTCCTTTTTTCCTTCCTTTCTTTACCCTAATCTCTTCCTACACTAAAATGCATATAGACTGAGCTTCTAAAATATATGGGACCTGCAGCTGCTCCCTAAGAATATTTACTTAAGACAGACCTGATTCCAGCCCTCTTGAAACTTAGAGCCTAGTAGAGAATTTTGGCATGTTCAGGGAACTGAAATATATCCAGACTCACTTGAAGTAAAAGTAGATAAATACCATGAAACAGATGAGGTAAGAGAAGAATGCATCACAGGTGGTACAGAAAATTAAATGAATAATTTTGTGCTTCATGGTTAGAGCAATGGAAAGATATCAAACTACAACAAGCCTAAAAAGTATATGACTTGTGTTTGTGAAAGATCATACTGATTACGTGTGTGAAGAATCAATTACTAGAGGAAAGGCGTGGATAAAGATGAACAACTAAGTATCCCATTGCTATATCATTCATAAAAAATGAAGACTTACAACAAGAAAGTAGTGAATGGTGATAGAAGAGGAGAGTTACAGGTGGTTTAGAGAGAGATCAAAAGAGGATTTGGAGACAAGGTATTCAATTTGAAAAAAATACAGAACATAAAGTAATTAGAAATTGTGATCTAACTTCACAAATAAAATAAATAAGTACCTCTTTAACAAGCTATTAACTTTCTGTCCATCACAGTTTCCAGAAGAGTAGCTAATAAACCTTGTATAAAATTTCATCTGCTCTTATTCACCTTCTCCAGTGAGGTTTCCGTTCCTCTCTACACTAAAATAGTTTTTAATATGAGCTCGAGTAACCTCAATAACACACAAAATTCTGGGTATTTTCCACTCTTGACTGTTTGCCATCATTAAATTGCCTTGAGCATTCTATTCTATTGATTTCCATGACATTAGATTCTCCTACTACCTTTTGCCTCTTTTTTTGTTGTTGTTGTTTTTGCCAGTTTTGTTCACACTTAACTTCCTAGACTTTAAATATTACAGCTAGTAATGGTTCAACGCTAAGCTATCTCCTATTCTCTGTCCTCCCTTCCTCTCTCCCTATCCATAGGAATGGCTCTTAAATTTGTACCTCAATTCCATACACTTTGTTTTAAAAATTCCAGCCTCAAATCTAACTGCATATTTTAGATCTCCATTTTAATTCTTTACAAACACCTGAAATCAGCATGCCTATTCATGGACAGACAAGAGTAAAAGACAAGTTTGAGGGTAGGAGGGTATGTGTGGTTGTAAATAACAGTAGTTGAGATGTAGTGAAAGAGAAGTCTTTGATTAACAATGTCAATGTATTGTGAGATCATGGATTAGACATGCTTTCCTGAAAAGAATGAAACATTGTAGAAAAATGGCATAAATTGGGTGTTGAAGTTTTTTAGTCAGATACTAGGTTTAATATTGCACACATATTTTATTATGAATCATTTTGAGATGAGAAAAAAAGAGATGTAGCTGATGATTTTGGAAAAATGAGAAAAATAAAATAAATGGAAGGAACACATTAAAAATCTGAGAAGAAATAGACCATATAAAACATAGAATATGGATGGTGAAATGACAAAAGTTATCTAAATTAGTACTTCAATATTAGATCTACCGAATGATCAATGAAAGCACTAATTCACAAAATTAGCTTAAAATCTAATTTTAATGGCACATTGCAGTAAGAATATATTTTGAAATTTAGAAAAAGAGAGTGCTATCTTAGAAATATAACTAATTTTAATACTGGTAGCAGAAAATTTAAATAAACTAATACCTAGAGAACAGGACAGAAAATGAATTTTTTAAAAAAGTTTAAAAATAAGATATCTGATCTATGTGATTTTATTTTTTTCCCTTTTTTTTTTTTTTTTTTTTTT
>NW_004624750.1:15338600-15361844 GCF_000247695.1 Heterocephalus glaber | reverse complement strand
TTTTTGGTACCCGGGATTGAACCCGGGACCTGGAGCATGTGGCAGGCACTGGAACCACTGAGCTAAATCCCTGGCCTGATGTGATTTTATATCTTAACTAAAGTTTTCTACTCTGTCTGACATAAAATACCAGAGATTGAGTGACTCGAAAAACAATAAATTTTCTTAGAGTTCTGGAAACCAGAAGATGAAGATCAAGGTACCATGGGGGTTGGCTTCCTTCTGTAGGTACTCACATAGCTTCCTCTCTTAAGTAGCAAAGAGCTCTTCGATGTCCTTTCCTCTTCTTATAAGCACTCCAGTCCTATCAGATTAGAGCCCCACTGTTATTACCTAATTTAACCTTAAATAACTCCCTAAAGTGCTTACCTTCAAATATAGCCACATTGGGGTTAGGATTTCAATGTATGGACTTAGAAAGAACATGACACAATGACTTAATCGATAGTAATAATTTTTATACATTAGGTAATTTCTCTTAAACTATTATACAAAGTGGATTAAGGAAGGTAGAACATCATTGTCTGTCAAAGAATAGAATAAAAACATTCCCAACTTACTTTATAAGACAAATGTGAACTTAACAGCAACATGTACAAATATTTTAAAAAAATAAAATTATTGCACATGACTGTTAAAATAAATTTCCAAACAGAAGCCAACACTCAAAAGAAGCCACACCCAGCTATACATTTGCAACATATGATCAAAACAGCCTGACGAAAGTTCAAAGTTGGTTAATAATTAGAAATTTTTAACAATTTATCTCATTACAAAAAAAACCCTATCCATAGATGGAGCAAAAGCATATGAAAATCTTCAATGTGTACTTATGATAAAAAAATCAGCAAATTATAAATTAAATAATACTCTAATAATAGTTTTATAATTAATGGAGGAATGTTGTAAGCTTTTCCTTTGAAACTTCAACAAAAAGATGAGAATTCTCAACACTGTATTCAACATTTTGGCAAATGTAAATGGCAGGTCAGAAAAATATGTCATAGTAATTAGAAATGAAAAAAGAAAAGTTGCATTATTTAATAGGATATCACTGTGTTGCCGAAAAGTCAAAATACTAAAAAAAACCACCTAAAAGTCACTAAATAAATTGATCAAAGTCATTGGATAAAACAACAGTATAAAAAAATCAATAGAACAAATACAAAAAAGTACAATTTATAATTATATAAAAAGGAATGAATCTTTTTAGAAAATGAGCAAAAGCTATGCAAGGAAAAAAAGTATTCAAGGGAATGAAGGAAATCAAGTACCATAAAGGGCTAATGAAAACTAATATATTTAACAATTGGGAGATTCAATATGATTATGGTGATGATAATGATGATGATGATGATGATGATGATGATGATGTCAATCTCTCAAATGGATTCATAGATCCAACTCAATCCCAATAAAATTCTCAGCCAAATTTGCTTACTAAGGTAGCTAAGTACTTTTTATATGTTTCAAATGAACTAAAATGGCCAAGAGACCCAAAAGACTCTTACAGAGCACAGCAAGGTTAGAATAACTAAGAGAGTGCTGGTGTAGTTTGGATCTAGAATGTTCCTTCAAAGCCTCCTGTGCTTGTAGAAGATGGCAGAATTGTGGGACTCCTATAGTCATTGGTGGAAGAATCAAAAGCTGAGTGTGCTGTTAGGTGCCTAAGCCTGGTTGGATCCGGTTGTTGAGAATATGACCCTCCTGTTTTCCTCTGCTTCCTAGCCACCATCGCATGAACAGCTTTTTCTCCACCATGTCCTCTGTCTCCATGCTGGTGCTGTCTTGGAGACAGCCAACTATGGATTAAAAACATGATCCCAACTAAACCTCTCCTTTTTAAAATTGTGGGTGTAGGGTATTGGGCCTAGGAAAATAAGAAATTGACTAAGACAAGTGCAATATAGAGCAAAAATAAGCAAATCAAGCAAAGGAAAAGAATAGAGAATTCAGATGTATATATAGAGAGATATATATCAGACATATATATATGTATATATAGATGTATGTATATATGTGTATATGTCTATATGTATCAGATATATAACAGACATATACAAACAAATGCATAACTAATGAATATATGATGAATATATATGCATTTGTTTAGTTTATTAAAGGAAGCACAGTTACATATAAACACATATAAAGATATCTGGCAATATAGATATGTATAGAGTTAAAATATATCTATTTTTTTGGTTCTGTTTCTCTGAAGAACCTAGAATAATGCATGTATGATCCCTTTTATTTTAAGTTCATTACTGTAAGAGTTTTTTGCCCAGGGTTAGAAGTCTCTTTAAAATATTTAATTTAATTAGAAAAGTAGAATATATATTTAGGCCATGTTTTATCTTACCTAAAATTAACTTCACATGTATTCAGTTCATATATATATGATTTGACAATTAATATATATATATGTATATAGGTATTTACTTCAATGAAGTCATTTAAATAGATCTGTAATTTTGATATGCAACATTAATATATGTATACTTACTTCCATGTAGGTATTTTTAAAATATAACTCTTGAAAATGAAGACTCAAAACTGACTTTACAGATTTTGTTATTAGGTTCATCGAAAGTCTGAAGAATTTATAGATGAAACTTTAAGATACACAAGTAAGTTTATCAAGTTTATTGGTTACAAGATCTATATATAAAAATCAAATTTTCTAAAAATATATTTAAATCACGCTAATATTAAAATATCCAATATGTAGGAAAATGAAATAAAGATGATCATAGAAAAATACAGGATTATTGATATAAATTTTTAAAATACTAAAATAAAGGAGAAATATGCTATAGTATGGTAATATCTACTATAATTAGGTTTCCATTCGGCCTTTTATTGACTATATTATCACATACATAAATAAATGTACAAACTTTTGTTTGTTTCTACCATTGCTTGCAATGCAAAGATGGAGAGAAATCTGAATACCCATAATTGATGGAGTAACATTTTGTCTACTCTTTTATACTGCAAAGAGAAGTAAAAAATAAAATTGTATAAAATTATGCGCAGATCTGAGTTCTACACGAACTTTATTCCACACAAACCAAATCTGTATAAGTTTGTAAATAAAAACAAAGACAGAAACAAATGAAGAACATTGTTAGTCTATTATTTTCAGAAAAAAATAATCAAGAGGAGAAAGATGTAGATCAGTTGGAGAGATTTTTATACATACTGGCATGTATCCTCTTTTTATTGTTGGGTTACAGTGAGCAAATATTAAAAAATTGCAATTTTTACATCTAAAATATTTGAAAGATAAAGTATTTTCTTCATGGATCAAATCTATAGCAAGCTTCTTTGTTTTCCATATATTCTCACCTTTTTGGCTTCACTCACATACATTTCCCCGTAATAGTTGTTTCTTGTTTGCTTTCATTAACTTCCCTTGAAACTGGTTTAGCTATGCCAAGTTTCCTTTTATTATAATGGTTATTTACAGCCTACATTGTATTTGCATTGTGTTGAGATGGGTCTGCAGGCCAAGTTTAAAAGAGGATTCTGGTAAATCCTTTCCACTTACGACACTTTTATCTACTAATTTACTGCAGTTCATTGCTCTGGTTTTGTCCTACTTAAGCATTTCACCTTGTTTCTTTATGCTTTGTCAGCAACCAAAGGCACAATTTTCTCTTGATGCATTCCAGTTTCCATAGTACAGTACTATTTGCTGGCTTGATTCACTAAGAGACAATGCTTTTACTGAATTACAAAGACTCTAGATTTAACCCAAGATAAATGTTGAAGATCGCTTAGGGTCCTGGAAAGCATTAGACACTATGTGAAATAGCAGCCTTACCTCTAAGTTAAAAGCATTTGTTTGAACTTCCAAGTACACATTCCACTTCAGTGTACTCTGTCTCCCTAAGATTTCTGTATCCTAAGCTCACCGTGACAACCTAAACTCTGTTCTTGCTGGAAGAATTTCTTCTCTCTGGGAATGTAATTAGAACACAGACACTATGATCACTCATCTTTCTGCCTTTGAAAGATTCCTTTTGTGGTTCCCCAAATACCACAAGATAGTTTAAGAAAGCAAAATTTCACCTAAAAAGCTCAATCTGACTAGTTGTCCAAACAAGTCTGTCTTACTGCCTCTTCCCTTGGCAGTAAGTGGTAAGAAGAGTTCTATAGAAAAATCCCAGTCTGAACCCTGCTGTCCTCTCCTTTGTCCATGGTCACTAGTTTTCTTTGGTTGTTTTATATCTCTCCTGATTAGTACAGTACTCTTCTTTCTGACCTTTGTATGTCTACTTTTCTCACCAGCTAATTCTTCCATCATGTATCTGCTCAAGTTATTGTTTTCAAAAACAAGAAACTCAAGCTTCTCAAGTTAAAATATTGATATTGAATAGTGGTATTTCCTTAACATCTCCAAGAGAAAAACGAAAAGTATCACTGTATCAAATAGTGTTATGAAAGTCTTCTGCTACTCCATTAGCTCTTGATACCAATATTCTGCTAGCTTTGCTCTCTCATGATGATGACAGTCTTCCAGTGCACTCGGCTGCACTACCCTCTTTGTGGGAATTCTTTTCTGATTCTGCTGTGCTTGGTAGTTTCTATTTCACTGTCTAGGACTCCATTCCAGATCACAAACTAAAAGCTTCCCTAACTCCATTGGGTAGTGGTTGTTCCTCATTTGTGTCTCACTGATTGGAGTTCTATTTATGTATCCATCAGATTATATTCTAACCATTAAAATGTCCACATAAATCATGAACTTCTCATGGCCAAGAATGATAAATTCATAGCTACAATCTCAGGTTCATTCTCTGGCCCAGAAAAGTCCAGTGTGAGCTTATTTCAGCACTGTAGGAGCAAGTCAGTAAATGGAGTCTTCCTCAGGAATCATCATGGATTCTCAACATTCCTTAAAGCTTCTTGCTCAAACTTGTCCAAGTAGGATCAGGAAATGAATGTGGCAGACGTCTCTATTACTGTGTTTAAGGAGCATCCTCCCATGAACCTTTTTTGAGTTCAGTGGAAAATCACATCAATCTCCTTCATTCTTACTGGGGACTAAATAGCATCGCCAAAACAGTCTACTCTTAAACATTGAAAATTTGATTTCCACACTACAAAATATGTCAAGCACTTGACTCCTTTCACCATTACTAAATCATGGTTGCATTTTATTTTCCTCTTAAAATTTGATTCTAGTCCAGAAGTCCTTAGAGAAACTATAGTACTTTTGCTAGCAAATTTGTGTTCAAAGTGCAAATTCTGTTTCTTGTCATGTAATGAACCACATTTTCTGCCTCACCTTAACTAAGATTAATCTATTGTATTCACGCTGTATCCTCCTAGAGAATTAACTTCTACAGGTACTATGGTAGAATATAAAGAGAGAAATATTTAAATATCATTTCATATTTCAAGTAAAGGATATGACACTGAGAAAGTATAAGTCATTTAGTAGTGTAGACATCTGTCCTAATTTTCTTGAAAGGAAAGGGTTCTGTAGAGGCAGGACTTAACATGTTTAAAGTATGAAATTCTGGAGCAGATCAGGAGGAAAGGGTCATTCTGTCACTTATTCAACGTTATATAATAAGTGGCACATGTAAAGGTCAAACTCAGTATTACATATGTCTCTAAATTCTATATGCAATCCACATGGTGCTTCTTTAATTTGGATTTACTCATAACATGTAGTTCCATAGTTTGCATCCCATTATGCAAAGATTTAAAGTCTTCAATAATAACAGAAAAATGAGAAGATTCTAGGGAGGTATTTTAATGGAATTTTAAATTATGTGTTAGTAGTATAGTCTTCTTTCTGCTACAGACATTCATCTTCTAATTATAACCCCCAAATTGCTAACTAATAGTTTTATTTTTCGTACCCCTATGGCTTAAAATGTACTTAATTAGAGACTAGTTGTTAGGATTTTCAAACTCCTTTCCTTGTGATAGTAAGTAGCTTGTAAATATCAGTAAAGCTTTTAGGGTCCCACAGTGTGCCTCCATTTCTTCTCCCAAACAATGCCCTTTCAGGATCAATTTTAAGGATATTTATAGCATAAGGAGATGACAGAGAAATGATAACACTTACATTGATTTAAAGTGAAAAGGAAAAGTTAATGGAAGGGTTAAAAGGAAGAGTTTCAAGACAAACACAATGAAGGAACAATAAATGTTTAAAGATGTCAGGGCCAGGGATTTAGCTCAGTGGTTTTGCAGCCTGCTGCGCAAGTGCAAGGACCCGAGTTCAATCCCTGGTACAAAAAAAAAAAAAAAAGTTTAAAGATGTCAGCATAACCCAGGTATGATCACACCTGGATTACGCCTGTAGTTCTAACACTCTGGGAGGCTGAGGGGCAGGAGGATCACAAGTATGAGGCCAGCCTGAACAATTTAGGAAGACCCTGTCCCAAAATTTCAAAAAGGGCTGGAGATGTAGCTCAGAGTGAAGGCCTTAGGTTTAATACTCAATACTATAAAACAAAAAAGGTGTATGGTAACAGTATATGTCAATGAACAGTTCTAGTAATGTTCCCCCAAAGATATTTAGCTTGATGTATTTCATTTTGTGAAATTTCCTCACTATCCTATCTACCTTTATAAATAAATACCCTTTCATACATATGATTTCTAAAGCTTGAATTTCTTAATTATATCTCTCAAGGTATATTTGATTAAATACAGATCTGACCATATTTCCCATGGGTCTTAGTAACCTGGAATACAATTGTCTTAATATTAGAAAATATTGACATGAATGGAGAAAAAATATATAGCATTATATGTTCAGTCAGTGAAAGGAAGCATGATATGTAGCACATTTTAGACCAAGGGTTAGGAAATTTAAGTATGTATTTTCAATCTTGTGATTAGCTGTCTGACCCTAAGAAAATTATGACACTTCTCTTTTCATTATTTCCATTAGTAAAACAAGAGATAAGTTAATTGCTTTCTTCTACTCATGAGCATCTACTCATCATGTATGTGACCACAGTGCATGCTGGGAAGGGAAGTATATGGTAAATGTGAATAAGAAGGGTGTGCTGATTATAATACTTCAAATACACATATCTGAAGAGGAATAGCTATGCTGTATACTGATTCTAAGAGAACAGAGAGGCTTGGAGGAAATATGATTTGGCCACAAATCACAAAACACTTAGCTTACTCAGGTGATTATGAAATATCCTCCAGCTCGAGTACATGTGCATACCAGTGCTACTTACACTGTACTGTGAATACCTAAAACTTACAGATCTCATTAAAGTGTAGATTATAATTTAGATGGTCTGTGGTTCGACCGGAGAATTTGCATTTCTAATAAGCTTCAGGGTAAGGTTAATGGTTCTGGCCAAGGACCATACTTTGAGTGGCAAAGAGAATTCTGTTTGGTTTGTATTGTAATTCAAGGAGAGATGAAGATAAGCAGCATCAGGACAGTCATCCTGACATTGCAATAAAAGACTGATTTGGGATTTGGATAGGCAGTGTCTTAGTCTATTTAGTCTACCATTAAAAAAAGCCATAAACTGGATAAGCTACAAATAACAGAAACTTATTGCTCCTAGTTCTGGAGGCCAGAAGGTCAAAGTCCAAACCGCCACCAGATTTGGTGTCTAATGAGATCTCTTCTGCTTCATAGTTCTTGCATTCCAGCTGTGTTCATACATGGTGAAAGTGGGAGGACCTCCTGGGGCTCTTTTAAGATGCCCATGACAGCTTACTCCTAAAACCCGTGTCCCAAGACCTAATTAGTTCCCAAAGAGCATAGTTGTGGAAACCATGAATTTGGGAGTCAGGAGTTCAACATATGAATTTGGGGAAGACAAATACTCAGACAATTACAGGACAATATTAAATGAAGTAGTACTATGGTAGGAAGCCCTAAAATAATTTTCTTCAAAAGATAAAGAATTAAAAAGAATACACCTGAAAAGGCTTTGGGTAATTTGCCATTGAGAAAATTTTAGAATATAGAGAACACAGAAGTAACCTATTTCAAGAAAGAAGAAGAAGAAGAAGAAGAAGAAGAAGAAGAAGAAGAAGAAGAAGAAGAAGAAGAAGAAGAAGAAGAAGAAGAAGAAGAAGAGGAAGAGGAGGAAGAGGAGGAAGATGAAGATGGAAGAGGAGGAGGGGGGAGGGAGGAGGGAAGGAAGGGGAGGAAGAAAACATCAAGGCAGAGAGTGTGGTGTCCAAACTTCATGGGGAGAAGAATAAACTTGGGCAAGTTTTTCAAAAACAAACCAACTTTGGTAGAGACAGATGTAGCTACATCAGATTTAAGACCTTGAGCTAAAAGGGGAACTTTAAGAACCAAGTGCTAACACCTGCACAATGTCAGGATGCACCAAAACTAGTGAGAGAAATGGACACAGCACGGAAAGCCTTCATAAAAGCAAAGAACAATTAAGATGTTTTCCAGAGGGTGGAAATATAAAAAGGCAAAGAAAAACAATCACCATGGTGATTAGGAATCATGTTTTTGGAGAAAAGAAGAGGAAACCAGACAAAAAAGGAAAGATCATCAGAATCCACTGGAAAGGAAAGAAGAGGTGGGGAGAATAATCCAGAGCAGCAGTCAGAGAAAGGCTGGGAAAATGGATTCATAAAATCTGTGTATATTGAAATGAAGTAACTAGAGAAGTCAGTGTAGGAGCTGAGAAGGAACAGATCACAAGTCAACAACAAAACGCAAAAAGGGAAGAAAGTGTTCCAAAAAGAAAGAAAAATAGAATTTAATGAATGTCTTTATAAATTAAATGAGTTATTTTCATGACTCACAATTTAAAAGGAAAAAGATGACCTCAATTTGAATTTTGGTAAATGCTAAAAGCCTTATTAAATACTGTTGGGAAGGGATTGAATCACAAGAATAGGAATTATTTTCAAAAGCTAGAAAGAATAACATAAATAAAGAACACAGTGAAATAAAATTTCAGAGTAAATAGTAAAGACCAGTGAGTAACCAGTTGGAAAACACGGTGCAGAGAACTAAGCAGAGGCAAAGAAGTGTGCGGGAGTAAAAATAAGAACAACACTCATCCAGGGAACTTGGTAAGTTTCCACTCCCCTGTACCACAGACCTAGTGGAAGCTTCCTACCTCTTGCCCTGGTGAGCAGAAGCAGATCTTTCCTTCCTTATTGGTTCTTCATTCATTCATTCATTCATTCATTGACCCGTCCATCCATCTATCCATCCATCCATCCATTCATTCATTCATTTGTACTTTTGCAGATTATTTTTAAATGTTTGGCTGATACATAGTAATTGTAAAAATCTATGGGGTACATTTTGATATTTTGATATGGGGATATAATGCATAATGATCAGTTAATTAGCATCTCTTTCTCAAGCATTTATTGTTTCTTTGTGTTGGGAACATTTAATTCTTCTACTTCTTTATAAACTATTGTAAACTATTGTCACCTTATTGGACTGTAGAACACTAAAGGTTATTCTTCCTATTTAACTGTATTTTGGTACATGTTTTCCAACCTCTCTGACTCCTTTCTCTCCTACCATTTCTTCCATCTAATTACCACTATTCTACTACTCTCTACTTCTATTAATCAATTTTTTTGACTTCTGCATATGCAACATTTGTTTTTCTGTGACTGGCTATTTCACTTAACATGGCTGTCAGTAAGTTCCATTCATATCTCCATTTTTCTTTATAACATTTTCTTCAACCCTTCACCCATCTATGGACACTTTGGTTCATTTCATGTGCTGGTTACTATGAATAATGCTACAGTGAACATGCAAGTCCAGATGTTGTTTCAACACACTAATTTCAATTCCCTTGCTATATACTCAATATATAGTGGATCATGTGGTAGCTCCATTTTTAGGTTTTGAAGAACCCCCACCGTTTTCTATAATGTTGGTACTAATTTACATTCCTATCAATAATATATAAGAATTTCTCTTTCTTCAAATCCTCCCAGCATTTATTTTTGTGTTTTTGAAGATAGCCATTCTAAGTAGACTGAAATGACATTTCATTGTAGTTTTGATTTGCATCTCCCCAATAATCAATGGTGTTGATCATATTTTCATGTACTTGCTGGCTATTTGTATATATTGTTTGGAAAAAACACTATTTAAATCACTGGTTTATCTTCAGTCCTATTGAATTTGTTTCGTTGAGCTTTTTAAATTTCTATGACAGAGGTGGTGAACCTATGATATGCAAGTCACAGCAAGCACACAAAGCCCTGTCAGCACATGAGCCAAACATACGAGTTTTTTATTTCTAGACTAAAACCTCAGTATTCAGGTATAATTTCAGTGTTGCCACTTTGTGATAAATAACTGGGTTTGGGTTGCAGTTTGGGCACTCTTCTCTAAATGGTTCACCAATACTGACAATGAGTTATGAATATGAATCTCTTGTTGGATAAATAATTTGCAGATGTTTCTCCCACTCTGCAAGTTATCTCTTTACTCTGTTGTTTTCATTATAAGTTTTACTTAAGTTACCTGTGCTTTGGGGGCCTGACGAAGAAATCATTGCCTATAACAATCATTTTTTATTTATTTTTCATCATATAATGATCATACAACAAGATTGAGGAATTTTTCCTAAGTGACTTTGGAAGATTCTTGTCAAGACAAGGCTATGGCTACCTGAAGATAAAGTCCAAGGACAATGCCACAAAATGAGAGCTGGTCAAGCAAAGGACTTTCTGACCAGAATTGGGTAACACAGAGTCTTTCTCAAATGCTCAACTCTGCTCATTCTGCTTCAACCCTACTGTTTTTTTCCAGTGTTTGCCCTTACCATTTCTCTAAAACCTTTTCCTTTTTAATCATTTACAACTAAATCCTGAGGCATTTGTCTTTTCCCCTAACTCTAAAGACCCTGATAGGTGAAGGTGACTGATGAGCAACCTGACAAGGAAACTTGAGTTATGAAAGTAGTTTTAGTCCATTTCTTACAAAGATGTTGGTAACATGAAGTAACGTATTTCCAAGTCATAATGACCAAGTCATATTCAGAGGGTCATACTTTAGTTTAACTTTAGGAGATAACCTTAGTTTAAGAGTATTTTCTACTGTGTATCCTTCCTGGAAGATCAATCCAATGTGATAGGAAGTGCTATAATTTTTAAATTTCTAATCAGGGCTGGTACATATCCAAATCGGACATTACTCAATGTTCTCAAATCTATTTCAACTTTATCAGAGAAAGGGAGGAAAACTTATCCAAAAGCAAATAAAAATTTGAATCATTATTGGTTTTAGTGTGTACCATTAAAGAAATTTTGGAGAAATGCAAAGAAGTAGGACAGAGGTATAATGTCTAGCATGTTTAGTCTTTGAGGCAGAATAATCAAACATTGAGTATATCTGTAAAAATAATTTTCAAAAAATATACCCATAGCCGGTATCTTCCATTACAGTCAACATACCAGTTATTATATGATGATACAGTTATTAAATGAGACATTCGTATAAAAATTTCTTCCTGATAATTTTCGTCAATGTATAAGTCATAGAAAAAATAATTCTCATAAAAGTAAGTGAAGGAATCTACTCAAGAGTAGTGGAATAAAAAGCAATGTAACATTGAACATAGTTTTCATGAAGAGTTGATTTAAGAATTGAATTTCCAAGGTTCTTACTAGTAGTGTTTTCTATTGGCAGGAGGTTTACAAGGCAGGAAAGAAAGTAAAATGATTCATGATTTTTGCGGGATAAACAGAATAATGTATTCCCTTCGTGATTTCTCTGGGCATGAAAAGGAAATAGTTCTGCAAAAGATTAACTTGGACCTTTCTGTTAATGCACTCACAATTGTGAAGCAACAAATTGTGTAGCAAACTAAAATCTGGCAACACTGAACCTTGTTGTTCAAACTGGAAATCACATGTTTTTCTTGCAGCATAAACAAGATGAAATCCTCATTCAGGCTATCACTGTTAGGTATTAACACAATATTTTTGTGTTCTTTCCTCCCAGTGTGAATCAAAACTGTTTGCTGAGAAACTATTTTCCCTTGTAATAGGTGTATTCATCATAACTACATGTATAAATTACATCTCTTTGTCAATAAAATTTTAAATTTTAAATTACCTAATTAGAAGCCATAACAAGCACAAATTAAGATGTTGATAAAAAGCTTATTTCTTCAGTGAGATCCCTCTAGATCGTCAAAGTAAATGTTGTTTTTCCTTGTGTGTTTCATAGCTGAGAGATCCTTAATAGATAGGAACAAGCCAAGGAGAAATAGAACACTTACTAGGCTTTGAACAAAATTGCTATATTTTAAATATTCTGAGTATTCAAATTTTTAGCTTGGGCCATTGGAGTAATACTGCTATTTAATTAAATAGAAATGACAGAGAGGAAATCAGACAGAGGAAAACATGAAGCATTCCCTGGCCTTGTTACCTTTCAGATACTTACCAGACGCCCATGATGAGCTCTCAAGGAGGCACCTGAACATACAGGTATGACAATTAGGAAAAGGCACAAGTCATAAATTTAAAAAATCAGAATCACTTGCTTATACTTGGTATTTTAAAGCCACCTGATTGAATGAGCTTAACCAGAAAGCAAGAAGGAAATCTAGAATAGACATTTAGAGGTTGAGCAGACACGAGTGAGTCAGCAAGGGAAAATAAATGACCAGGAATGCAGCAGAAGACCAAAGGTGCATGTGGTATCATGGAAACCTAGAAAGGAAAGTGTTTCTTAAAGTAGAAAATGGGCAACAGTGTCAAGTGCTGTCAAAAGGGCAAGAAATGAGATATTCCATGTGAACGCATTTAGTGGACTTCCTGACACACAGTAGGAATTCAGTAACCATTTTTTTCTTTTAGTGATCATGAATATAGGCTTGGGAGTCAGTATGGATGAACTGAAATTCTTCCTCTGCTGTTTCATATCTGTGTGACTTTAGATAGTAGTTTAGCCCCTCAGTACCTTGGTTTCTACACTTTAGTATTTACTTCATAGGTGTGCAGCTAACACATTGCTATTAATCAATAAATTTAATTGCTATAAGCTTTCTTATTTCCACATCTTTTTACAATGTGCAGTAATAATTATAAATTCCTTTTTATTGAGTACTTATTTCATTTTTATTTTTTATCTTTAACTGATACAAAAAAAGTGAATATAATTATGGGCACCATGTGTTGATTAGGCACACACATGCATTTGTCTCCTTGAATATTATCATTTCCATACGGTAGAAACATTTAGGATCCTTGCTTCTAGCTTTTATACATAAATCTAACCACCATTCTACTTTCATATTCTATGACATCAACTTTTCTAGACTCTACATATGTATCTGTCAGCTTTCCTGTCCCTGGGGGAAAATATCCAGCATTTACAAATTAAAGGACGAGAAGTTTAATAGATCTCAGGCTCTGAGGTTTCCGTCTGTGTCTGGCTTCAGGGCAGGAATATCATGGCAGAAGAGTGTGCTGGGTCTCACTTCGTGGAGGCCCGGAAACCAACCGTAGAGGAAGAGCGCCAGTGGAAGCTGTACCCTCCAAAGGCACGCCCCCAGGACCTACCCCCTCCAACTGAACCCCACCTCTAACGCCATATTTAGCCGGTGGATTAATCCACTGTCACGATCCAGTCATCTCTGAAGACAGTCAGTTTGATAACTAAGATTAACAGACACAATGTCTGAGGAATATCATCTGGTATTTGTCTTCCGCGCCTTGCTTATTTCATTTAACATTGTGCTCTCCTAGTTCATTTAGTTTTTCATGAATAATAGGATTTCCCTTTTCGAAAAAAGCTAAAGCGTATTTCATTATATATACAACACATTGTCTTAGTGCATTAATGAGTTGATGGACACTTAGAATTTCTCCATTTCGTGGCTGCAGTAAACAGTGCTGCAACAAAGGTGAAGTGCAACTGTCTCCTCAATGGATTTATTTTTTTCCCCTTAGATTTATAACCACACAGGGATTGATGATAGCTTCATTTATAATTTTGTACAGAATTCCCATATCTTTTCCATGGTGGATGTGTTAAAATATAGTTCTACCAACAGTATGCAAGGGTTCTCTTTTCTACAAATCCCATCTGTCACTTGTTACCTATTGTCTTTCTGTTAATAGCCATTTTAATTGGAGTGAAGTGAAATCCATTTGTGGTTTTAGTTTTCATTTCCCTGATGGTGTAATATTAAATATATATAGAAAGAGACTATATGTGATCATATAATATGTGTCTTTCTATGCCTAGCTTATTTCACTTAGCATAATGTCTTCCAGTTTAACCATATCAGCACAAATGAAAGAATTTCCTTCTTTCATACCACTATGCAGTAGGTATTCTCTAGCATAATGCTGAAATGCATACAGGAGTGCAGATATCTCCTTGAACTGCTCATGTTGACTTTTTATATGTGTGTTACCCAGAAGTAGCCTTGCTGGATCATATTGTAAGTATATGTTTAGTTTGTTGAAGACTCTCTGCACGGTTTTCCATTATGGTCGTATTGTTTGCATTCCTACCAAGGGTGTACTCGAGGTCCCTTTTCACCACATCCTGCACAATACCTGGTTCATTTATCATCTTGATTATTGCCGATCTCAAGGTGTACGACGGTATCTCATTGTGACTGTAATTTGTATTTCCTTAATGATTAGAGATCTTTTTTTCCATTTATCATTTTGGCTTTGGTATGATTTTCTTTTTTTGAGAAATGACTTTGAAGCTTTGACTTTGTCCATTTATGGTCCTATAGTAAAATACCACAGACTGGGTAATTTATAAATATTAGAAATATATTTCCCAGTGTTCTGGATACTAGGACATCCAAGACCCTGGTGCTGGCAGGTTCCGTGTTTGTCAAGGGCTGATCTGTGCTTCCAAGACAGTGCTGCGTTCTCCCATGGTGGAAGGAGCAAGGGCAAAAGGGTCAAGTGATCTATGAAGCCTCTTTTGCAAGAAGCTTGATGTTATTTACTTGGGAGGAACCTTTATAGCTTAATAACCTCTCAAGGCACAGCCTTTTAATTCTGTCCAATCAGTGATTAGTTTTCAATAGGAGGGGTATGAGGGTAGTTAATCTACACCAAGATCCTTTGCTTGTGTTTTAAAATTGTGTTTTTAAACTTTTTTATGTTGAACTTTTGTATTTCTTATATAATTTCAATATTATCCTCTTATCAGATGTATGGTTTGCAAATATAGGGGTTCCTCCATCTTGGCAGGAGTTTGCTTTCAGTATCAAAATCTGTAGCTGCTGAAGTCCTTTACATGAAATGGCATAGTATATAACCTATGCATATATTCCATATGTCTCCAATCTTTTCTAGATTTTTAATATTATATTTAGTTTTATACTCTTGCTTAGGGAATGAGAATAAAAATATTTGTACATGTTCAGTACACATGTAATTTAAAAATATTTCCTAGTTGTAATTGCTTGAATCTGTGGATTTAGTATCCCCAGATATGAAGGATTGACTATGGTTTCTTCCCATCCATGGGTTGTCTCTTCATTCTTTTGTTTCCTTCACTGTGCAGAAGCTTTTTAGTTTGACATAATCCCACTTGTCTATTGCTTTTTTTGTCTGTGCTCTTCAGACCAGTCGTGGGCTTTTCGCACTGTTTTCTGAGTGTAGTTTTGTAGTTTCAGGTCTAACGTTTAAGCCTTTAATCCATTTTGAGTTCATTTTTGTGTATGATATGAGATGACAGTCTGGTTTCATTCTTCTGCATATGGATATCTACTTTTAAATAATACACTTATTTTTATTGTTTGAAGTCTTGACAGAACACAGAATCCAGTCCAGATGGTTCTAATGAGAAGCCTTAAAAGTATTTCCTGAGGCATAGAAATTGTAAAAGTAGTCAGCCATGGATCGTGTGGTAACCAGAGACTAGCTGCAGTGAAAATTCATTTCTACCCACAACCAAAGTGACCAGAGGAAGAAATGATGCTAACAACATCCACTGACATTAGAATTGCGAAGAAGTGGCTTTCTAGTGGGAAAAGGAAGAGTACAGGAACAAGATGACAATAAAGGGAGGGAGGGGGAAGAAACGCACAATGTTCTCTCTACTTATTTTTCTATACCAGTATGCTAGGATCATCAGGTGATTCTAAAGAGAAATGACCTGTATGGGAGCCGTGGGAAGACAGGTTGCAGAAATTAGCTTTCTAAGCCTCAGGAGGTGGGACAGAGAAGGCTGAATCTTAGATTAAGGAGCCACAGAGAGATCAAACAAGCTTTGATGTTCTCTAGTGTTGTGTTGATAGCCAATCCAGTAAATAACATTCAGATGAGGAGAGTGTTTCACAATTTCAGTACCCTTGTTCTGGTGCTGGTAACCTAGCCATAGTCAGCTCCATAACTTCTCAGTTGTGCTTTATATTAGCAAGAGACCACGTGGTGTCTCCTTGGAGTTCTCCTTATAATTAAATATATGCATATGTATCAGTTGGTAGGGTGTTTGTGAGTTAGAGAAATTAAATGCATGATTCAAACTCTTCTGGAAAAAGGCAAAACTTTTGTTTGTTTCCAAGATTTGGATGGAATTTCTTCATTTGACTACATCCCACAAGAATGCCTTCATTCCTGGCTTTTACTGGAAACTTCTAAACTGTTGACACTATGCATTTTAAAAAATAAACAGAAGGGCACATCTCCATGACTTCATTTTATGTTGAGGATATAAATATTCAGAGATAAAAGACAATGTCTCTCTTTGTTGAGTGTATTTGTAAATAAGAGAATTTGTCAGTGTCATTTTATCCATCATTCTTTGCTTGCCTTTGGCATTTAATAGGTCTACAGCTGTGGTGAGAAATTATTTAATCATCATTCTTGTTAAATTAAAATTTTTAAAAAACGAATTAAAAAAAAAGGTTTTGAGGTCAAGATACCTGAAAATGTGAGATTGGTGAAATTTTTCATAGTGATAACAACATTAATAAAAATTATTTTCAAGGAAAATAATTTATTCCTCATAAAATACTCTTTTTTCTTATTTTACTGACTAAAACAGGGCATTTGGCATAGAGTACTACTAGAGATTAGCCAGGGGATAGTTTGTTCAGAACGTTGTCCCTCCTTTAATCTGGACAAATTCAAGTAAAATTATAGTTTCCCAATCTCCCTTTAATTTTCAATATTTTTTGTTGAAAAAGAACTTCAGAAAATACTGACTCTGTAACTCTAAATTTGAGACAAGACAGCTTAGAAACATTTTTATTTAAATAAGTCAGAAGAGTACTTTGCTCCCTTAGTCACAAGTCTGAGATTAACAAAATGTAACCATAAATATAAAAAAATCACTCTGTTTTCAGTTAAAGTCACTTTTTAAAAGCATGGGAAAAATTGCTTTTATGTAATAAGCTAATATACACTATTTTGTCAATTTCAAATGAGATTGATGATTACATGGTAAGTTTTTTAAATTAAAATTTTTGCGTTACTTTTTTTTAATACACTGGTATCAAACCCAGGACCTCATTCAAGCTATTCAAGTGCCTACTACTGAGCTATATACCCAGCTCTTCAATTAATCTTTGACTGGTATATAAAAACATAAAAATTTTGTGCATTAAAAGTATCATTTGATGTTTCAATGCATGTATGATTCATTATATAATGATTATATTAGGTTAGATGTATCTGTCTCCTCAGACATTTATCTTTTTTTGTGATGAAAACTTTCCTCACCATCTCTTATGGTCTTCTCAATGTACAGTACATTATTGCCATCGATGGTCACCCTACTGGGCATTATAGCACGCTGGAGCTTCTTGCTCCCATCTAACTGTAAATTAGGATCCCCTGATCTTTTTGTTTTCGTGGAATTCTACCATTATGAAAGGGATGATGACTATAAATTGCACTCTACCAAATATAGAATCAGAAAGAACAGACCTATATCGATGCATTACCAAGAATACTTAATTATTGGGCCAGGGATTTAGCTCAGTGGTTCCCCGCCTGCCTCCCAAGCTTAATGTCCTGAGTTCAATCCCTGGTACCAAAAAAAAGAACAGTTAACTATAGTTAACTATAAACTATGCACAAAGGCAACTGGTCAAATTAACAAATGAAAATAGTTTGTCTTGATATGTTCAATTTTTTTGCCCTTAACGCAAAGTAATTTCTGTCCAAAATAATTTGATTAACTTTAAATACTGAGAATTATTATACTCTGTTTGGTGGTTTGCTGGCATCAAAGACATATAATAAATGTCACTCACTTATGTATGTCACATTTTCTCTATAAAAAGTGCAGGCATATTAAAGAGATAAGTAATGAGAGAAAAGATGCTATGAGAACAGCCAAGATGCGCTGTAAGAATCCATAGAGTAATGTGAGCACACATACTGAGTTAATCTTCATAAAGTAATTGAGATTGGATAGAATTAGCCAGTGTATAGATCATATAAATAAATTTTATTTGGAAGAAACATCTCTAAAAGTAAAGGTCTGCTTAGTTTGGCTTCTAAAATAAATAACTCAGGTTTAAATTTTGACTACTACATGCAAAATTTTCTCTGAATACTAAAAGCCACATATCTCAATGGGAACAAGTTTCGTACATTTTAAAATATTCAGAGCTGGCTAGTTAATATGTGTTGTGGCTATGAGAGAGAGGTAGGCGTGAGGTAGAAGGTTGGTATGGAGAAAGAGTGTTCTGTATTCCTTCACTCCATAGAGAGATGCCCAAGCAACAAAACAAATACAAAAAAATTTCAGTTGAAATGAATACAAATACCATTTCAAATATGCACCCAATTCCAGGTGAGGACTATTAAGAATGCTGTGGTACTTTTTAATGCTATGTTGTATAGTTTGGGATATGACAAAGAATATGACACAGTGAAAAGCATGACAACATCAAGAAGTACTCCAAAATAGCCAGATAAAAGTCTCAGTAGATTAAATTCTGGATGGTAAATCTGATATTTGGAATCAGAAAGCATGGCAGCATTATAGGGAATTTCTACTGAAGACTGAGGGTCATTTTAGTTAGGATTATTTTTATTACAGTAAATGCAGTACTTTTTCATTTTAATATAACTTATGACTGACAGAATTGCAATTAGACATGGTATCTTAAATCCATCAAAACTTTTGACATTTTTCTGATAATTTATATGTGTGAGGGACATTCTCTACTATATTGGCCTTAAGAGCCTCAAATGAGTAACACAGGCTTTGCAGATAGCGTGTTAGGGAGACAGTAACTAGCTCCATGAAAACCACTTCATGGATTCTGCGATGCCACCAAATTTCCAAGCATGGGCTGCTATAAGAAGAAAACCTACATGACCTAGAATTAGAATAACATCTGAATTTAGGTGTCCCTACATAAGACACACTGAAATACAGAAAGACATGAGAAGATCTCTACTCTGAGACTGGTAACAGAGGGATTGGAAAATGAGCTGTGCTGAGAGTTAGCCCATGGATTCCAGTCTGAGGACACAATTTTTTTTAATCACCTGTATTCTTTTAAGCAACTTTAACCTCTGGACTAAACTTCTTCTTCCTAATCTAGGCAATTATATTAATTATACTTAAAATGGTCTGAAGAGTTCATTCCCTGCCTTGATCAGGCTGTGGAAATATGTGTTTCCCCTGCCCATTAGATTCCCTATCACACTGTATCTGAGACTCATAGCTGCCTAAATGCAAGGGCTGATGCACAGTAGTAATTCAACACAAATTTTGAAATACAATTGAATAATGCAAGAAAAGGAACTAAGTGAGGTACTCACAAAGATTTGCTGAACCCCTCCAAGCGAAAAAATACTGAAAATTAAACAGCTAAAGGGAAGGAGGGCATTAAAAGACATTATCCTCATAGTATTCCACAGGAGGTTGCAAATTTGCTTATGAAGATAAGTAAATTATGAAACAAATACTTTTAGCTACTGCACATTGGATTAGCTGACCTTGTGTTGTACTCCCTTCTTGATCTCCACAGTTAATGACTGGTACCAGGGCTGTTCAAAGCAACTTTCAACAAAGATGGAAAATTCTGCATGTGCCCTGTTCGGTATTTTAGCCATTGCTACATGAAGCTGTTGAAGCTTGAAATGTGGCGAATTGGGTGGGAGAACTAATTTTTAATTTTACTTAATTTTAATTAATTTAAAATCAACTACTTACACTTGATTAATGACTACTGTATTCAACAGCACAGATCTACAGTGAATGGCCATATTCATCATTGGACTGGAGCAGAGGATGGTTTCTAAGACAGCATAGTGACCCAAAATAATATACGCCTGCAAAAAGGAATCATAGGTAGAGAGACTGTAATTTTTAATATTGAGTTTTTATTTCCCATGACTTGGAATTTAACATACCTTTTCGATGTCTTTGTGTGTCCTTTCACCAGAACTGAAAACGGAATTCAGTTGCATTGCACTTAACAGTCTTTCATCTTTCTGTGATTCTGTCTCCTTATAGGTAAAATGAAGTGTTTGGACTTCATTTCTCTTCCAGCTGCAGAGATTAGGAGCAAGTTTGAATGGGCTGCTGGGAAGAACATACCTGTAGGATGGTAAATCTCATATATAAAATCCTGTCTCATCAGCAGAATCTCTCCAGCATGTTGTCTGTTTTCTCTGTACCTCTGCTCTTCTCTCATCTGTTCATAGCTCAAAAGAGTTCTCCTGCCTGATAGGTTTATCCTCCTGGGTTTGTGCTATCCTGAAGGTTTGTTTAGACAGAATCCAGACATATTGCTGTGTTTCTTATGCATTCTAACTAAGAGGGGAGCTCGAAATGGGTCGAAGTTGCCTAAAAAACAGACTTGGAAGATTAGTTGGAGATCAGAGGGAAGAAGAGCATTGTAAAGTAAACTTGGGATAAAGAGCTCCAAAGTTTAAACCGAACTAAAACAGAAAGCATGGTTTTCTTTCACAAAATCAAATCAATTTTTATTTGAAAGTTTCTTTGCACATAAAGGAGCTGCAGTGGTAGAAATGTAGATTCGTGACGTGGCCTCCTGGAGTCTGTTGAAGAAGAGTAATTCTGAAAATTCTCTCTGGTCCGCCTGGCTCCCCTGGTGCTGTTCACCCTGATGAAGACGAAGATTGCACCAGCGCCACCTTCTGGGAAAAATAGAAATAGCAGCAAAGAAGCCCTATTTAAAGACTGCCAACTCTATTTCACTCTCCAAGCAAAAAGTGAAATGTGAAATACAGGTAAAATTTCATACAGCTAAAAATTGCATAACATGCAAAGTTATAAATAATTCTGCTTAAAATGATAAGACAGGACAAATTTAAATTTGGATTTGGTTTTCCTGATTTTTAAACGATGATAAATATTATATGATTCTGTTTCAAAATAGCTAATCTGAAATAATAAAATGCTACCCCATATCCTTTTGTCATGGCTTTGTTTTAGCTTTTGTCTTGACCACAGATCTGCTTGTAATATGAAGTATTTACTTCCACTTACTCTATGCTAGTTAAGATAATCCTTAACTTCAAATAGAGTTAACAGAATTTAGAATGGGAAAACAGAGAGGCAAATTCTTTTACTTTGCCTAAAAAGAAAATTCTTACTTATTTTACTCTGAACCATGAAAATAGTGGTACTGTGAGTATGCTATAGGTTTTTAACTTGGAAAGTAAAGTCAAAGCCTTTTGAAATCTTACAAACCTTAGTAGAGCGCTTAAGCAAAGTTGCTGAATAATATGCACAAACACCTCTAAGGCATTAAGAATTTATGAGAAAAAATCTACAGCTAGGTAATAAACAGCATTGTCCTTTAAAAAGCTTTGGAAACCTGGATGGGGAGAAGTTTGAATTTGATTTTAGGCTATACTGAGATATCTATAGATATGACTTAGACATAATTCTTACTGAGTTGATGTATAGAAGTCATAATCATAAAAACTCTCTGAATGTCTGTGAGTTCTATTCTGTCTGTGAAGTACCGTTCAAACATAATGGTCTAAAAGCATAGAGACAAATCCAGGAAGTGACTGATCTCTTCCATGTTTCTGAGTTCATCCACTCAACATTTTTATTTGTGCTACCACTTACATGTACAGGAATTAAAGCTTTTTAATGCCTTAAACTACACCACAAATGAGATCCATCATTGTTCTTGATGGTGCCATACAAGCTCCTATGATTTTAAACTAGAAAATAAAACCTCTCCTTATAAATAACTGCGATGATATTATGAAGAACAATCATCACCGACTACAAGTGCACTGTATTGACTTTTACTTCAAGCCCTTCTCCACTCCACCTTGTAAATATTCACAAAGCCATTTGTCCTTAAAGTGCATTTGTAAGACAAGGACCAGTAAAGGAGCACTGTGTGTTTCATGCTCTGCCAATATGCAGATGACAGAGTTGAATTTAACATTCTCCAGCATGCCCTGCTGTGGTTGTCACTCATAGCTTATGCTTTCCCCAAACCTCAGAATACTTATAATGCCACGTATCGTATGTGGAGTAATAACTAGGCTTGCTAGGATATTTTCTGTTGGACAATTCCTTTGGCACAGACAAAAGCCATAAAATTCAGCTTTTTACACAAAGTTATCCAGCTTTTAAAAAATGCTTCAAAGATCATAACTGTAATATCACTTGACAGCTCGGCATTCTCAGAGCTGACTAATGGGCACTTTTGGGAATGGAGTTTTATGCTTTTTTTTTTCTTTCTGAGGCATCTACCAGAATTTGGAAATCAAATCAATAACATAAAATCCACAATCCTTGAGCAATGAAAATTAAGTTGAGGGTAGATCTTTTAAAGGTATCACTTAAAAATGAATTTTGCAGAAATAATTTGGAACTTTAAACAAAAATTAAGTATGAAGAAACTATAAGTAATTTAACATTTTCAGTGAACTTCCAGGAGCCCAGAGAAAAGGTTGTATTTTTTTCTTAATTAGAATCCCTTTATCAAGTCTATTCCTATGGATGGATAGAATCTCAACTATGTGATCCACACACCTATTTCATTTGAAGTTGCTCCTGTGCATTTAAGTTGCATCACAAACAATCCCCATACCGATGCATCTAAAACATATGTTGTCTGATTCTACCCCACTATCAATATGAAAAGGATAAATTATTGGAAATATTTGGGGAAAAAAAGAAAATTTAAATATTTACAGAATAAGATCAGGCTGGCTTAAACTCACTCTTTTCAACTCAAGAAAAGAGATGAATCTTAAAAGTCACCTCTCTATCTACACCTTTACACACACATACACACACACACACACACACACACACACACACACACACCCATT
>NW_004624750.1:15285930-15334470 GCF_000247695.1 Heterocephalus glaber | reverse complement strand
CAAAACTTTTGTTTGTTTCCAAGATTTGGATGGAATTTCTTCATTTGACTACATCCCACAAGAATGCCTTCATTCCTGGCTTTTACTGGAAACTTCTAAACTGTTGACACTATGCATTTTAAAAAATAAACAGAAGGGCACATCTCCATGACTTCATTTTATGTTGAGGATATAAATATTCAGAGATAAAAGACAATGTCTCTCTTTGTTGAGTGTATTTGTAAATAAGAGAATTTGTCAGTGTCATTTTATCCATCATTCTTTGCTTGCCTTTGGCATTTAATAGGTCTACAGCTGTGGTGAGAAATTATTTAATCATCATTCTTGTTAAATTAAAATTTTTAAAAAACGAATTAAAAAAAAAGGTTTTGAGGTCAAGATACCTGAAAATGTGAGATTGGTGAAATTTTTCATAGTGATAACAACATTAATAAAAATTATTTTCAAGGAAAATAATTTATTCCTCATAAAATACTCTTTTTTCTTATTTTACTGACTAAAACAGGGCATTTGGCATAGAGTACTACTAGAGATTAGCCAGGGGATAGTTTGTTCAGAACGTTGTCCCTCCTTTAATCTGGACAAATTCAAGTAAAATTATAGTTTCCCAATCTCCCTTTAATTTTCAATATTTTTTGTTGAAAAAGAACTTCAGAAAATACTGACTCTGTAACTCTAAATTTGAGACAAGACAGCTTAGAAACATTTTTATTTAAATAAGTCAGAAGAGTACTTTGCTCCCTTAGTCACAAGTCTGAGATTAACAAAATGTAACCATAAATATAAAAAAATCACTCTGTTTTCAGTTAAAGTCACTTTTTAAAAGCATGGGAAAAATTGCTTTTATGTAATAAGCTAATATACACTATTTTGTCAATTTCAAATGAGATTGATGATTACATGGTAAGTTTTTTAAATTAAAATTTTTGCGTTACTTTTTTTTAATACACTGGTATCAAACCCAGGACCTCATTCAAGCTATTCAAGTGCCTACTACTGAGCTATATACCCAGCTCTTCAATTAATCTTTGACTGGTATATAAAAACATAAAAATTTTGTGCATTAAAAGTATCATTTGATGTTTCAATGCATGTATGATTCATTATATAATGATTATATTAGGTTAGATGTATCTGTCTCCTCAGACATTTATCTTTTTTTGTGATGAAAACTTTCCTCACCATCTCTTATGGTCTTCTCAATGTACAGTACATTATTGCCATCGATGGTCACCCTACTGGGCATTATAGCACGCTGGAGCTTCTTGCTCCCATCTAACTGTAAATTAGGATCCCCTGATCTTTTTGTTTTCGTGGAATTCTACCATTATGAAAGGGATGATGACTATAAATTGCACTCTACCAAATATAGAATCAGAAAGAACAGACCTATATCGATGCATTACCAAGAATACTTAATTATTGGGCCAGGGATTTAGCTCAGTGGTTCCCCGCCTGCCTCCCAAGCTTAATGTCCTGAGTTCAATCCCTGGTACCAAAAAAAAGAACAGTTAACTATAGTTAACTATAAACTATGCACAAAGGCAACTGGTCAAATTAACAAATGAAAATAGTTTGTCTTGATATGTTCAATTTTTTTGCCCTTAACGCAAAGTAATTTCTGTCCAAAATAATTTGATTAACTTTAAATACTGAGAATTATTATACTCTGTTTGGTGGTTTGCTGGCATCAAAGACATATAATAAATGTCACTCACTTATGTATGTCACATTTTCTCTATAAAAAGTGCAGGCATATTAAAGAGATAAGTAATGAGAGAAAAGATGCTATGAGAACAGCCAAGATGCGCTGTAAGAATCCATAGAGTAATGTGAGCACACATACTGAGTTAATCTTCATAAAGTAATTGAGATTGGATAGAATTAGCCAGTGTATAGATCATATAAATAAATTTTATTTGGAAGAAACATCTCTAAAAGTAAAGGTCTGCTTAGTTTGGCTTCTAAAATAAATAACTCAGGTTTAAATTTTGACTACTACATGCAAAATTTTCTCTGAATACTAAAAGCCACATATCTCAATGGGAACAAGTTTCGTACATTTTAAAATATTCAGAGCTGGCTAGTTAATATGTGTTGTGGCTATGAGAGAGAGGTAGGCGTGAGGTAGAAGGTTGGTATGGAGAAAGAGTGTTCTGTATTCCTTCACTCCATAGAGAGATGCCCAAGCAACAAAACAAATACAAAAAAATTTCAGTTGAAATGAATACAAATACCATTTCAAATATGCACCCAATTCCAGGTGAGGACTATTAAGAATGCTGTGGTACTTTTTAATGCTATGTTGTATAGTTTGGGATATGACAAAGAATATGACACAGTGAAAAGCATGACAACATCAAGAAGTACTCCAAAATAGCCAGATAAAAGTCTCAGTAGATTAAATTCTGGATGGTAAATCTGATATTTGGAATCAGAAAGCATGGCAGCATTATAGGGAATTTCTACTGAAGACTGAGGGTCATTTTAGTTAGGATTATTTTTATTACAGTAAATGCAGTACTTTTTCATTTTAATATAACTTATGACTGACAGAATTGCAATTAGACATGGTATCTTAAATCCATCAAAACTTTTGACATTTTTCTGATAATTTATATGTGTGAGGGACATTCTCTACTATATTGGCCTTAAGAGCCTCAAATGAGTAACACAGGCTTTGCAGATAGCGTGTTAGGGAGACAGTAACTAGCTCCATGAAAACCACTTCATGGATTCTGCGATGCCACCAAATTTCCAAGCATGGGCTGCTATAAGAAGAAAACCTACATGACCTAGAATTAGAATAACATCTGAATTTAGGTGTCCCTACATAAGACACACTGAAATACAGAAAGACATGAGAAGATCTCTACTCTGAGACTGGTAACAGAGGGATTGGAAAATGAGCTGTGCTGAGAGTTAGCCCATGGATTCCAGTCTGAGGACACAATTTTTTTTAATCACCTGTATTCTTTTAAGCAACTTTAACCTCTGGACTAAACTTCTTCTTCCTAATCTAGGCAATTATATTAATTATACTTAAAATGGTCTGAAGAGTTCATTCCCTGCCTTGATCAGGCTGTGGAAATATGTGTTTCCCCTGCCCATTAGATTCCCTATCACACTGTATCTGAGACTCATAGCTGCCTAAATGCAAGGGCTGATGCACAGTAGTAATTCAACACAAATTTTGAAATACAATTGAATAATGCAAGAAAAGGAACTAAGTGAGGTACTCACAAAGATTTGCTGAACCCCTCCAAGCGAAAAAATACTGAAAATTAAACAGCTAAAGGGAAGGAGGGCATTAAAAGACATTATCCTCATAGTATTCCACAGGAGGTTGCAAATTTGCTTATGAAGATAAGTAAATTATGAAACAAATACTTTTAGCTACTGCACATTGGATTAGCTGACCTTGTGTTGTACTCCCTTCTTGATCTCCACAGTTAATGACTGGTACCAGGGCTGTTCAAAGCAACTTTCAACAAAGATGGAAAATTCTGCATGTGCCCTGTTCGGTATTTTAGCCATTGCTACATGAAGCTGTTGAAGCTTGAAATGTGGCGAATTGGGTGGGAGAACTAATTTTTAATTTTACTTAATTTTAATTAATTTAAAATCAACTACTTACACTTGATTAATGACTACTGTATTCAACAGCACAGATCTACAGTGAATGGCCATATTCATCATTGGACTGGAGCAGAGGATGGTTTCTAAGACAGCATAGTGACCCAAAATAATATACGCCTGCAAAAAGGAATCATAGGTAGAGAGACTGTAATTTTTAATATTGAGTTTTTATTTCCCATGACTTGGAATTTAACATACCTTTTCGATGTCTTTGTGTGTCCTTTCACCAGAACTGAAAACGGAATTCAGTTGCATTGCACTTAACAGTCTTTCATCTTTCTGTGATTCTGTCTCCTTATAGGTAAAATGAAGTGTTTGGACTTCATTTCTCTTCCAGCTGCAGAGATTAGGAGCAAGTTTGAATGGGCTGCTGGGAAGAACATACCTGTAGGATGGTAAATCTCATATATAAAATCCTGTCTCATCAGCAGAATCTCTCCAGCATGTTGTCTGTTTTCTCTGTACCTCTGCTCTTCTCTCATCTGTTCATAGCTCAAAAGAGTTCTCCTGCCTGATAGGTTTATCCTCCTGGGTTTGTGCTATCCTGAAGGTTTGTTTAGACAGAATCCAGACATATTGCTGTGTTTCTTATGCATTCTAACTAAGAGGGGAGCTCGAAATGGGTCGAAGTTGCCTAAAAAACAGACTTGGAAGATTAGTTGGAGATCAGAGGGAAGAAGAGCATTGTAAAGTAAACTTGGGATAAAGAGCTCCAAAGTTTAAACCGAACTAAAACAGAAAGCATGGTTTTCTTTCACAAAATCAAATCAATTTTTATTTGAAAGTTTCTTTGCACATAAAGGAGCTGCAGTGGTAGAAATGTAGATTCGTGACGTGGCCTCCTGGAGTCTGTTGAAGAAGAGTAATTCTGAAAATTCTCTCTGGTCCGCCTGGCTCCCCTGGTGCTGTTCACCCTGATGAAGACGAAGATTGCACCAGCGCCACCTTCTGGGAAAAATAGAAATAGCAGCAAAGAAGCCCTATTTAAAGACTGCCAACTCTATTTCACTCTCCAAGCAAAAAGTGAAATGTGAAATACAGGTAAAATTTCATACAGCTAAAAATTGCATAACATGCAAAGTTATAAATAATTCTGCTTAAAATGATAAGACAGGACAAATTTAAATTTGGATTTGGTTTTCCTGATTTTTAAACGATGATAAATATTATATGATTCTGTTTCAAAATAGCTAATCTGAAATAATAAAATGCTACCCCATATCCTTTTGTCATGGCTTTGTTTTAGCTTTTGTCTTGACCACAGATCTGCTTGTAATATGAAGTATTTACTTCCACTTACTCTATGCTAGTTAAGATAATCCTTAACTTCAAATAGAGTTAACAGAATTTAGAATGGGAAAACAGAGAGGCAAATTCTTTTACTTTGCCTAAAAAGAAAATTCTTACTTATTTTACTCTGAACCATGAAAATAGTGGTACTGTGAGTATGCTATAGGTTTTTAACTTGGAAAGTAAAGTCAAAGCCTTTTGAAATCTTACAAACCTTAGTAGAGCGCTTAAGCAAAGTTGCTGAATAATATGCACAAACACCTCTAAGGCATTAAGAATTTATGAGAAAAAATCTACAGCTAGGTAATAAACAGCATTGTCCTTTAAAAAGCTTTGGAAACCTGGATGGGGAGAAGTTTGAATTTGATTTTAGGCTATACTGAGATATCTATAGATATGACTTAGACATAATTCTTACTGAGTTGATGTATAGAAGTCATAATCATAAAAACTCTCTGAATGTCTGTGAGTTCTATTCTGTCTGTGAAGTACCGTTCAAACATAATGGTCTAAAAGCATAGAGACAAATCCAGGAAGTGACTGATCTCTTCCATGTTTCTGAGTTCATCCACTCAACATTTTTATTTGTGCTACCACTTACATGTACAGGAATTAAAGCTTTTTAATGCCTTAAACTACACCACAAATGAGATCCATCATTGTTCTTGATGGTGCCATACAAGCTCCTATGATTTTAAACTAGAAAATAAAACCTCTCCTTATAAATAACTGCGATGATATTATGAAGAACAATCATCACCGACTACAAGTGCACTGTATTGACTTTTACTTCAAGCCCTTCTCCACTCCACCTTGTAAATATTCACAAAGCCATTTGTCCTTAAAGTGCATTTGTAAGACAAGGACCAGTAAAGGAGCACTGTGTGTTTCATGCTCTGCCAATATGCAGATGACAGAGTTGAATTTAACATTCTCCAGCATGCCCTGCTGTGGTTGTCACTCATAGCTTATGCTTTCCCCAAACCTCAGAATACTTATAATGCCACGTATCGTATGTGGAGTAATAACTAGGCTTGCTAGGATATTTTCTGTTGGACAATTCCTTTGGCACAGACAAAAGCCATAAAATTCAGCTTTTTACACAAAGTTATCCAGCTTTTAAAAAATGCTTCAAAGATCATAACTGTAATATCACTTGACAGCTCGGCATTCTCAGAGCTGACTAATGGGCACTTTTGGGAATGGAGTTTTATGCTTTTTTTTTTCTTTCTGAGGCATCTACCAGAATTTGGAAATCAAATCAATAACATAAAATCCACAATCCTTGAGCAATGAAAATTAAGTTGAGGGTAGATCTTTTAAAGGTATCACTTAAAAATGAATTTTGCAGAAATAATTTGGAACTTTAAACAAAAATTAAGTATGAAGAAACTATAAGTAATTTAACATTTTCAGTGAACTTCCAGGAGCCCAGAGAAAAGGTTGTATTTTTTTCTTAATTAGAATCCCTTTATCAAGTCTATTCCTATGGATGGATAGAATCTCAACTATGTGATCCACACACCTATTTCATTTGAAGTTGCTCCTGTGCATTTAAGTTGCATCACAAACAATCCCCATACCGATGCATCTAAAACATATGTTGTCTGATTCTACCCCACTATCAATATGAAAAGGATAAATTATTGGAAATATTTGGGGAAAAAAAGAAAATTTAAATATTTACAGAATAAGATCAGGCTGGCTTAAACTCACTCTTTTCAACTCAAGAAAAGAGATGAATCTTAAAAGTCACCTCTCTATCTACACCTTTACACACACATACACACACACACACACACACACACACACACACACACACACCCCTATGAAGCATATTTGTTCAAATCAGGAAATAGACCCTAACACGGGGTCCTTCAGGACTGCATGATTAGGATGATGCTTTGTAAAAAAATTAAAAAAAACTATTTGTAATTATTTAGTAAATTTATTTTATTTGACCTGTAGCTTCTGCCAAATCCTTGTTTCTTCAGATGTATATTTAGTTAAAATTCATCGAGAGAATGGCAAAAAACTATAAGCATGCTTTGCACAGTGAACTTAGGTATCCAGAATACTGCTGATTATTTTCAGCTCTTTACAAACTGGTCCGTATTTTGGCTAACGGTTATGTACTTTAGCTCACATGTTTTCTGGGAGGAAGCAAGCCTCTAAACATGATGTTTAACATTTTTAAGTTTCTTGCTGTTTTTGCAAGGGACTAGATACATGCACATATACATATACATGTATGCATTCTTATATATGTACATGATGTGTTTGTATTTGTGATGATCTGGGGTCTGCATATGTTGCCACACTGTGTGCAAAGGGTAAAATTTAGATATAAACCATACGAATTATTTTGCCATTAGTAGGAAATGGGTAGCCTTTTTGGATTCCATTAAAAATATTATAAACAAATGTATATAGTTTAAAATCTTTATATTCTCTAAGGAGAAACTGATAAAATGCAAGAGTTCTTTGTCTATGCAGACTTTTGCATCTACAAACTATAAACCAAAATAAACCTTTCCTCCATGGAGCTATGGGTGTAGGGTATTGGGTCTCAGCAATAAGAAAGTAACTAAAAGACTCACTTATCAATTTAAAGTTGTCCAAACAACAAATCTCTTCCAAGGCCCTGCTTAGCCGAAGTATGTCATCATCACAGAAAATGGTAGAATACAAGCCTTCCTTTCCTTTCATTCATCCATTTACTCATTCATTCACTTGGTCATTTATTCATTAATTCAGTTAGTCACTTACTGAAGAAATGCTTATTGAGGTTTGAGTGTGGAGGACTGTGGGATTTCTCTGGAAAAGCTGGAGCGGAGTAGAGGATGCAAGTGTGTATAATTGTTCTTTAAAAAATCTCAAAATCATGACCAGTTTTCTGCATTCACTTTGCACTACTGCACAGTTCTGAGTAATTGAAATGGAGAAAGTGATATTTCCCATAGTTGTAAGGGGTTTAACTGTTTACGAGGGGCCCTTATCTCATTTGTTCCTGGAAAATCTGTGAGGTCATTATTCTCCAGTCAGAGAGATCTAGAAACATGTACAGTAAGAGGTGAAACTGGCCTCAGTGTTCATGCTACAGAAGGATATTTATACCGCTGCTACTGTATTAGTGAGCTTTCCCATTGCTAGAACAACATACCCCACACCCACAACTTAAAGGAGGGGAGACTTCATTTTCTCACTGTTTCAGTCCATGTGCAGCTGGCTCCAAGGCAGAGATGTGATGGCAGAAGGATGTGGCCGACCAAAGCCACGTACTTCATGGTGGCAGGAAGCAGAACAGAGGAAGAGTCCCAGAGAGGGAAGGACATTGGCCCAGGTATAGTGCCAAGCCCCCAGGACCAACAGACACACCCAGAAGTGGGCTCCACCAATCACCAGGGCAGGTTCTGAGGCCCTCATATTGAAATTCCTTGCAAATTGCCACAGCTCAGGATTAATGCAGTGGTGGACAGCTTGCTTACTATGCTGGGGAGCCTGGGTTCATCCCTGACACTGATTTAAAAAAAAAAAACAGAATTAATCTGAAAGAAGTGTATCCATTTTGTACTGTAATTTTTCATTTTATTATGTGAAGAGGACCACAATATTTATAGGCTTTTTTGGTTTGACCTCACCAGATCTGAGCTGCGTCTTTCCATTTTTTTTGCTTTGTTTGTTTATTACTTGCACTGTGTTATAAAGCTATTGCTTCCAGTGAGTCTTTAAAATATCCAAACTAGTGGTTCTCAACCATACTGCATTGAAAAGCTTTCTAGAGAGATTTTAAGAAATGTAATTCCTAAATATCCACACTGAAAAGCTTCTGTTTCAGTGTCTAATGTGCAATCTTATGAACACACACACACAAACACACACGCACACACACACACACACCCCTACCTGTATATCTGACTCCCAGCTGAGTCTGTGTATCCCATATTGAATATAAAATAAAAGATAAGAATTCTGAAACTGGTAAGAGCCTTTCAATTTATCTACTAGTAACACCCTTATCTTTAAGGCAAGCTGAAGTTTTGCTGCTCTGTTGTGGTGGCCTATTCTGAATAATGACAACTGCCAGGTGGCTAGAGAGAAGATAAAAGATTTATTTTGGTTATGCCCCCTCTTTAGAATTAAGTGGTCCTCAGAGAAGACATCTGAAGACTTTGATGCTATCTATCAACCTTGCCATGGACTCAACTGACCTTCCGGAATAATGGTCAATAAACTTGTCATTAACTTCAGTTCCAGTTTCATAAAAGCTACCATGAAAATATTGAAATCATATAGATCAGGCCCCAAATGAAGTGTAAATGATCCCTAAACCTCTACTTCATAGAGCCTGATATACACTACTTTTTAAATTCTGATGCCTGTGTCCTTTGAACTCCTGCTTCAATTTTAGCTTCCATTCCTTCCATAAGACCCCTCATTCCTGCCAAGCACATGACTTTTCCTCATCCCAACAGTTTCCAACCACCTGTCTCCTCCTTTCCTGTATTCCACCTGCTGTAAAGCCGTCACTGAAAAATAGTCATTAAAATCATTAGAGATGCCAGCTGCTGCCTACTACTGTCTGTGAATCATTCAAGACTATAAATATTACCTATGCATTGTATGGTCTGGGACCTATGAGAAGCTGCCTCAAATATTTAGTATCACAATTGTCATCATGGCCTAGAAGACTACAATGTTTAAACATTGTATCACCAAGAAGGTCAATGACTTCCAATATCTTTTTTCCTTATCACATTCTACCATCCAGCCAAATTTAGCCAGGGATCCAAAGCTCTGAAGATTTAACTCCTTTTAAGGTGTACTAGGCCCCAATTAAGAGCAGAAATATAGTTGAGCCTCAAAACAAATTATTCAGTTACATTGAAAATAGTGGAACCGAAATGTAGATAGATGAATAACAGAAACTATGTAGAGCATTCTAGGGTTAGTAGAAAGTGATTGAAGATAATCACTGTATTCATTAAAAATTAATTGGAGGAGTGAAAAAAAGCTGTATTTTTGCCCTTTTTTTTTAAGTAACAAAAATTTCTTTACTCATTATCATTTAGCAATTATTTTATAAAAATTATAAATTTTGAATAATTGGATGTAAAGAATTAATTCCAAATATTAACTCATATTATATGAAAATACATATAAAAATCATTTAAATAAATATATAAAGTAATAAACTAAATGATTTAAACTGTATGCATTTTATTTATATGTATGATCATTATCTTTTTCTAGGGGATTTATGAATATATAATGTTTTTCAAATAATATAAGATGTTATCATCTGTACTACTGTATAAAGTAAATTGTAACAGGGAAATAAAAATGGTTCTGAAATAAAAATATATATTATATATTACTTTCAACAACACAGCAAGATCTACCTCTAAATGTTCAGAATTGAGAGTACAACCCAGCACCACCACCTGCTGTTTGAAAGGGAAGATTTGATTTAGTGTCCTCAATTTGCAGTGAGCGAAAGGAGAGCTCAAAGCCTGGTGGTAATTATAACTGTCATGGGGATAAAGCACCACTGTCAATACCATCTCACAGTTTTTAAGGCTTTTAAATAAATCATTTTTGGAGTGTAGGTGCAGACTTTTAAATATATTGTTCTTAAGAAGGAGGAAAGAGATAAGTAGACCAAAAAAAAAAGTAAAACCGAGTCAAATAAACACTTTCAACTTGAATATTCCGCTGTCCTTTGAAAATGAGCAGTGTGGTCTAGAGAAGAAATGTCCCCCGAAAGGCTCATGTGTTGAAGGCTAAGTCCATAATGACGCCATGAACAGTGGTGATGGGTTCATAGCTGAATGGCCATGGGGAGGATGTGGAAACTTTAGGAGGTGGAACCTACTTGGAGGAAATAGATCACCAAGGGTACGTCCGTGAAGGGTAGATCACATCCCCAGTCCGTTTTTCCCTTTCTCTTCACTTTCTGCACACCATGAGGTGAGCAGCTTTGTTTCACCACACTCTCCCACCACGAAGCCTTGCTTTACCTCAGTACAAAAGTGATGAGACCTGGTATCTTTTACATGAGAAACCCAAAGAATACTTTAAGGAGCAAAATAAATGCAAGAGAGTAATAGACAAGGTGACAGATCTTTTGCAAGTAGGAGGGTGATCAAGAAATGCCAAAAGGGGGAAGGAGAGAAGGAAAAGTCAAAAGAACGAAGATGTGTCATGTCCATGCACCAACCCCTCATGATGAATGCAATCATTATGTAGTACAAACATGTACTAATAGAAACAAAATAAAATAAGTGATGAGACCAAGATGTCACGGAAACCTCTGAAAACTTGAGCCAAAACAAATCTTTCTTTATTTTTTTATGTTTTGAATACTAGTGATTGAACTGAGAGCTGTTGCATTGAGCTGCATTCTGCAGCCTTTTTTCACATTTTCATTTTGAAACGGGGTCTAAGTTAGTTACTAAATTGTTCAGGCAGGGCTTGAACTTGGAATCTTTCTGTTCAGCTCTTTCTTCTTTTTAAGTTGACTTTCTCTGGTATTTTGTAACAGTGACTGAAAGCTGACTAATATAACAAAAAAGCCCCATTTCTTTCTGTCACAGAGTCCTTGTAGCTTTTATTTATATCATAAATTATACATATTTATTCCTCTCCATAGTTTTTATAACAAGGACATTATCAATGGAATGCATAGAGAGAACATATTTTTTCAAACTTAGATTTGAATTCCAGCTCTTTCAGTTGTTAGGTTTGACCACAGTCCAATTATTTACCTTCTCTGAAGCCCAGCCTGCAGATTTCTAAAATTGAAATACCCACAGAGACCTTGTAGGATTTTTACAGAGACTTTGAAATAGTATATGTAAAGCACATGGGATGTACAATAAACACTGGAGAAGGGAATTTGTAATTATGTTCTCTATTTATTCAATAATTTTACATAGAAAAAAATATTCAACACCTAGGCCTTTTGTACATTTCCAAGTTAATGTTAATTAAAATTTCTGATTTTGCAGTGCATTCAGGCTAAACTGACTGAGTTGATTTCTTTTGTGTCCTTTTAGAGTTCTTCTTTACTCTGGGCAATTTGGTGTGATGCTGTCATTAAAATCTCAGATGTTCAGAGTCAAATTAAGATCAGACCTTGCACAGATGTCAGGAGATCATAGAAAGATAGGACAAATCTTACTTTGAAGTACATATAAAGAATGACACTTGAGGTAAACACCCAATTAATACTGATAGAAATACAATCTATGGTAGGTGTGCCTTAGAGTTTCAGTCTCTAACCCAGGCAGTGATGATTTTAACAAGGAGGCCAAGGGAGGTGCATAGACCATTCAAACATATGTTCATCAATACATGAGGATTCGTGTGACTGTGAATCACTTTTGAAAGCTGAATCTGTCCTTTATAGATAAGTCTCCAACAGATTCTAGTGAATAAACTTTCATCCCATTTTCTGATGTGACTTAGGAAGGCATAATTTTTCAAAATTAGAATATTTAAGGAAAACCTCATGTATCCTTAGTGGCACCTAAAGAGATATTGTGAAGAGGCCCATCAGCCACTAGGAGTCTTCTAAAGAACTATAAGTAATAAAAATGTTAAATAAATTTTTACCCCAGAATGTTTAGTAAAGAAAGGATGGATAAACAGGTAAATAAATGGACATATGGATTGATTGGATTGATTGTATGGATTGATGGGCAAATGAATGGAGAGAACTTAGAAAAGAATTTTCCTGAAGGATAAAGTAAAACTGTCTGTTACAATAGAATACCAACTAATTAAGACAGAAAAGATGGTAGAAATTGGAAAAAATACTATTTAGAACTCACTCTAGTAAGAATTGTTTTAAGCAAAAATTATCAAGACAGGAGGGTGAAAAAGAGTGAGAAACAAGGTTGTTATATAAGCTTAAAGTAGCTCTCAACATTATTGTTATTAATTGGATGAAGAAACTATTGATGTGACTTTGCCAATAATGTGCAGACACTACTTTTACCAAGAAGAAAATGTTAAACTATTCTCTCACAAGGTTACATCATTCTACAATAAGAGAGACATATCATAACAGTTGTGTTCTTGCCAAAAATATGCAGCTTGAATTTAAATATGAGAAAATATCAGACAACCCCAAATTGAAGGACATTGTAGGAATTAACTGGTTCATACTTCTCAAAAATATCTGCATCATGGTTAACAAAGAAAATTTGAAGATCTATTTCAGACTAAAGAGAAAGAAAAGACAATACAACTATATGCAACATGTCTCTGGATTGGTTAAGAGTATTACTGATATAAATGATTGAATTTTAATGTAGCCTCTAAATTACATTGCAGTGTTATTAATGTTAGCTTGCTTTGTTCATTGTGATTAAATAAAAAATGTACACTAATGCTTTAAAATGAAAGGGCATCATGTCCGCAATTTACTCTCAAATCAGAAAAATATACTATAATTATGTTATATTTGAATCTATATTTATATTTATAGTCACATCTAAGAAGAAGGTGGCAGGGAAGGAGAGGAAAAGAAGGAAGAGAAAAAGAAAGAATGATGAAGCATACATGAGTGATAAAAATGTAGCATTTCAGGACTTTATTGAGAATATATGGAAACCTTTTACTACATTGCAATTTTTGGACCTCTGAAATTATTTCAAACATAAAAGTGGAAAATGCTAAAAGACGAAGGAGGGTTTAATAAGAGTAAAAGAAAGAAAAGGAGGTGAAAGCTATCTTCACAAAAGATCTTATACTTCAACCTCTCATTTCCAGATATTCCATAATATTAGGAATGCAAATATGAACTTATTGAGTACATATACAATGTATGAGAAAAAAGAAGAAAGCATTGGAATTTGGGATGAATGGCATACTTAATTGAATTCATATCCTGTTCTGAGCTATATGAAGGCAAGACAATTGATTGTAGTTCACCAGTATTCAAGTTCTAGTATAATGGGTAGCGCACAGAAAATGTTTGATAAAAATATATAAAGGAGTAATGTATAATATTGATTTAAATGATTTAACCCTTAATCTCCTCCTTTCTAGTCATCTTAATATCATCTTAAAATATGTCTGTTAAACCATCCAAGTATCATGAATATGTAATTATTCTGACACAGTAACATTTTTAAGAAAGAAAAACTAAATTGTGTGAGACAGAGAACTAAATTGTGTGAGGCAGAGAACTAAATTCTGAGTATTATGAGACTTGGGCATCTCCCCACTGGCCAATGCTAAGGAAATTTGTGGTTAACTTAGATTTGTTGTGCTCCTAGTGAGCAATTTAAACATCTTTGAACATTCACTAATAGCCTAAAACAGCTGTCAAAGGTTTGTATAAAAATAAGGTGGTTGTTAAAGTCGAGCATCATTTTTCAAACCAAAATCCAAAGTCTCACCAATGTCTAATTTTTTTGGAATGTGGATCTTGAAACTTGACACGTCAAGGGTATTATGAGTATTGGAGAATTTTAAAGAGGTCACAGTTGAACTCGACATATAAACTAGACTGAGGGACAAGGAATATTTCACGTCTGCATCATTGTTTTCTCCTCTGATTTCGGAAACATCTTACATTTTATCTCATATTTTGTGTTCAAAATCAGCCCAGCTTCAGACTGGCTGCAAGTCAACTTCCCATCAATCTTGGGCAATTCCATAAATAGAAGTTTTCAGGATAGAAACAAATGAGTACCTCACCATACTCTACCCACAGCTGGTAAGTCCAGCTGGACCTTTGACCCAGCATCAATCAATTCACCCAACCAGTCGTATCTGTGAGGTTTGACCAGGAGCGAAAGACCTAGATACATGGATGTCGGTGCTTATGGTGGAGGGTTTTTCTGTGTGTTTTGGTTTTTGGTTTTTGGTTTTTGGTTTGCTTTGATTTGTTTTTAAACAAAATTACTGAGACAGGCTTTTTTTACACATAAAAAATTTTGTGCATTTACCATGTAACTTTTGATAACTTTTGACATGTACATAAAATGTACAAAAATATGGGCCTCCATACCTATCACGTTATTGTCACAATTAAGACATTAAATGAATCTGTCACTTCTGAACATTCTTCATGCCTTTACAATCCTCCTTTGCGCCTTTCCACATTCCTTGCATAGAAGATGATCATTGATCCTACCACTATGTGTTAAGTTTACTTTCCTAGGAATTTGCATGGATAGACACTGTGCCTTATTTTAAATTGCTTAGTTAAGATATTTTACTGACAATTACAACAATGTTGTAACATAAATTTCTCCTTGTAAATTAGTGTCCTAGTTTATGAATGTAAAACAATTGATCCATTGATCTGCTGATAGACATTTGGATTGTTTCCATTTTTAGCTATTAAAAGTACAGCTGATATGAAAATTAATATACAAATTTCATGAACAATATATTTTCATTTCTCTTTATTCCATTTTACTAGTACATATTTGTAGCACTAATGTCATCTTAGGGAGTGGGAACATGCACATAAATCATCTTAATTCTATGTCTCATTCTCTGTTCCCTCTCCCTACTTCTCTCTCCATCTAGGTCTCATTCCAATTTGCAAAATATCTATTTCCCTGTTTTCCTTTATCTTTCAAATTTGCTCTATACTTCATTTATATTTTATGTCTCTTATATAAGAGAAATCATGTTAGACATAAGCTCCTGATTTATTTCACTTGACATTGTGATCTCAAAGTGCATCCATTTTCCTAGAAATGGCTCATGTTTGTCATTCTTCACTGAAGAGTAGTACTCCACTGTGCATAAACACCACATTTTCTTTATCCATTCATCTGCTGATGGACATATAGGCCACTTGATTTAGCTACTATGAATTTAGCTACTATGAATTGTGCTATGAATTTCTAGTTTTAGTTTTTTGGGGGGGCAGTTGGTACCAGGGATCAAAGTTGGGTCCTTGATTTTGGGAGGGAGTCGGCGGAACCATTGAGATAAATCCCTGGCCCTAATTTTAGTTTTTGGAGGACCCTCCATACTGACTTCTATTTGGTTGTACTAGTTTACATTCCCACCAACAATAAAGAAAGGTTCCTTTTTCACAGTAACCTCATGAAAATTTATTTTTATTTGATTTTCTTTTGGTGATCGCCATTCTTTCTGGAGTAACATGGAATCTCAGTGTTGTTTAAATCTGTCTTTCTCTAATGACAAGAGTTGTTGAGCATTTTTTGTGTATTTATTGGTCATTTGTACTTCTGTCTGTTTATTTCAGTTGCTCATTTTTTTATTGTGGCTTTATTTGGGGGGGAGTTTTTGAGTTCTCTATATGTTCTAGATATTAGTCCTTTGTCCAAGGAATAGGTAGAAAAATTTATATCTTGCTGCATTAGTGAATTTGCTTATTAATTCTAGGAGTCTTTTGGTGGCATTTTTTGGGTGTTCTATGTAGAAGCTCACATCATCTGTGAATAGTGATAATTTGACCTCTTTCTTTTTGTACATATCCCTTTTTATTTCTTTCTCTTACCTGACTGCTCTGGTTAATGTTTTGAGTACTATATTGAATAAGAATGGTGATAGTGGACATTCTCTCAGCTTTTTCCAATTTAATATAATGCTGGCATTAAGTTTGTCATAAATGACTTTTGTCACATTGAGGAAAAGTACTTCTATACTTATTTTCCTCAGAATTTTTATCATGAATGGATGTTGTATTTTGTCAAAGGCTTTTTCTGCATCTATTGAGATAATCATGAATTTTTTATCCTTACTTTTGCTTATATGCTATGTCACATTTATGGATTCGCATATATTGTACCATTCCTGTATCGCTGAGATGAAGCCTACTTGGTTATAATGTATGATCTTTCTAATGATTAGTTGCATTCTGTTTGCAATCCTTGTTGAGGATTTTTATATCTATGTTCAGTGTTCATTACGGAGATTGGACTGCAGTTCCATTTTTTAGTTGGGCTCTTCTCTGGTTTTAGAATTGGTATACTGTTAGCTTCCAGGAGAGGTTTTGGGAATACTTCTTCCCTTTCAATTTCAGTAAAGAATTTGGGGAATATTGTCATTAGATCTTCCCTCAAATTCTTGTAGTATTCAGCAGTGTATCCATTGGTTCCTGAGCTTTTCTTAGTTTATAGGTATTTTATATTACTGCTTCAATTTTGTTTCTCAGTATTGGATTATTCAGGGTATTTATATCTTCTTGATTCAGTATAGGTAATACATATTCATCTAGGAATATATCCATTTCTTCCAGATTCCTCAGTTTATTGGAGTATAAGTTTTTGAAGTAGGTATCACTAAGCTGCATTTCATCAGTGTCTGCTGTGATTTCCCTTTTTCATTTTAATTGCATTAATCTGGGTCTTTCTTTTTCTTTCTTTTTTTTTTTTTTTGGAGGATTTGTTTATTCTTTCAAAATACCAGCTCTTCAATTCATTCATTCTTTGTATTGTTTTTCTAGTCCCCATTTCATTGATTTGTGCTCTGACATTTATAATTTCTTTCCTTGTACTGGATTTGGACTTGTATTGTACTTGTTTTTCCAGGACCTTGATGTGTGTTACTGTAAGTCCCCAATTTCTGAACATTCAAGGTCCAAACTTTCACAGATACAAATGGACCTCACATTATGAACATTCACAGTTGGGAACAAATTGCAAAAGTAGTTTATGTGTCTGCCAGACATTGTCCCAGTTGTGCTGCTGTGTTCCTGCTGTCCAGTGAGAAAGCACACAGTGGTACAGTGCTCACTCAGAGCCCGGGATTTTCCGAAGCAAGTGGAAGGCAGTGGTGATGTGAGGGGACTGCTAGGAAACACAAAGCAATAACCATGGAAACAATAATGAAGATACTTCATTTACAGTTGTTACATTGCACTGTACCACCACTTTAAGGTAACTGAAAAAGTGAAGTTAGTTTATTTGCAATATTTGTGTGTGTTTGGGTTTTTTTATGTTTTACATTGTATATTTGTGTCAAAGTTGTCCAAGACTCACTTTGTCGAACTTAGGAAGGCGTCCATCTTACAGACATTCTTCCAGAACAGAACTCCTTCATACGTTGGGAACTGACTGTGTTAGGTTATTTACTTGAGTTTGCTCTGTTTTTCTGATGTGGGTATTCAGAGCTATAAAGATCCTTCTTAGGACCATCTTCATTGTGTACCACAGGAACCTGGTATATTGTACTGGTTTTTCATTCGATTCTATGAAATATCTAATTTTTTCCTTGATTTCTTCTCTGACCATTGATTATTCAAGAGTATATTATTTAATTTCCATGTATAGGAATTATTTCTCTGATTTCTTTTGGCATTGGTTTCTAGTTTCATTGCACTGTGGTCTGATAATATGTGTGGGGTAATTTCAAGCTTCTGCATTTACTTAAACATGCTTTATGGGCTAATTTGTGGTCTATTTTGGAGAAAGTTCCATATGCTGCTTAGAAAAATACATATTCTATTATTGAATGAACATTCTGTAGATATCTATTAAGTCCATTCCTTCAAAGTTTTGGTTCAAATTTGATATTTATTTGTTGATATATTGCATTGTTTAGTTGATCTATTTGTGACAGTAGAGTACTGTAGTCTTCCATTATAATTGCATTGTTGTTTATATGATTTTTTATGTGTTTGTTTTGTGAAGTATTTGTTTTATGAAGTTGGCTGCAGTGGAATTTGGTGCATATATGTTTATAATTGTTAATTCCTCCTGTTTGAATTATTCTCTTAGTATGTAGTGATATTCTTTGCCTCTTCTGATCAGCTTTGGCTTGAAGTCCGCATATCTGAAAATACAATTAGGTATACCTGCTCAATTTCAGGCTCCTATTACATGGAATAATTTTCCCTTTCTTTGATTTTTTAATCTATGACTATCTTTAGATAAATCTATTTCTTGTATACAGCATACTGTTGAATTTTGTTTGTTAATCTATTCTACCAATCTATGTTTGTCTTTTGACTAGAGAATTGAGGACATTCACATTGAGAGTTATTACTGAAATTTATTGAATTATTTTTAACATTTTATTACTTTGCTGATTCCCTTTTTTCCCTTTCTGCTTAACTACTCACCCTACCTGGTGCATTTGTTCTATTAGACTTTTTGGCATTGTTGGCATAATTGTCTCTAGGTTATCCCTGAGAATATTTTGCAGTGCTTGTTTGGTGGTTCTCAATTTCCTAAGGCTCTCTTTGTCGCAGAAATACCTTGCATCTTTTTGTCCTTTATTTCGCCCTCTAAATTATTTACACTGTAAGCCTCTATAGGAGAAATTATGGATTATTTAACCTCTTGTATTTGATTAATTTTACTTAGCATTATGTTATTATGGTGCATGGATTTTCTAAAAACGTTTCAAATTTATCCTGATTTATGTCTGGGTAGTAATCAATTTCATGTGCATCAAGTTTTATTTATCCATTCATTTGCTGATGAGCATGTGGGATACTTTCAAGACTCAGCTTTTATAATTTGTGCTGCTATAAACATGGGCATGTATGTATCACTCTAATACAAAGTCTTTAATCTTTCACGAAGATATTCAGAATTGGTATAGCTGGCTCAAACGGAATTTCTATTTTCAATTGTAAATATCTGAAAGAAGAATGTTCCAGGAATGGAGGACAGCAAAAACAGAAAACCAAAGTATTTATCTGATGGGCCATATACAAGAAACAGCCAGACAACTGGTGGAGCACACTAAGAGTCAGATTTATGTAATGAGGACCCTTTGAGTTTTCATCTTACATCAAATATATTTCACCTCCCTTCAAATTCAACAACCTCCTTGGAAAAATCACTTATTTTAACTTCTGATTCCCCTCAGTACTTGTCATCAGCTTCTTTTCACATATACTTGGTGAGTTACAATATGTCTCTAATTTTTGAGTACATTTAATACCACAGGAAAATTTATTTTGTAATTGCTGCAGTTTTTTTCTTTTAAATGTCAGTGTGACTATGTCCATCTGGAAAAGTCAATAGCAGTTATAGCTTATAGAACTGAGCCTTGTTCTTTTCAAATTCAATATATAATATTTCAAATGGGCTTATATTTCGCCTTCCAATCACCCACTCAGATGTAAAAATGAAAAAAGGAACCGGCTGTTTTAACAACAGGAAGACAGATAAAAGCTGTATATTTGGAAAGTTTTCTGGAAACCAATTTAGAATGATCAGAAATACTTGTCATTGAAAGAACAAATTCAACAGCGGACTCTGTACACTTCTGATAATTTACTGTAGAACCTAAGTGGTAAGAAATAACATTGAGGATTTTCTTATTACATAATTGTCCTCTAAATTATACTTTTAGCTTTTTCCCATTTATAACAGTTAAATTTTTCCTCAATGTTTTCTCAAAGAAAAGAAAAAATAAAACACACCTCCAATTATTTATATTGACTAAGCTCAACAGATGTTTCCTTATGAAAAGTAATCAACACCCACTAAGATGATGCAACAGTCTATAAACATTATTTTCATAAAACTAGATTTTTTAAAAAAATTAAGTTTTTTCTGCACTTCCTCTGTCATTTCATGAGTCATGAGTCAAGCATGGGCTTCAACTTAACATGATTTCTTATCTTTATCTTTAGCATTATGCTTCAAATTTAATTTAGCCCAATTTTATGATAAGTATTATGGACCTATCTCCTCTTCCAAAAGCAGAAGAATGACACTTCTTTCCACTTGACCATGAACTTTATGTGAGGAGAATTCAAGAAGAGTAAGAAGTTAGGAAAATCAAGGAAAAAATCTGTTCTGAGGCAAAGCCAGCAAAATAAAGGGGTTGATAGAATCACTTAGGTTGCTGGGTATTCACCAGGAAGCACATTTATTTCTTGACAAGTTTTTAAATTTAGATACTCATAATAACAAACAACTGACTAACAATAACAAACAATGACTAACAATAACAAATAGTTGACTAAATGCACTGAAAGTACATTCAGAAAACACTGACAATTACTGATCCCAGGAATAGAGATTAATACCGGGGTGAGGTTAAGACAGACCACACAGATTCTTAGAGGAGCCTAGTTTCCAAAACATCCATGGAGTATTTATAGAATTGAAAGGACCCTAAATAGTCACATTAGTGATACTACTAATTTTCTGTCCTTCATGTCAAATCAGTATTTAACATTCTCTTAAGCAAGAGAGAATTTTTGCATTATGTATGCTTAGAAGATGTAGCTTAGGGCACGGGGGCTTATAACTTAGACTACAAAATTAAACAAATCATGTCAACATGATCTCTAAATAAACAATTCAGTTAGAATTTATCTTTCTGACTAAGAAACAAAGCATAGCTGGAACTATGTTGTCTTCTTGACCCCAGAGTATCAAATGATATATATTTCCTTCTTAAATCAAGTTATTCCTTAATATACATGAACCCAAGTTTTCTCTGTTTTTAATTGCAAATAGTTCAAGTTTCCAGGAAATTCATGGATCAAAAACATAAGGCATTTTTTCCATAATATAGAATATTCCTATTACTAAATGTAACTAGATGTCCATTTCTGCATATGTATCCATTTTATAATAAGCCAACAAAAACTGAAGATGGAAATATTTGGTAGATACTTTAAAACTTTCTAAAATTTAATTGGTAAAAGTCACAAAAGATTGAACTTTTGTCAAAATACTGATATTTAACAGAATTGGTAAGAACTTTAATCATCATTTGCTGGTGGTAGAATAATTGGAAAATATTTCTTTTCTTCTCTTTTTGTTTAAAAAATGATTTACCCAAAGATTATTTTTCCATGTCATATCAGGGTCTTTATCATAAAATGGATGATATAATAATGCCGAAGTTTACAATTAATTTTTGTTTGTAACAAAAGTATCAATAGTTTCTTGCCATGTTTTCTTTTTCTTATTGTTTTTCTAGACTCATATTAAATGTATATATCACCACTCTACTTCACATGCGCCATTTTTACTCCATTTCTGGTCATTTCCTAGTGCAGCAGTCCCCTGTGCCTTGTTAGGCTCTTACCAGCTCTTCAGATTGTTTTGAGAGCTGGAATATATTAAAAATCTGAGCTAAATATTTTAATATAAAATATTTTCAACAAATTCTTCATTTAATTAATTTAATTGGTGAACACCGTGAAGACAATGGTGCACAGTAATAAACCTAGGAAAAATAGGTCATAATGAATCCTAAACGGTTTTTGCAGAGCCATTTTTCCCCTTAAGTGCCATGAAATCCTAAAAAATGCCATGCCTTTCCCAGAAGTAGACATATTTCCCCATGGAGTTGTAAGTTGCAAGATAATCTCGGTAAGGGTTATGTTTCTAAATTTTAGGGTTCCAGAAGAGAATTTGTTCATTCAAGGTGTTTTTTGCTTCTATTATCTTAAAGAACACACATACATATTCAAAACTCAGAGAAACTCTCAGATTTCTGGAAAAGAGATATTTGCAACTATAAATCATGCTTAGTGTTGACAAAAGACCAATAGAAAGACTGATGTGAAGTATTAAACAGAAATGTTAAAAAAGAAGCAAAATTATATTTCACCTTAATGTTTTTAATATCATGAACATACTTCCACATACATGCACTTAGAAACATACCTAGTAGAGATGTAATACAAATTAAAGAAGTTAGAATAGCATAAAACTGCTATACATAAAATTATTTTACAATTAAAAAGTATTGTCCACTTTCTGCCTAAGTAGAGGCAAATTCTGAATACATTTGAGGTATAATTTGTACGAAATATTATAATATGATTATCAACTGAACTGTTTTACCAAACAGTGTCAGAAAAATATGAGATATTTTACCTTCATCTAATATGTCTTAGGGTATGGATAAAACGCTTTTAAGATTAATTTTATTGGTACATTTTAGATAACGTAATGATCACATTCATCATAGTGAATCTGAACCTTTATATAATATATCTTGATTCTTCTGGAGCAGGATTTGTATAAAAATGAAATTGCTGAGACAAGGAGCAGCCAAAAATACAATAAAATTTGTAAAATTAAGAAAGTAAAAGAACTTTGTACAAGTTTTGCTGATGCACCTGAAACGGCACAAGTTATAGCTGCAGTGCGTTAAGGGCTTAGTGTAGATGGAAAATGCATGGAACTGTGGGGTTTAGTCGTTTCATTTCCCGGTGCTTCTTTTAGGCATTCTTTCAGTGGGAATCCTGGAACATGTCCGCTGCAGTTAATGGGGGACTACTGAACAGGCATTCTTGGCCAAGTCACGTTTCTGAGATGGAAAATATTCCCACTCTTGTTTCTGAAATTGTCAACTTTGCAGACTGGAGCAAATGGGCAAATCCCAATTTGTGGACAAGCTTCTGTGTACACATCATGTTAAAATTACCTGTCGTGCTCACCCACTGTCTCAACTATTTTTCACCATGCCTGCTTTATTAATGAGGAAACAGTTACTTAGCTGGAGTGGCGTGCTTCCCTCGGGGCAGACCAGAACACTGGCGTGCAGAGGTGTTGACCGAGCGCAGCATGACTAAAACTTGGAGGGACCCATGGGGAGCAATAGATACAGCAGCAACGACAGCTGGGCAACAGTTTATCTCAGAATCGGACTCGGTTTGATGTCTCTGTGTTTCTCTCCTGTCTTCTGCTTCCTGGGTGGCTGCTGCATACCTTGCCTTCCCCACTGATTACACTCAGTGACTTTGGGAGATTGAAGTCAAAGCTAGAGTCTTCCTATTTTCTCAGAGCCTTGCGAGCAGACACACGGTGTTCAGACGAATGAACCTTGAGGGCCTGTAACACAGAAGAAATGGTACGCCAGGGCACACGGTGGTGGCCGGAATTCTCTTGTGTGGAAGCGAGGCAGACCATTGACTGCTGAGGTGTGTGAGCTTCCATCCTCAGCCTTCTCTGAAGAAAGGCATGAGAGGCAGGAATCCAGTGATTCTGGGGTCCCCTGTCTGTTGGGTTCCCCATTCTATGTGGGCTCAGGGCAGTCCTCTGTGAGGGAGAATGAAGGGACAGTGATGAGGTCCACCGTCAGGACCTTTGACCAGGGGTTTAAGCCTATGCATTGTTTGCTGACTCAGCGGAAAACTAAATCTATTCCGAGTCATCATTCTCTCCAGTGCTCAAATCTAGACCAGTTTTTGTGGCTCAACCAGGATGTGATAAGTGGTGATATTGTTGTAAATTGACAAAATTTAATCATACATCTATCTAATTTTTATTTCCCAGCATTTAAGGTGTGGAAATTGAGGGCCAGGTCTACAACATTTCTTTTCACAATTCATCACTGGTGAATTTGTGTCCTTTCTTTAACTCTCTTCTAAATATTACTTTATGAATATGACAGGATAAATGATCTATGATAAGGTCATAGATCCTCTCTGTTTCAAAGAGCAATTTCCTCCCATAGTGGACCTGTGGGCTCCTATTATATTTCAGCATTTTTTAAAAGAAATGTATAAAGGGATAAGATTTGGCCTGTGCAGGAAAGTCCATTGAAACTCTAGAAGATTTCTGATTAAGTTTAAAAATACAAATAACCAGAAAAAAAATTTTTAAATATTCTAAAGAGGGAGTTAGAAGAAAAAGTTGACATAATTAGTGAAGTGTGAAGAAAATATCCAAAACAAACCATATGCCACGAAGTACTCCAGAGGTAAATAAGGAAAAGCCGCCTTGCTGTTTGGAAATGAGAAAAATCATAATTATATAACAATTGGCAGCAAAATATTTACCATTTTAACTCAAAAAACAAATTTTTAGCCATTTCTGGTATTGCAGAATGATGGTTACAGGGAAAATTCCTTCCAGATTCTTGGTATCCCAAAACAAACAACTGGACAAGACATACAAAAAGGGTAGAGGTGATGTACATTTATTGAAGGTGGAAAAGTGAGACCAAACCAGTGAACAGACTTATAGCAGACACAGGATAATCGGCCTGGCTCCAGATTTACAGTCCTATCAAAGATTTTCTTGGTTCCATGTCAGATATAAATGAAGAATTGAAGATCTCACTTTCCCAATTGGTTCTGGTACAGTGTTTAGGACCTGCAGAATTACCCTGGATTCTGTGTTCTGTGAATGAGCCTGGGTCTCCACGATTTTGACAGATTTTGCCCAGTCGTTTAGCTGGTTTTGCCCCAGCCTTAATCTCCTACATCACTGGTGTAGAAAGGAGGTAAGCTGAAGAACCAGGACAGAACTTGGTGCATGGTTAAAGCTTAACCAATGCTAATGGAATGGAACAATGAATGGGCCACATTACTGCTATAGATCCAGTTGAGAAAGGAGAACAGGAAGTGCTTTGCACAAAAGTAGATCTCATTCTGTTCCATCATACAAGTACTCCTCAATGGTTGTTGTTTTGTTTATAATTTCTACTTTTCTGCAGCTCCTGGTCTCACCTAGCCCTGGAGTGGAGTATTAGGCATGCAATGAGGATGAAACGGAATGGAGAGACGGCACGCATGGAGATATGTGCAGAAGTCCACCCGCAGTTCTGAGAGCTGCCACTACTCCTCCTTGTGCTCAGGACTTTACCACCGTTAGCTGGTTTCATTCTCACAGTTTCGGGATGCTTTTCTCAAAAAACTAAAGATAAAAGTACCACGTAGAAAAGGAGGCAGAGCTGAAATTTTAACCTTTGTCTGTCAGAATCCAATGCTCTTGGCTCTCTTCTCTGAATCCCTCTCACACCACTGGAATAACCCAACTTTCTTCATTTTTGCACCGTGTTATGATGAAAGTCTGGACTACGAAATAGTTACGGATCTCATAAAAGTCCTGGTGGCACCTGGGCCTGCACACATTGAGAGAAAGTACAGTCTTCTGGTGCCTTTTGTCTAGATTTCTGAGTGCTATAAAAGCCCATCATATCAATTTCAGAAGGTTGCAATCCACATTTAATTTTTATGTAAGGTGGCATAAAATATGCATATTTGTAATGTATATGTGTATATTTGTAATGTATATGTGTATATTTATAATTCTTGAAATAAAGCTAACCCATTAAACTGAGTCCTATTTAACATTTTCTTACCTATTTCTCAGACTACATATGAGTATAATAAAAAATTGTGTTTAAAATACTCTATCCAATACTTAAATTCAACTAGATACTTAATTAATCAGTAGTTTTTTAAAACACTTTTTCAAGCTACATTATTTTACCTTTGGTGATCTTTACATATTCCCTGATTTAAATTTGTTCTCAGGAAAATAAATATTTTGACTTATTTAGAGTAAAAAGATAATTTCCTGATTAGTTATTGAAATAATTTTGACAAGGTTGGTCCCATCATAATCTTAAACACAAACGATTTTGAAATACTGACTTGAAGTCTTCCAATTTAAAATGAAAAGAAAAAAAACAGAACTTGGCATGTGCTGTAAAATACTAGTTGTAAAGTGAAGTAAATTACTCTTCCCTGAAAAGGAATAGAACATTCCTTCCTTTGAAATATATTAAAGAAAACAACAGCCCATTTACAGTCACAGTGAAAAACTGGAATAACAAGAAAGTGGGAAGAAATTCCAAGGTGAATGCTAAAATGCAAAGAATGATGATGATTTTTCATTGTTCAAAGATGAGTTATCCAGCTTTGCTGGGAATAAATATTGAAAGAGAGTTACACTGGGAGACTCCTGTACTTCACTACATGTAACGTTTGCAAAGAGGAACAATTACAAAATCCTAAATTATAGTTAATCTTGATGATGATTTAGTCTCAAATCTCATTATTCACCAATTCAAACTGCTGTTAGCTGCTAAAATGAAAGAGTATTCTAGTTCCAGGAAATTATTGTGAAATCCCAGGCCCTTGGAATTCAATAGATAGCACTTGGAGGAAACCAAACCTAGAATTGTCATTTTTAGTGGGAAGAGTTAGAAACCTGCAGCCTTGTGAACACAATAGAATGTCACTGCTTTCACATCTGCATACTAGAGAATTTCACTTTAACAGTTATTTGTGTCTTAAAAGTGTCCTTTTAAATATAAACATCGCTGGACTCCTTGTGAGCCTAGTAAGTTTCATCTCCCCTATCCTATGTTAATGCTCTTATTATGTAGCGCCATCTAGAGACGAGTTGAGAAAGACAGGAGTACATGATGAAGTCTGTGAGATCAAACAGCCAGGTTGCTGGCTGCTTGTGAGAACTAGAGGGGGAAAGCTTCGTACAGGATGCAGGAGCAGAAAAATTAAATGCTTATTTTCTACATGCTTAGTTTTACATCACTTGTTGATATGTAATAGGAAGATTACAACTAAGTTGTTAAGTATAATTTTACCTATGAACATTATTAAAGAAAAAAAATATCCGTGACACTTGTTAAAGAATAGTAGGGAAAACTTTATTTTGGACCATCACGAACCCATAGGGGTCACTGGAGTGAATTTTGCAATAGGGGAGAGAGATTGAGCTCAACTCTCCAAATGAGAAAAAATGAGAATTTATACTCACCAAGGTTGGGAGTAAATTATCAATGAATAGAAAATTCCTAAAAGAAAACTTGGGAGGGTGGGAATCTGATTAAACCAATATAAGAGGATAGGAGAGGGGGGAAACGCCATCAGATATGCAGATGATCAGGTATTCAGGGTAGAGAATTGTGGCTCAACTGTCTTAGGAGGTTTTTTGTTTTTTGGTTTTTGGGTTTTTTTGCTAAAATTGGACAATGACAAAGTAAGATCACAAGCCAGACTTAGGTGACTAAGACATAGTATGTATGTGTATCAATTCCCCAAGGTGAATGGAATTATTAGGTACTACAAACATATACTAATAAAAAAACTAAACAAAAGAAATTACCCTGAGTTGAGAAGAGTCCTATTATACTACGATCAAAAAGAGTTTTAACATCCTGCAAAAGATATGTATATTTATGTTTACATAGTTGATGAAAGTAGAAGATATTCATGTGATAGACAATGATATAGTATTGGTGCACCGTCAAACGATACATTTTAGTTTAATAGAAGTGAGATTGAATGTCTGTTACAAGGATACACATTATAGATATTTTTTGTGGTTGGGGAGGGAGAGCATTTCATTTGAATTTTAATTAAATGAACAATAGCATGAAGACTTATGTTGTAGTCCAACTTGGTAAATTTGGGCAAATCACTTCTTTTTTTTTTTTTGAAACGTTCCTTATAGTTAGCTATGCACATAGTAGGCAAAACCTCTGCCACAAGCTCTCATAGGTACTACTTTTGCCAAGTGCTTGCTCCCGAACATCAAAAGTCAACAGGTCAAGTGGCAGTATCTCTCTCTGTTTTCCATTCACTGATTTTCACTGCTAATCAGTTGCCACATCATTTCTGTTACACAGTGATTAATGACTAGGCACTAATTTCTGTATTAGCTAGTGTAACAGAAATAATTTTCAAATGTAGTAGATGTTCTAAGACAGTAGTGAATCAGTCACTCTCATGATGAGAGGTGGTTGTCAGGAGTTGGAGATAGCTGCTGTCAATATTTGTTTTCAGTCTTCGCATCCAAGGAAAGAAGGTGATGTGGAAGTTGGCAGGTGACTTGCATGTGCATTCCATGGGAGGGGAGGAAGGAAGTCACAAGGCTGCATTTAAAATTAAGGGTTTTTATTGCTAAGAGGAATAACAGAAGAAGAAATCTTCCACAGTAGGTTCAAATCCAACAAGCAAAGTTAAATGGAAAAATTATAATTTTTGAGAGTTATTTTTTTTCCTAGACTCTGGCCTACGTGCTTTAACAAAATCTCTTGTCTCCAGTTTGATATCCTCCACTTGGAAGTAACTTGTAAAATTAGCCTTAAAGACAGTGGCACAACAATGAGAAATAATTTCCGCTACTTTATGTCTATAGTAAGTGCCATTCTTTTTTGGATTTAGGTCATTTAATCAGATTTATGCTTCTCATTATTTTATTTTGTTCTCAATTTTTTTTTCACCTTCTGTTCTTGAATGCTTCTATTATTTACTCTTCATTGATTTTATATTATAAGGCACCAGCAAAAGCATCTCTCTTTGGTTTCATCTCTCTGTGCTTTCAGATGTCCTTCCTTCAGTTTAGGCTGATATCTTCTAATTTGGGTTGCCAGAAAAAAAATACAGAATTTCCAGATAAACTTGAAATTTAAGGGGAAAAAACCTTTTAGTATAAGAATGTCCTGTGTATGGAATATACACATACTAAAAAAAGTAGTTGTTACTCTTTTTAATTAAAATTCAAATTAAATTGAGTGCCCTGTGCTGTTATTTTGTATATCTGGCAACTCAACTTCTAGGGAAAAAAACCCAGAAAGTTGCAAGAAATTACTATTTTCTCCTGAAAATCATAGTGACCATAGGTTTCCAAAGAGAGAAATAAAGGTTGACAGTAACAGAAAGTCCTCATAAAAATCCTATGACAGTAAAGGGAAACTGATCCCTCATTTGCCATGTGTTGTGTGACTAGCAAGGTCTAAGAAAAATAAAGTAGTTGAAGGGTAGTTCTAGGACCCAAGCTCTGTTCTTCCTGTCTCACCAATTTTTTCCCTAGTTATTATAAAATTGTTCCTCAATTACATAGATTTAACATGGACAAGATCCTATTCAGTGACCAAGAAGGGTAATTTCTGGGCTGCTGTAAAAGAAAGGAAACCTTGAACCAATGACCTCAGCAAACTTTCACTCTCGTGTCTTTGGACATTTCCTTAAATCAATTACTTTTCTGAATAAGAGAGTATGGAAATGGATTATACATCAATATTTATATTTGAATAAATACCTGAGAGAGACAGACATTCAATATACATTGAGACACTGCCACTGAGGAAGTAGAATTGGAAATAAAACCAAAGGAATTCATAAAGGACTATCAGGCATAGTTAGGAAAAATAACCTTCTAATAGAATAATTTTTTTACTGAAATGTGACAGATTATTTTTATTCATTAAAGACCTACCAGAACTGACCACAAAGTAAGTGGTAAAGGAAATTTCAACAAAATCTGAAACAAATAGGAAGTAAAAAATTGAGCTAAATCTTCTAAAATATATGTACATATAGTTTTTTTATAATATTTTATCAATGACTATTAGGTTTTAAAAAAATAAAATCAAAATGAAATTATAAACATCTATTAGAACAATAGTAACCATATGATACAAGCTTATGGAATAAAGCTTCAATAATCAAGATTATTATTCATGACCAACGTGATTCTAGTCAACTGATTTTGACAAAGCAGCTAAGTCAGGATGATGTCGACAAAATAGTCTTCTCAACAAATGGTGCTGGAACATGTTCTGCCAAAGACAGTGTCACAAGAATGACGCCATAAACACCAGTGGGAAAAGTTTTTGAGAAGGATACATATGAAAGGACTATTATTCAAAATATATAAATAATTCTGACAATAATAAGAAAGCAAACAACCTGATTAAGAATAAAACAAAGATCTGAACAGATGCCTCACCAAAGATGTACTGATGTCAAAGAAGCATATGAAGAGATGCTTCTCATACTGCCTGTCAGTCCAGACAGGCTACTCCAACAAAATACCTTAAACTGAGTAGTGTATAAATAACCATAATTTATTTCTCACAATTTTGAAGACTGAGAAATCCAAGGTCCGGCTGACAGAATGATTGGATTCTGGTGAGGGCCCAGCATGGTTGGATTCTGGTGAGGGCCCTTTTCTAGGTTGCAGACTTCTCTCTACATTCTTATATGAATCATGGAATGCTCCCTTGGTTCCATTTTATAAGGGCATAAATTCCATCATGAGGGCTTCACTTTCATGATATAATCAACTACCACAGGGCCCCACTTCATAATCACATGGCCTTAGTGGTTGCGATTACATCCTATGAATTTTGAGGGAAAATGATCACTCAAACCATAATAATATATCATCAGAAAAATGCAAATTAGAACAATAATGAAGTGCCATTACATACTTACTAGAATGGCCAAAAGCCACAACATAAACAACACCAAATTCTGTCGGAGATGTGCACCACAAGAACTCTTCTTTACTGCTGGTGGGAATGCAAAATGGCATAGTCACGTTGGAAAACAGCTTGCCAATTTATTATAAAACTACATATATTCATATCATACCGTTCAGATACAGTTCAGCAATCAGACTCCTTGATATTTACTCAGGGAAACTAAAAGTTATATCCACACAGATAGTCATAGTCTCTTTATTAATAATCACCAAAATCATGCAAGCATCCAAGATATCCATCAGAATGTGAATGGATAAAATATAAGACATCCAGACAATGAAACATTATTAAGTTCTCCAAAGAAATGACACATCAAGACATGAAAAGACAAGGAGGAAACTTTAGTGCATATTACCGAGAGAAAAAAAACAAGCTGAAAAGGCTAATATGGTATGATTCCAACTACATGACATTCTGGACTAGGTAAAACCATAGAAAGAGTAGAAAAGATCAGTGGCTGTCAGGGAGAAGGAAAGGAGGCAGATGAACAGGGAGAGCAGAGAGGAAATTTTAGGTCAATGAAAATATTCCGCATGAATCTTCAGTGACAAGTACATGTTAGTCTAAATTTGCCTAACTCACAGCATTACATCAAGAGTGACCCTCAATGTGAAATGGATTTCAGGAGATTATGATGTGCCAATGTAGGTTCATTGTTTGCAGCACATGTTCCACTCTGTTGGAGGTTGTTAACAATGCAGTCTTTCTCTGTCCTTTGAAAACTCTATAACAAGTCTTAATATGTAATGTTGGGTGCCAGAAGGACACAAATAAAATGTTCAGAAGACATCCAGCAATATAGGAGCTAGTTGTGTCATCACAGTCCATGATCCCTAGTTCATCATTAAATCAAATGATTTAATAATTAAAACATCATGGCTCAGATTTGTATCTTATAGATATAGTCAGTGGGTAGCTTTGGGATAGTCAATAAAATTGATGTTAGCAAACAAGATAACAGATTCTGAAGAATTTTTTTTCACCTCTCTGAACTTCAGGCCTTTCATGTGTGAAATTATAACATTTGTCTCATAAGATAGGAATTTTATGAGAATTCATTAAATGAAAATGCAATTATATTTTATAGCAACAGAAATTCTTAAATATAAACTCAGTTGAGCTATTGTAAGAATAGAAATAGAATTAAGACTGCACAGAAAATGGTTGGTAGATTCTACTCAGTTTAATGTGATATATTGGCTTCTAATTATACAACTTATTTATTAATTCCTATTGAGTTTCTCACATGCATCCTAGTAAAATATAAATTCCACAAGAGTCAAGATATTTTGTCTCCTTTGTTTGGTGATTTCTACCTGAGTCTTGTACAGCATCTTGCAGATAATTTATAACTCTTGTTGCATGTGCACATGAATCATGGTCATGGTCATTTTGTGAATGATAACACAGATGTATAGAAAGGTTCAGTACATTTTCCAAGATCTACGCATAAAATAAGCAAGAGGACTAGGATTAGACCCCCGAACTCTGCCTCCAAAATTAAAGACAATGGAAATGAATTTCAAGGCCCATGGCCATCATAAGTATTGTGCTCTCAAATTGTCCCTTCCTGTAGTTGTAGTCACTCTCTGCAAAATACACGTCATACCTGTCAGCATGTGCTTCTCTTCTTTTATCAGAGTACTTGTCTTTCTACTAATTTAAAAGTAGGAGTAAAGAACCTCAGTGGCAATCATAGCAGACTGTCATAACCTCTCTGAGCTTTCCTCTCATTATCATAACAGAAATGAAATTACCCTTAATATGTGATATTTTCATGAAGAATTAACGAGCTAAGTAATTAGAGTGCTGAACACAGTCCCTTGTTATTAGTAACCAATATATGATGGTAGCTACCATTCCTGGATCTCCCTGGAACCTAACACCTGAGCCTGGTGCTTAATAAGTGTTCATTAAGTGTGTATCAAATACATGATTCTGATTTTGAGCTCCTGAAAAACCACGACTGCCTCTTCTCCAGCTCCTGTCACTTTAATTTGCTCTCAGTAGATGTTCTTTGTGTTTATTTACTCTAAATATTTATAGGGGTTCAATCAGTATTTACAGGAGTGACACTTAGGGCCTACCGGTGTTAGAAGTGTCTAATTTTGTACTTTCACAGTCGGTAATCTTGTCGTGGCACGGACATTATTTTAGTCATTTAAATGAGCGTCTTTCTCGATTTGTCTTCTAGCTGTAGCCTTAAGTTAACTAATCTTGGTTACTTACGTTTTGTCTATAAATAAGTTCAAGAAATCACATTGGGAAAGGGAGGTGATAAATCCACAACTATGATGGAAGGTCTATGTGGATGACTGCGGGAAAATTACCTGTGGCCCAGCGTTCCTTAGGGGCTGGGGTTTCAGGCCCTGCTAGTGAGTTAAACTTCATCGCCATCTAGTGGTCAGATGATGCAGCGTCTTGATGCAGTTTGGAAGAAGTTGCGCGAGCGGGCTTTTATTAGGTTAGATTGAAAGAAAGTCGGGGGTAACTTTGCGTACCTCCTCTATTTATACACAGGAAAAATGAAACCAAAGGAAAAAATGAGCTCATCTTTCTGTTACAGGGTGCTAGCAGCACAATTACTGTTCCGTTTAGTTGCTCTTTTCCTCAACAATGTGCCATGTAGGGTGTGACTCCCGGCTACGTGGGTTTTCCTGTAGATAGGCAACTTTCCATAAATTTGAGAGCTCCTATTTTTAAAATAGGGCTTGAATGGCAGTTGTAAATATGAATTGAATGACAGAGTGTAAAGCGAAAGGGCTTTATAAACAACAAATTATTTATAAACAACATTATTAAATGTAAGTTAGTATATATTTGCATTAAGCTATGGTATGAAAACAATGTTGCCTCATTCAAAGCTGCCCCTGCAGTTGAGAGCCACCATGGACTGTCATATAAGCCAGAGCAGACAAAAAGTGATGAGAACCAAATGGTTTCATGCTAGCTTGTCTAAAGCGAGGTTTCTGTTGCTTTCTATATCACACACCTGACCTTTAGTTCCATGTGTTAGCAACTGTTGGGGTTTTCTTCTGTCATCTTCTCCTTATATCTGTCATTGGAAAAAAGCCTAATGGCCTAGAGTCAGACTTTCTCTTTTCAAATACCTTCTCGTTTTCCCCACCGTCATCTGGCATTCACACAATTGCTTTTGCGACAGAATGACTGATCACCATTTATCCACACATCATTCACTCTGAATGACTCCATTCTGGATGATCTCAGGAGAAGGGAGTGTTCATTAGTCCTTCAAAACAAAGTATTAAGGATGACTCTGTCAAAAAGCCATTTTCATGCACAATAAATACAAAACTACATCCTTCCAGAACATGTTTCAGTGGCTCTGCTGGTGCAGAACGGAAAACTTTAAGCTTTTTAGGCAAATAACAAGGTAACAAGTTGCTTTGTAAAAGAAAGCAAGCAACTTCCCTTGTTGAAGGGAGTAGAACATTTCCAACATGCATAAAATGCTGGCTGTATTTTAAGAATGTGTGTTAAACTTCTCCATCACTTGCCCACCACTAATACTAAAATATTCTCAAAGGCACTGTGCCCTGACTCTGTGCCTGTTTAGGTTCCTCCTCCTGCCTTGAAGAACCATCCTGTCCCCCCCTCTCACATCTTCAGTTTTCAGTGACAGCTGTCACTCGAGATTATGCCCAGACATCTCATCCTCTGGAGAGATCTCCTGACTCCCAGTACTGAAATGTGTGTGTCCTCTGTCGGCCCCCATGGCACTTTGTGCTGCGGCACCATGGCAGATCCACTGACTGCAGGCAGCACAGCAGTGGTTCATTATCCCAACCCCATTTCATGTGGTTTGCAGTGCAGTTCAGATGTCCTCCCATCGTGAAGCTACTTTTCCATTCCCTTAAATCTAAATTAGTTTTGTAACTTGCTCTGACCGATAGAATAGATAAGAACATAACTTTCCCTGTTTAAAACTAGAACTGAAATATCACATGGCTCAAAACTGAGAGCTTATGAGATCCTAATAAAAGGGTACTAGATAACTGGCCCATTTCTCCTTCAGTAGCCTCAAGCATCTGCCATCATGGCAGCCTATAAGAACGATAACAAGATACAGATGTATCAAGGCCTTCCTGCATTGAAGACTTTCACTGACGTAGACCAGTACATAGCACCCTGCCACCAAATGACCTTGGACAGTACCTCTCAGAAGGTGCTTTAGGATAAATCTGTACCGAGATTTTTGGTTCAAAATGGGAGAAGCTATCAACCAGTTCCAAATGCAAGATTCATGCCTTCACAACCAATAGATGCTGCTCTCAGAATTTGTACCCGCCCTGGGATCTGTTCATTGCAATAAACCCCTGGAGTTAGTTGTCCACACATATTGAATCCTTGGACCCAGAGAGCTGGGAACTTTTGATGATGGAAAAATACAACTTTTAAAAGCAAATTGTGCTAAACTTGTGGACCCTTCTCCCTTGGAGCCTTGCTCTCCTACTGTGCTCCAAGAATGACACCAGGAATAATGCCACTAGATTTTTCACACATTTTTTACTTGTTTTGTGCTGATCTCTCTTTAAAGGTAGATGAAAGAATAAAAAAAAAATATGTAGATACCTTGTTCGGGGATCAGTTTGCTTAGGATTATGTGATACAAATTAAGCTTGGCCTAGAGTAGCTTTCTTTTCCCCCAGTATTCAGAGAAGACTTCCTTTGCAGTAGCCAGGTGCAGATAAAGAGCTCCTTGTACCATGACAGTGGTGAAAACACTCGGATTGCATGACAGGTAACCCAGCATAGTGGTCTGTCTTATCTGCCTAAGTCTTCAGTCCCTTTTGAGTCCACACTACCTCTTTTCTCTCTCCCTTCACTGTGCATTTCCTTCTGCTGCCATGGGGCATGTGCAGATGTAGGCCAGCTGTCTGCACACTCCTCTCTCCTGCTCCCTTGCCCTGCCACTCCTGTCTCTAAATGCACATGTGCTCGGGTTATGTTCATCCTTCTGAGCTCAGCTAAACCAATATGTCCTCAGGCAAACACTTTTAAACTCCCAAAATAATAAAACCAATTTGTGTATCTGTCCTTGAACTGTTAATTCTACAAAGTATATCCCCACTTGTAATTATACATATTTTACAATTTATTGTGATCGTTTAGTTAATGTCCCTCTGTTCTATTTCCTTCCGATCACACTGCAGGCAGGGAGCAGATCTTCTGCCCAAGCACTGAGCACAATTCATGCATGGTAAATGTAGGTGCTTTTAAATATAAATCCTAATCTAATACTGACCCTGGCATATAATGGGAGATGTATGTATTCAACAGGTTAATATGTTAAATATACACACTTATGAATTAAGTACTTAATGCTTCACGCAGGAGAGTGCAATGAACATGAATTTCACAGTCAGACATATTAGGACCTAACTGCAGTTTCTCAATTCACTAACTGTTTGAATTTGGAAAAATTTTCTTGCCTCTCTGAACCTCCGTTTCCTCAACTGAAGGAGATAACAACTTTGAACTTGGATGTCAAAGTCAAATGAAATATGTTGTAAAAACTGACTAGCTAGTGAGTACTATGTGGTAAATACTTCGTGGTAGCCGTTGGCATGACTGAACTTGCATATTATATAGGTTAAATCAAAACATATAGAGGCATTTAATGTAGACGAGTTGCATACACAAAACAGTGCTTCATTGCTGCAGAATAAACATGTGAACGTCTGAACAAAGAGCTACAGAATAAACAAGGGAACAAATGTTTCTGAGAGTGACTTCAATTTGTATTGTTAACTAAATTTATTTCGAGAATGTTGGAACAATACAGAATTCCACCACTAGGTGTCGACAAATATACACTACAAAAACAAGATTGGGCTTCCTGGATGCTGAGTCTATGTTAAATTTTCATGTAATTTTAGGGCACTGCAAGTATTTAAAGCAAGCAAATAAATACTGTACTTATTTATTTAAAACTTTATCTACTAGGTCAATCAAATTTTGACACTATTTAATTTTCTTTTTTTCCCCTCTTCTTTTTTCTTTTTAATACTAGGGAACAAAGAACAAAGCCTCTGCTTGAATTCTCACAGTAACTTCATAAGGTGCGGATACAGGGTAACAAGGAGACTAAGCTCATATGAAAGGCTGAGCAAGGAAGGAGACCTTTCCACTGTGGTCCAGCATCCCGCCCCCTGCCAGCCTCCACCAGCCAAAATAACTCTCCACAGCCATGTAACCACTTTGCCATGACACTTCAACTTACTTCCCCCCAATCCCAGTTCAATCATATGCAGATTTCTTTCATTGCAGTAGCTTTGCCCATACCTTTTACCATGAATTTGATCCATCCCACACCCATTTCATTTAATTCCTTGGTTAGAAAGAAATTTCTTCGTGTATCAAAACCGTCTTATTTTACCTACTTCTTTCTAGATATGGACTCCCTGTCACATACTATATGAACTCGCTTGGGCTGTCAGAACAAAATAGCACAAAGATGGATTAAACAACAGAAATTTATCTTTTCACAGATCTGGAGGCTAGAAGTTCAGGAGCAAGGTTGGGGCAGGATGCTGTCGGTGTTGCTTAGACAGAGGCCTCTTAGGGCTCTTTCCTTGGCTTGTGAATGCCTGTCTTGACACTGTATTTACAAATCATCTTTTCTCTGTCCATATCTCTGTCCTCACCTCCTCTTCTTAGAGGAACACCAGGCATATTAGTTCAGAGCCTACCCTAATGACCTCATCTTAATTATTCCTTTAAACACCTTGTCTCCAAATATAGTCACATTCTGAGACACTACACATTAGGACTTATTCAGCCCATAGCATTCCCAAATTTCTCAATACCACTCACCATAACTATAATTATTAATATGCACAATTTAATGCCTAATATGTGCCTAAAGGTTGTCCATTTCTATAAGGGTAGAACCCAATTCTGGTTAAAGAGGTAAACTCAACATCTGGCTCTGGCCAGTGTTTAACATACAGTAGGTTGTCTATATTATTGCTATCAGTATCACCCTCTTTATTGTTATTTTCCACATAACTTCAGGGCCTGGCACAAAATGGCTCACTAAATATTTAATTACATAAAGATATTTAGGAACCAGCAGCTGAGAAGAATGTTCTGGCTGTGCTTTTTATTCCCTTTTAACCAACTACTTACCCTTTTTAGCACAACCCACTGACCTGGCTATCCTTGTTCACATATTTGCATTAGCAAATAAAGGAATGATGTTTCATACAGACAGGTGTGATTCATAACAGCAAATTAGAGTCGGCTCACATGGAACGGTTGTACTGTTAGCTCACTAATTAGAAACCTGTGTTAGTTTCCAGAAGCAGGCACAGTTAGGGCCATGTTCAGTGCTTCCTTAGTCCTTGCTACTGGGGCTTCTGTCCTGGCCTGAACTGCATCCCTCCCTGCCAGCTGCAGCTTTCCCTTCAGATGACGCATCCTTGGGGTCAGGGTACACAACCATCTGTAACCATTTCCCGCATTTCTAGATGTCTCTTCAGGCACTCAAGTCCCTGAAGTTCCCAGGCAAAATCCTTGATGCTGAGGTCTCCAGAGGTTTCTTCCCTAGATCCATTGTACTGAAGTCACCTCAAGCCCAGGAGACAGCAAGGGATTCCTCCTGGTGCAGGACAAAGCCACCTGTGGGATGAAAAGAGAGGCAGGATATGCCTAGAACAGGAGCCCCTATCTGATCTCTTGAGCTTGCATCTCAAAACATCCAAGGACAAGCCTGGATGTCTCTGTGTATTTTGCACTCCTATATTTAAACCAAAATCTATAGAACAGTTTCCCAAGACACTCCCCAGGAAAACTTATACCCCTGTGGAGTCACAGTTTCTGAACATGGAAAATGCATGGATCCAGGCAAGCCTAACTCTGATTTCCCAATTCTACACCCAAACTCAGTATGTCTTTGAATAAGTTGCCTCAACTTTCTGAGTTTAATTTCTCCAAATGAAAAAGAATATTGAAGGGAGCAAAATAAAATCATATCTTTATAATACAACCTTGCGTGTGATATTTTCTCTTATCCTGGAATTGGTTGCTAAGACTAATAGCTGAGGGCCAAAGAGGTAACCACATTCTGCATCCCACATTCAAATGAGGCGTCAGTCAAGTTTTCACAATGATCGGAGCCAGATACTTCTCACAGGACACAAGAATATAGTCAAGCCCTCTGTGCTACCACAGACATAACCCCAAGCTTCTCCCTTAGTCTCTATCAGCAGAATCCCAGGGGGAGTAATTTAAAAGGTACAGGGAATGCAAGAAGCAAAAAGATAGGCATTGAAAAATTCATACACCACAGAAAACCAATAGGAGAAAATTGGCAATGAAATATGGAAAATAATAGACTTGGTATTCCTAATAAATCATAAGCAAATGGCGGTAACATATAGCATTAAAACATAATTCTCTTTAGGCTATTGCACCCATGAAATGAGACTTTCTTTTAACTCATGCTGGGCACATGCATTAAGAGAAACCTAGTCTCATTTTAGCCCTTGACACTGATCCAGAAAAAAGTCAAGAGGTCATCAACCAATTGGAGAATCCCATGGACATAGTACTAAAGAGACAAGATTCCTGGAAGGAAGATAATAAAAGGAATAGAAATTGCTTCTCTTAAGTACTTGGAAGCATGATTTTTTTTTTTTTTTTTTTTTTTTTGCAGGGCAATGTTGTACGGTCTTTTACAAAGAAAACTAGAATTGCTAAAACATTAGCAGGATTTGGGCTGATGAATGCATAACCGTTGACCAGCAGCACTGTAGGCTCTGAATATTTACCTGAAACTTTACTCTCATATTTGTCTGGTGCTTTCAAAGTGATCACTTTGTATTCAACTCAGAAGTCGATCACTAAGTGTTCTGCTTATCCGGGTGAAGCATGGTGCTGCCCCAACCTCATCCAAATTGCAGGCTACAGCTCAAGCTCCCAGTTTTTGAGATGAAGTTCTTCAAAGCTGACAGCTACGTCCTTGTCTGGAGAATTTCCTTCTTTGAGCCAGACCTGCCTAACCTGAGCACTTATGTCCACCCTACTCATCCTTCTAGAGCCCACAGCTAAGGATTGACCCAGCAGGAGTAAATATGGCGGTGCTGACCTCAGCGCAGGGCACACTGGGAGTTACAGCTTATGCTTCAGGTCTCTGCTCCTCAAGGGATGGGGCCAAAGCGCTTCTCCAGCTGAGAACCCACAGCTGAGGTCTTTGCTTAGTAACTGTCTTCACTCTTTTCTCTTGAAGGCTGTTCTTCCACAAAGCAGTTCCACCTCTGTCCACAGGCTCTTTTCTTAGGAAATACAATCTATGATGCTGGAGAGATGAGAGAATAAATAATTAAATTTAGTTTTGAAAAAATTGAGGAAGAAAATAAATATTTAGTTGCTATACAAAAGGAAAAGTACCTAAAATGTGGAGTTTTAAAACAACTTGGACCTATTGTTGTCATTTGAAATTGGACAAATTGTAAAAGAATATGAATGGGATTTTTAAATGTCCAAAGCATTTCTTTTGCATTTATGTCAGATGATCAGTAGCATGAAAGGGGCTGGGGATGTAGCATAGCAGTGCCTCCTTGGCAAGCACTAGGCCCTGAGTTTGATTCCTGGTACCAAAAAAGAAAACAGAAAGAAAAGACCAAAAAAAAAAAAAAGCCCTTAAAAAAATAGCATAGAAGGAAGATTTTCAATATGAAATTGTCCATTCATTTTTCTAATGTTATTAAACATAATAATCTTAGGGAAAAATATTGGCTGTCTTTCTACCTCCCTCATTCTCCAAGCTTTTAATCCTCCTTTTCTCAAATTTAAAGAGAACAATGGTGACATCAAGTGGCCAGTGAGGCAATTTTTAGTCGAAACTTGGGAATACAAGTCACAGAGATCCAATATACATAGATATTTCACTTTTTAGAGAGTGGGTGGCTTTCATAATGTGTTAACCTTCATTGTTATACTGTAAAAAATTTAAAGCTCAAAAATCTTCTTTTTATTATAGAACTAAAATCACATATTGTCTAGGAAACCATCTAAAGTCTTTAAGACTAACTAAGAGTATCTCAGAGAGCATGGGACTTCAAACCTGTGAAGAATGAGATAATAAAATGAGAGGAATCAAGGTCTTAATATATCAAATTGCATGATTTCCAGTTTCTGTGATATTTTCTTGTTAGGTGAAAGTATGTTTTTAAATATCACCCTACAACTAAACTATGGTCAATATTGCCCAAAATTTATGTCATATTTCTTTACTTTCTCTTAAGCAAAGCAACATTAAATTGAAACTAGTGTTTTTATAAGATTCATCATTATATTCATTTCACAAATTTAGAAACAGAAGTCTGTGTTAAAATCAGTAAGGAACAGGAAATCATATCAAGGATAACTCCATGTAAGAACTGAGAAGAGAGTAGTGGAAGAGATGGGAAAAGACAAGGATAAAGAATAACTCTCATCCCAACTCCTCATAACAAATTGATCAGTGCTAACAAAGGGTACTTGGGACTTTAGAACCCTGGGCAAAGGAAGGGCACCGTGTCTATGTTGGCCCTGTAGAACCCTAGTCCTACCTCTTCGCACTTAGTCGTACTCAGACAATCTAAATTGTCACATTTTTTAACACTAACTCAGATTCTGGAGTTGGAGAATCTTCTTGTTTTCATTTTAGATAGGTGAGGATGACAAAACAAGTCTGCTTTCAGTTACCAAAGATCAAAGAGACTCATCCAAGCTAAAGTGGATGGGTTACCTCTTTTGTGTTAATCTATTCTTACTTTGGTAGTGAAGAGAGAATATAGTAATTAATTCCTTATTTTCAGAAGGATAGCAGGAAAAGAAATTCTTTTATAAACTATATGATTTATATGATTTTATGGTAGGACATATTTGATCAGTTAATTGCCTTCAGATTCTGTATTTCTACTGGCCAAATATTATTTATCTTTTAAGAGGGCTTTGGCAAGTTTTCTCTCCTTAGGAAATGAGTTGGAAAACATCAGTGAAACTTCAAAGCAATGGCTTGAGTTTATCATTTGATTTATGAAATGACTATTTGCATCACTTATCAGAACACTGAGACCTTCCTGTGGAATTGCAATCTGAGCATGTAAATAACATTGGGAAATTACTGGTTATCACTGTTGGAAACAACTGAACCAAAATACCTTTACCAAAATGATAGGAGTCTTAACATTTAAGGATGTACTAGTGATCATTTGATGAACATAAAAGTTTGGAGTTTGAGTAAAACAACATTGTTTTATTTAATTTTTTATGATGTTATACTTTTCCAAATGAGAACATTAACCATCTTTCTTAAGGTCTGTATTCATCACTCTCACCAACAGAGAGTCAGGGAAGTGAATATTATTCTGGTTGTTCACTGTCCTATCTAAGCTTGGAAAAGTTACACAACTTCTGTAGCTCTTTGTTGTGCTACCTGAGAATTGTAGACCAAGGAATGTAAAAATAATAATTAAAAAATAAAATCTAGATGCTGTCCCCAGAGATTTTTATTTAAGAGATACTAGAGAGAGAAGTGTGTGTATAGAGAGAGCTGTCTAGATTATTTTGTCCATGAGCTAGTTTTGGCACAACTGAACAATGTCAGATGATTTTGGAGGACTTTTACAAATTTATGGATATGTTCTATTGTATGATAATGGAAAATTTTAATGTGAAAAAAATTTCTCACTTTGAAGATGGCTGTTATGTCTTTGTAGGCAACTTCTGAACCATTCTTTCTATCCTTGACAATATTAAATCTACATGCATCTCAATAGGAAAAAGAGGATGAGGGACTAGAGAAAAATATTAAATAAAAAAACCCTACTTTTTGAAGGTTGCCATGGCACCTGACACAATGAACTTCTAATGTTTCCTCAGTTGTGTTGTGTGTAAATGTACAAGTCAGAGTCCTTCAAGAGTGCAGATCTTATACTTACGTGGGGTAGTTGAGGAAAATTTAATAAAAACCCTCTATTTAAATACAGACAAAGGGAAAAGAACCTAAAAATTGATGCTGGAGTCCTGGAGGCCAGTATTGGCCTAAAGGAGAAGGAGAAAGAGACATTACTGGGACCTAAGTAATTTGCCCAGTGAGAGTGTGGCCTTAGTCAGAAGACAGAACCTACCTGCTTACCTCGTGGGGAGCAAGTCAGCACTGAATCCTGGTCTTAATTTCCAATATGTTTCCAGTGGGTTGCTGGTGCCTCACATCTCTGATGATGGACTCCAGAGAGAAGAGGAAAGGGAAAGACAGTGCTATTCCCTTGTCTCCTGGGGGCATAGAGGAAAATGTAGAGGGATGTGAGGGACAGGAGATGATTAACCTGCATGAAGATCTAGCTCTGCCCAAGTGTCTTTGACCTCCACATTGAACAGCTCAGATTCTTCCTGAAATGTTGTTTCTTGCCTTATTTACACAAATCCTTCCTATTTAGCACCATAACCCAGCCCAGGTGTTGACTGCTCTGTGAAGCTGTCATTGTCCTTGCTCAACAGTAGTAGCCACCCCAGTGGCTTTGAGTTCAAAAGACCATGTTTTACCCTCGCTCACGTCTAACAGTACGTGAGTCCTCCTATTTTGAATAACCTGTGGCAAAACCTCAAGGCTTTGCTTAAATGAAATCAAGGAATCTGATAGAAGAGATTTTTAAACATATTTGTTTTTCATTGACATAAAACAATGTCCAGAGTTGATTTATTTTCTCATCCTTCAAAATCTCTGGGATTTCTTCCTGAAATATCCCATCCCATGAGAATATGACTTGGCAAAAATAGGACATCAGCAAGCTAGATAAGACTGGACCTTCAATGGTGCAGCATGGGGACTATTAGGACTCTTCCAGGGAGCAGCCCAAGCTCACTATCAATCCCACGTGAGGACCACAGGATGGTGACAGCAACAACAACTGTCAGGGGACTGGCAGGTTTCCAGTGTCTAGAAGACTAGCAAGGCAGAATGGAATAAATAGGGCAGAGATACATGAGCAGTGGAGAGCAGAAAGTAAGGCCAACTGCGAAGATCCATCTCAGCTGACAGGCAGGCACTCAACAGGAATTATTGGCCAGAATACATGTGTGAATCCAAACTCAGACTCCTCTGGAAGATGGTATCTTTGTTTGCTATAGATGCCATAACATAATACTACGGACTGTATTATTAGAGTATTACAGTATTAGTGTCTCCAATAACAGAAAAATTTGTTTTCTCACAGTTCTCAAAGCTAGAAGTCCAAGCTCAATCTAGTGGCTCAGAACTCCTCTTGAATTCTGAAGTAGCTCTGCAATTTCTCCTCTACCTGTCTAGATCATGGCCTCCTCCAACTTCCCTTTGCCTGAAAAATTCTGACCAATTCTTCAATCTTGTGCTTAGAATTAACATTTTTGAAAAATCTTCTCTGACCACACAGGACTCAGTGAGGCCTTTTCATAAATCCTCCACTACTACTCCTCAACATGAATTTCCCCATTGTATTGCAGTTCGGTGGTTCTAAAACATGAACAGACAAGAGGGGCAAGCAGAGGGCTAGTTAAACAAAACAAGGCTGGGTCAAATTCCAGAGTTTCTGCCTCAATGGATTTGAGGTGGGCTCAAGAATTTTCATTGTTAACAAATTCCCCTGCAAACTCCATGTGCTAGGATCACCCTTTGAGAACCATCTCTATTGATAGTCTATCTACGTCTATTAACCTCCCCTAGCTTGCCACCAATATATTGCAAACTCTTTAAGAGCAAGGATTTCACCTTTCAGTCAATGTGCACCTAGCATTTTGTACAGTGCCAGGAACATGATAGAGATTCCACAAATAATCATGTAACATAATCATGTGATATATGAATGAACAAAGATGGAACCTATTTACACAGAAAGCATATAGTTTTAGAATGAGAGTATGCTTTCAAAGATTTTGTTGTACCAAGGCTAATTTGAAATACATAAACAAAAGAGTCTGTACTCATTTAGAAAGGGGTAAGTGTCTAAAACCATAATGTTGTTTATACTGATTCGATATATATATATTCCCAAAACCATTTTATACAAACTTTGGCTAGGGTTATTTTGCCTCAGAGAACTGTCCTAAAATGTATAGCTGTAAAAGAGAATGTATAATAAGATGTGAAAATGAGATATTAGGAAAACTGGTTATTATCTAATGAACACAGAAGGGAGCTGCTGAAAAGCAAATATAAAATAGAGGAGCCTCCAAGACCTGTTATTTCTTCTATTAAAACTTGAAATCACAAACCAGAGTTAAGAAGACAGAAGAAATAAAACTGAAAAATGCTGTGGCAATGAGGTTGAAATGTTGTGCAAGGGCAGAAATAGCTGTACTCCCTTCAGGCTTGGTTGCTTTACAAGAATGATTTTCCTGATGCTTTAATGTGCCCCGAAGCTGCCAAGTGTCCTTCTCAACCTGTATCTCATGATCCCTTCAACCCATCCCTGAGGTTGCACATCACTTACTCAGCTGCAATTACACAAATATTAGTGCATTGGGACCAGAGAAGGGAGGGGGGAGAGAGAGAGATGGGGAGAGAGAGATGGAGAGATCGTGACTCACAAGCTCCTTAGTCCTTTTTTTCAGTATTTCTCTTTGACTTTCATGAAATGGCAAGACAATTGTGTAGCAAGCCCTGTTTTACTAGCTAGCTCACCAATACCTTGTTTCCAACTCCAAAGAGCAAAATATCATCTCTCCTGAGCATTGAAGAATTCATCACAGGTTGTCCACAAATTCATACATTGAAATCTTCACCTCCAAGGTGCAAAATAATGGACCACTCATGGATGGGATTTATTCCCTCAGGCATGAGATCCCAGAAACAACCCTTATCCCCTCTACTTTGTAAAGACAGGAAAACAGCCATTCATGAGCCAGGAAGGAGAACCCCACCAAACACCACATCCATCAGTATCTTGATATTGGACTATCCAGCTTCCAGAATTGGAAGATGTAAATTTCTGTTATTCATAACCTACTCCATTTGTGATATATTTATGATAGCACCTTCAAAGGAAATATGACAGGATTAAAAACACCTTGTCAAAGGTTTGCTGACCCAACTGAGTTTATTTTCCACCATCCAGGAAAATCTGGACTCTGAAGTTGTCAGTAATGAAAAACTCTTTTCAAACTCTGGTTCCTAGTGTCTGAAAAACTAGCCTTCATGCTACCATCAAGGTGAAAAATGATGCCTAACATTAACATATTGTATCACCACCTTTCAAAATTCTTCAGTGCTACCCTTTGCCTGTTACTAGGGCAACAGTATGTCTCAGTTTGACAAGGCATTCCTAGCTCACACCTTTGTCAGGGTAATAATTAAAAAGATCTCGATCTCTCTCAAAAGTACTCTCTTCAAACTATAATATGACCACTTATTTATAGCATCACATCGGAGGCTTTGGGTGACCTAGTCCCATCTTACTAACTAGTTTTATTTTATGCTATTTCCACTCCCTGTCATTGACTATAATTAATTATTTTGCCTGATATTTCTCTTCTGTGCCTTGACACTCATTCTTTCTTCTCCAACCCCACTCAAACTTATTCTTCCCTTGTTAGATGTTTACTTACCACTAAGGTCTTAGCTTTAAGCTTAATAATGTCTTCTCTGACTCAGCTATCCTTCCCTAGCACTCCTATTATACAAAAAATATATGTTCAATAAAGCATTTGCCTCCTTTTGTAAACACCACTGCATTAGTCTCTATTTTCACCATAAGTAACTCTCCAGGACAGCAAACCTTTTTATACGTACATGATATCTCAATGTTAAATGAGTAAATGACTATACGAATATGCCTACAATGACCTCAGCTAAGTCGGAAATAGTTTTTTTTTAATTATTCAATTCTGAGTGTTTTCTAAATCTGCCTTTCAGTCCAGGTGCCTAAACCAAGACAGAACAACACAAATACCACAGCACTTTATTTAGAAATGTCTGCATACTCACATCTCTTATGCAAAAAGATACACCCTTTCTAGTGCACTAGTGGATCCCACCTTTTATTCTTCTTACCAGTAATCAAAAGAAAAAAAAAGTCCAAGTGTTGCTGATTACTTCTCTGAGCAGGCTCCTTTTGGTCTTCAGGATGAGTGGATTTCTCAGTGTGAATATACTGGACAGTGGGAGTGTGAGTCCTGAATTGAAATCTGATTTGTGAAATGCTGTATATTCATGATAATTCTGGGAAATAGTACTACATCCAGATAGCAGAAGGGGAAGAGGGCCATTCTACAATACAATGGATCGGTGGTGGTGTTATTTTGCTTATCTTCCAGAACTCTTATCTCTGTTTTTGTTCTAAAAAATTCCAACACAGGGTGAAAGACTGGACATCAACACAAATGGCTTACACACCTCAGCCTTTAACATTTAGAATGTCCAGGCTTTGCATGTATTTTCTGTCAGAAGATGCTTCTATGTCCAGTTTCCATGTTGTCATGTTGCCTTTTGATACCAATGACTACAATTACAGCAAAGTGTGTAGAAAGTCAGGGATGAATTTTATGGAGATGTAGTCCCAGAGGTTAATGAGGTTGTCCATTGTGTGGAGAGTAGTGCTTTTCAATGGTGACAAAGTAATACTGCAGCTTTCAGGCCACTGCATCCATCATCAATTTGGGCTGCACTTTGCTAGTGACATGACATTTAATATGGAGTCCTCCACAAAGCATCATGACTCGTTTTCCCACGCTGACCCTGGCAGCACATGTCAGCCAACATCTGGGCACCACAGCTGTGAGGTTTTAGAGCAGCCTGCCAGATGCCTCTTTCCAGGGACAATGTGCTGAACAGCACATATGCTCTTCTGACGGATGCACAGTGGCACTACAAGCTGTGGTCATCGGCTGATGAGTCCCATAAAATATTCAATCACTGACTTTATTATTTTAATTAAAGGAGGCATAGCACTGACATTTCAGTGTGTAAAGAAAGAACAAAGCTTGACCCTCCCAGGGGCATGAGTACTCACAGCCAACTGCAGAAGAGAGTGATTAACAAAGGTCCTTTCCAAAGCAAACCTATGTCATTCTGTGTCCAGATGCGCGGTAGTTGCTCTACTTTTAAAGACACCACGCAAGCCTAGAGGTGATCCAGCTGCCCACCCCAAAAACCCCCACCTCCTCCCAAAAAAGGTTAAGGGATTTTTCACTGCATTTTTCTATCTTGTGTTTCAAATGGATGTTTAAAAGCATTCTTTTGTAGTTCTGTCAGTAGTGACCAACAAATCATCCACACTTCAGAATTACAGAGGCTTTCAAGATGCAAGAGAGGAGAAGGGTTTTCCATTGGAAGGGTCAGCTATAAATGAGCCCCCTTAGGCAGGTGCTAGGATGAGGCCTATTAACAGTGCCATTTCGCGCTGTTGCTTTCTGTTCCCTTATAACGCGCACATTAGTGAAGAGCTCTAGAATCTTTTGTGTTTCAAAAATTCATAGTTATGTGACTGACATGCAGCGTCATCCCCTTCTAAATTGTTAGACATTTAGTTATACGATGACTTATTACGTGATTAATCATTTTTTTTTGTATTAAATTCTTTCATTGGTACATTGTAGGTATACAACACAATTACATTTCTCATTGGGAATTGTACCTTTACATAATGCATCTTGGTTCTTATTTTTTCCCCATTC
>NW_004624750.1:15222330-15280179 GCF_000247695.1 Heterocephalus glaber | reverse complement strand
TGGCTGCCTGTCTGCAGCGGGGTGATTCGGTGTCTACCATGTGTCTCAGGACCTCCGTAGGGCATGCACAGACCTTCCTGTGTGCAGCGGGCTGATTCAGTGTGTTCTGTGCAACTCAGGACCTCGGTAGGGCATGGACAGACCTGCCTGTCTGCAGTGGGGTGATTTGGCATCTTCAGCGTGACTCAGGACCTTGGTAGGGTGTGCACAGACCTGCCTGTCTGCAGTGGGCTGATAAGTCGTCTTCTCTGTGACTCAGGACCTCGGTCTGATTAATCATTTTGAATGCCAGTGAGTGAGAATGTTTAGCTATCATTAAAGATTCTAACAATTTGCTAAAATAATGTTTATGTAACTAGTTTTAAAATGGTATGAGTTTTTGCGCCACTCACTTTTCCTCATCTGCTTTACATGTATTGTTTTAGTATTTTTTCTTAATGTAAAAGCCCCAATAATAAGTTCTGGTGTTTTATTTTTTTATTTTTTTGGTTCTGGGGATTGAACTCGGATCCTTGCATTTGCGTAGGAGGTGGCGAAACCACGGAGCTAAACCCCCAGCCCAGTTCTGGTGTTTTATTAAAAATACAAGAAATATTTGAATTTTGTTCTACTCTTCGAACCCTATTATTACAAATTTTAGTATTTACTCTCAAAAACGTCACTGAGTACAACCTTACCATATAACATAAGCACCATTATTTTCTCATTTGGGAAATACATATATTACAGAGTAGCTGTTAGAAGCACATAATATTGTTTTTATCTATTTATAAAGTCCAGAAGAATTAAGGCAATATAACTTCCAATTACATATTCTTTTTTATTACTACTGTACGTGTTTGAAATACATAATGATGACACTCATTGTCAGTAGTTTAATCTGCCTATTCCCTTTGCTTTTATGATTAACTATTTTTAAATTTGTTTCATAATTATAAAAATTGCAGACTTCTACTTGGTCTTTAATTTCTTGTCAAAATAGAATCTTTATTTCTCAAAATATTTACCCTATCTTAGATAAAATTTAACTTAGATTTTTTTTTAAAAATTGTTTTTTCAATTTGTAGGTTTCATTGTGTTCTATATATTACAACTCACCAATATCAGTAATGACTGATATTGCACAAAGTCACTTTATAACTTAAAACTTCTTCAAATTTCTTCCCCTTATATCAATTTATGATATGCCCACTTCATTAAAGATTTTTATTTTCTACAATGCCTTCTAAGAACTTTAGAAACATACATTTTTTATTCATTTAATCCAGTAAATTATGCACGATTCTAATTTTCTTCTATGTTTTAAGGTTTGCATATTTATATTGCACAAATGGGCTGCCCCACAGTGAACCATTCATGAGATAAAAGCACACCAAGGGACAAGAGATATGCAGTTATGAAGCTTTTGAAACTGCTAAGCATGGAGGAATATTTACACTGTCTGCCTTTTTGTACAATGGACTCAACAAAGATAATATAGTACACATAGGAATTTTTCTATGGGACCACAAATTAATCAGATTGAAAAGATACAACCCACGAACACAATGGCTGTATTCTGTGGCATGTTAAGGCACTCTGAAATAAGTATGTTCTAAGTTACAGTAAGACACACACACACAACACACATGTGCACGCGCACACACACGCACCCACCTCTGAGAGAGAATAAATAATTTAAAAAGAAAAGCTACCATGTTTTCAATTTAAAGAAAGAAAGAAGGTCCCATGAATATACTCCTAAGTACAATTTGTGAAGACGGGAGCGCTTGGCCTGAGGTGAGAGGGAACACTGAAACCAAACAGGAAACGTGGCGCCCCTGAGGTGAAAGAGCAGGTGCCCCCTGCTGTGTTCATTACAGGACTGCCTTCCTCCATAGTTCTGCCAACCACACAGGAAGCTGTGACTTCTAGGAAAATATCTACTTCATCAAGAGCAAACTATAATTTGACGTGTTATGATTTTGTTTGATTCACTGGCTCTAAGCATTTGTAGGTATGAGTGCTGATGTCCAGTTATTCCAGCCATTTCACTATTTCTCAATTATAACAATTATCTATTAACTAGTAAACATGTTGTTTTTCCTAACTACTATAGCAGGGAACAAGATAGTTTGTAGGTAAATTTTTAAGAGAATAAATCAATGTAAATGTTCGTGTTTGTGGTCACTTAGAGTCTTTATCTGTCAGGGACCTGTGAGCACTTTTCCTCTTTTCTGGAGATGCAGCCAAACACACTTTTTTCATGTTTCTCCTCCCAAAAGAGTCCCAGCTCCCTCAGAAACACATTGTGTGCTATGGTGGTTCAAGATTAAGCAAGTGCTAGGTAGAGAGGTTAAGAGACAAAAGGAGTAGTGGATCCCTTTATTGATGTTTGCCTTCAAGGACTTTATAGAGAGTACCTGAAACAGATTCTACAATTCTATTATTATTGTCTATTTATTTTTTAATCAGAATTGCTCAGTCAGGAGGAGCAAAAGCACTTGGCATAGTCAAGTGAGAAAATAAAATGTTGGTCTTCAATAGGAAAATGGCAATGAGCAATGGATTAATTTCTTCTGCTATTCTGGAACAAACAAGAATCATGAAGGGTCACGATTTATCAGATTTTTTAAAAAATTTACTATTACATAGTTAGCAGCTGGTTTTCTAGCTAACCCTAGTTAAACTCCTGGGAGCTATTACATAACTGCTTAAAATCTGTCCCACTATACAACAAATTGATGTTGGCCAGAAAAAGATAGCTCTTCCCCCAAGTGTTTTGTTTCAGTTGTTCAAAGGAATCTCAGGGGACATTTCTCCTAAATACAGTACTGCATTCTGGATTGCTTAAGGCAGGAACATGTCCTCCCCAAACTTCTTTTTGTTCCTCCCACTCTGGAAGAACTTTTCCTAAATTCCTTGGTGTTCTCCATCAGTGTTGCTCACAGAAGCCACAGCAAACCACTTTTGCAGTCTCAGGATGGGCTCTTGGACAGTTTCTTCTTGAAGTTTCCCAGCTTTTGCAGCATGTCCATCATCGGAATTTCCTGTAAACACCTCCCCGGCTTGTAACAAAAACAAAACAGGAATTTTTCTTAAAATTAACAAACAATAACAAAACAGTTTGTAGTCCCAAGCTTAAATAACATATATTGGTAAAACCTACAATTTAAAGTTATTTTTAAAATCTAGACATAGATTTTTTTTTTTTTTTCTTCTCAGGAAAAGCTCTCCCTTCCAGCCAATAAAATTGCTTTGAGTTATAAAATTTTGGTTCAGGTTCACTTTTACTCCCCCCCCCCCTTTAGATTGTTGAGGATAAAAAAAATTTCAGGTCTGTTTTTCCTTTTTTTTCCCCATTTGGCAACTTTAATTTCCTGGAAATATTGGATAATTAATAAATTGTGTGTTTTAATGCCCTTTCACTTGAACTGCATTTGGGAAAAATACTTCTTGTGCCTGCTGAGTAATAGCTTAAATGAAAGAACATACTCCAAAAACATGCTTCTTCTCAACGCATAAAGCACATGAAATATTTATGATTTTAATTGCTACATATCATGCTTATACACGTTGTACAATTATATTCATATTTAAAGGGCAAGAGGGAAAGATGAGTTTATGGCTATAATTCATGGTGATCAAACCATTGCAATTTTCTATTAACTCAAGATGAAAAATCTACTAAAATCCCCTGGGAAAAGCACCATAATATTCTCTATATGACAACTGGCACTTACTTGTGTTTGCGAAATGACTACACATATCACGCTCTGCTTTGGGATAAAAAGAGAATACTATTTCTTAGACTTCCTGCCTCCTTTACTAATTCAGAACTCGGAGACGCACCTCTAAGTTTTTCTATTTACAAAAAACACATGCTAATGTAACAGCGGTAACAGCGTACGAAGAATTTAAGAGAAAATGTCAAACATTCCGTGACATCCAAAACGCATTCAACTGTTTGCTTTTACTATAGTGACTTTCATTCTCCAGTCTACCCGCGCTTCCACACCTAGTGTTTTTGTGTTAGGCTAAAAATAGTCAGCAGGGCCTAACAACTGGCTTCTGATTGGCTCTGAGCAAAGGCCATTCAGCCAATGAAAGCTTCTTGAACAAAGGCAATTCTTTTGTGTGTGAGATGCTCAACCCACGTCAAACAGCTTCGGGCTGGAGAAATGATTTTGGTTGAAATTTAACAAGGTAATAATGCATTTCAGCCCTCTGAAAGGTTTGAAGCCGAACAAAGCAGGGCAATGAAATCTACAAAACAAATGGAGGACTCAGACATTCCTGGGATGAATCATCCCGGAGCCTGAGCTGCAGATAGGGAGCTACAGTAAGAAAAGGCTCCGGTTTCGCTCTTCCTGAGGTGTTTTGTCCCCCCCCCCCCCCCCCCCCCTATCCCTCATTTCCTTAGAAAGCCTCTTGAGAGCAGAGGCTCAGGATTCCTGGCCAGGACGGTGGCCGCACACAGCCCCCCCCCCCCCCCCCCCCCGCCCCGCGCCAACTTATTTTTCAAGCGTTTTCTCCACCCAAATTAACAGCAATCAAAGGCATTGTGTTTTGACTTGTGGAAGTTTGTTTTGTTGATTTACTGATGAGCAGGAAGCGACCTGTCCAGGATTCCTTTAAATCTCACAAACTGGAAACAAAAGACCTATGTCCCGTGCATGGTAATAAAGCTCCAGAAAATTCGGACTTTGATTTCTGGACACCGAAATCAGCTCACATTCCCAAAGTAAAGGTAGTGCTTGATTAATGCTTTGATAGCTCTCCCGAGAAGCAAAATAAAGACAGTCTTGATTGGAGAAAAACATTTTTAGAAGGTTTCGGCCACCTAAAGGCATTGCGCCTCTAGGGGGCACTGTTGCACAGCGGACGAAAGAGTCAACATCCCCCCACCCCCACCCCCGCCAATCTTAAATGAAAGGAGAAAATCTGCCTTTCAGGTAGGACAAAAGAGAGTGGGGAGTCAGTGTTTGAAACTTTCAAGCATGGTTTATAGACCCTACTGTGGGAATAACATACGCAGATTACTTCACATGGAACTGAAATACCGGAAAGGATAAAATGTTGCTACAGTAACTGAAAAGTTACGTAACACAGAAGTGCTCATAAGTCATTTCATGGCTTTAAATTGGCGTTACTGCAGAAGCGATAGTTAATAGATGGTTGATGTTTTATAGTCTCCACCTTTGTAGGAAACACACAAGAATGCAAACCTTAAACCCATACACAGAAAACCAGTATACATTACAAAGTTCCCCATAGATACCACATTGTTTTCATGTCTTTCTCCCAGAAATCCAGGGCCTCAACATACATTTTCGCTTGAACATAGCTTTTATAATAAACGATTAATAAAGGAAATCTTAATTTTTATTCCTGGTGTGACGCACAAGACCTAAGAAAATCAAACATTGTAGTGAAATGACTTGTATTTTATTGTTTAGTTGGATATAATAAAGAGGAATACTTCTTTAAGAAGTACCTGTTCTACAAATGCATGCTCCGTCATGAAATATGCATTTGTTAATTGTTACTTTCAACTTTGTCTATGAGCCAGTATTAGGCATTTTAGTATAAAACATAGGAGTGCATTATTACAATCACTTAACCTATTACACAAACAGTGGAATTATAGTATATCTTGGTTTTCTACTGCATCGAGTTTACAGCAGTTTCCTTTGAAAATAATAAGAAAAGAAAAAAGAAAAAATCAACCTTTATATTCCTAAACAACTAAATCACCAGACGATTGTGTACATGTACCTTCCAACACGCAGTGTCTGGAGAGAATGTGGCTCTGTTTCCTTGCAGCGTTTTGTGAGTCTTATAGTCTTTGCTTTATCAAGTTGGCCTAGAGCCAGTTAAAGGAATTCACCACCAAATATGTAGCTCCAACTCCCCACCAGGAAGAGATCAGGGCTGAGTTTAAAGGTAAGGTGAGTGGTTGGTGGGAAGAGCCCCGGACCATAACAAATATACTTCTGCCTTATCTCCCTGCATCTGTCATGCTGCTTAGTTGCTCAAGCCCCAGCTCTGACAGCTGCCCCTGTGCTATCAGATATCAGGGAGCTCAGTGAGAGGAAACATGACCTCCTCCCCACCCACCTGAACAGCTCTGAAGCTGATGTCCAAAGTGTGCAGGAAGTTGCCTTCTTCATCTTCCTACAGGCCTAAAGTGTCCATCACAGAAAGCCGAAACTGCTTTCTTTTCATAGCTCGTAGCCGTTAAAATAAAGCTTTACATAAAAGGTATTTTTTTAGAATATGATCATTCTTCCCATTTCTTCCTTGCTCCCCTTCTGTTTTTCACCCACACACCCCATTTCAGCGAGTAAAACAGACAGACAATGCATCAGATTCAGCCCTTCAGAGTGAGTAGTGTAAAGTAAGAGCAGAAAAGGGAAAGCCTTCTGGCTTTGTTTTTCAGGCCTATAGCAATACTTGAAGGAAGATAAAGAATGACTCACTGAAGTCAGGAGTGTAGAATCTTCCCCTAGAAGAGGCAGTGTCACTGGCCGTGGGTCTTGGAAGAGCAGAACGAGAGCCATGGCTCCTGAGTGAATCCAAGAGAGTCAGAATGACACTAATGACCAGCATTAGCTGTCCTAAGCTTAGGTAAATAAGAGATGAACATAGGGAGATGTGACCACATTCAAGTTCCCATCCCTACCAAAGAATCCCACCTTGCAATGCTATACGAGCACCTGAGAACTGCCAGACTTAAAGAGGATGTTTTGGATGGTGAGAAATCAGATGTGGTCGTGTAAGCTGGGAGCTGACAGCCTCTTCCTTGTTTTCAGGAAGATTTAATACTTCCAAATACCGGTACTGTTCTGGGAGTGCTAGGGGAATCCTTGACAATATAGTGGAAATGAGTCTGGGGTTAAAAAGTAAGTTAGTTTAAGAAAAATAATACAAAAGCTATTTCTTAAATATCTGAGATTTAAATCATGCAAAAGGCATACATTGTATTTTCCAACAACTTTCTTATTCATTACTACATTTGATACTGAACACAATCTTTTGTTGGCGTTAGAGCTGATATTTGTCATTAAGCGCTAACAAAGAAGCTATTTCACTTCTGCTGCTATTTTTTACAATATTTTTCACTGTTATAATATTCATTTGAAGATTTTATAAACCCAAAGTTGAGCATTTTGTCAAAGATCATTCAGGCTCTATCTCCAGTATCAGAACAAAATTGACAAATTGAAATTTTTTTCCCCTGGGTAATTTTGCTATAAAATCCTGTCTGGATTTCCTGTATCACTCATGTTTTATTGCTCATTTTGAAAATAGAAGCACAGATTCTGGAAAGAACACTGGCTTGGAAGTTAGGAATAGAGGTTAACTGTTACACAAGAATTTTGCTAGTTGTAGGTGCCAGGAAGAAATTGGTCATTGCTAGGGATCTATAAGGGATAAAAATGACAAAAGTCCCCAACCACCCACTGCATAAAGAGGTTTGGTCACCAGGACCTGAATCCTAGTAATTCCACAATTAGTACAGTTACTCATTGTAAATTGTGAAAGTAATTTTACAAAAATCTATAATTATAAATATACAGATAGATAAGGAAGCTAGACTACCAAGAAGCTAGAACTGAAGAATAGGTCCTAAGTCTGAAAGCCAGAGAATCACAGGTACAACCACAAAGTTAGCAGGAAATCTTGGTAGTAAATTGTCTAAGATGTTAGCAATCCAAGGCTCATAATACTAATCTAGCCACAAACATTACAATACCCTTAAGAAACCACAGATCATTCATTGCAATTACAACTGTGAGTCCATATCAAACAAGTTAATATAATCTACTACATAATTAGAATTACAGTTCTATAGAGTAAGGTAAAAATGTATCCCAGATTTCCCAGATGGTCCTCTTTTATTTCTCTTATTGCTGCATAATTACTAATTGGACCCCATTCATTCTTCATTCCAGTATAGAGGATAAAGTCATATTGTCCCTTTCTCTATGGGGCAAGTGGTGAAACATCTAAGCCCTCCTTTGGCCTGACCATGGAATCTTAAGGCTGTGTAAAACTTGCTAGTCAAGTCACTTTAGAAAACAGATACCTTCAGTATTTGATACCACAAAAACAGCATTTATTCTATGCACACTCATGATGCCTATGAAGCCTGAGTCTCAGATTCCCCTCTATGGAAAACAAATATCTATGTCCAAACCTAAAATGGAGTGTCCAGTAATATAGGAAGCTAGTTGCTGCTAAATGAATTAAGACATGAACAGCTTTGTGGAACTGAATAATCAGCTGCTATTGTTGGTGTTCTCCAACTCGGGGGAAGGACTTTCCAATTCAGGCACTGATAGGGCTGGTTTTGGTATACCACCGCAGCGCTGCACTGTTTTGATGAGCAACTGATTCTGGCCTTGAGGAAACTTACAAATAAGCTTGTGGAAAAAGAGCTGATCATAAGCCTAAGACTGCCTGTAGGTCAGATAAAATTTATATTACATTTGTCATTTGCACGCTTTGTTGGTAGAGCTGATTGTATCTGAGAGCAAAATATCTGGCATGAACTTTTTCCTCATCCATTTTTAATTTATGGACTCAAAAGTTTGGAATAACATTCAAAGTCACAGATGCTTATCTGAATCTAACCCAAAATATTTTGAGGTTTTCATATCAGTTATAACCATCAGAGAACTGTAGCTGGAAATGAAAAACCTTTGCTAGGAAAAAAAAAAAAGAACTGAGATTTATTTTTAATATTTATCTTGAAAAAAGCTCCTTCTATATTTACAAAGTATATTACATGTATGCATAGATTCAGAAATATTTTTGTCTTGATGAAAATTAAGTTAAAATATGAACTTAAAATAATAGTTCCCCTACAGGCATACATGCAGCAATTTCAGGACATTTATGACCTACAAAACTAAAAGATCTCTAAACAAGACACAATTTTAAGGTAAGAAAAAAGTACTTGGGGTGGAACATGGGATATTAACATGAAGGGAGCTACTCCAGGAATTCTGGAAGATAATTCTGGATAATTCCAGTGGTAGACCAGAGGAACGGTTTCCATACAACCCAGGCTAGTTGCATATGTTGGATGAATATATATATATATAATAAAGTAATGGAGAACCAGTTCACCAAGTTCAGCAAAATTTTCCAAGAAAAGCAGACACAACTGTCGAAGGACTCCAAAGAATGGAGCTCAGTAAGGCACCCTGCAGATAGACTGAGAGACTTATGGGTAGAAAAATGTACAGACTACATCTCCAATAATATTGGGCCATGAGAAATCATGAACTAGGATTGCACATAAAGATAATCACAGTAATTTTCAGTTGTTTAGACATCTGGAACATTTTTCAGATTTTAGAAGTAGTTATGGCAACTAAACATGGCATAACCATAGGATAAAAAACATAAGACAACAAACAAACATAAAAATATTGACTGGTATAAGATAATACTGTTTATTTCTAATTTAAGAAGAGAGTGGGAGGAGAAATAACCAACAACTGAACAAAAATATTGAAATCTGTATCTATGGCTATATTAATCTGAAATGGAATGGAGGTGGATTTAAGTACTTCTTTACTATTTAATACTTTCTTTAAAAAACAGTCTGTATCAAAACAATTTCACATGTAGGCAGTTAGCTGTTCAGTGTTTTACTCCTTGCACATCATTTTCAATATATATATTAACCCTCTTTAAGATACCTTCTGAAAATAACCTTCTACATAGAACTGGGAAAAAGATCCTAACATTCATATGGAAGCACAAAAGTACTTGATTGACCAAAGCAATCTTGATCAAAATGAACAAAGCTAGAGGCATTACACCTGATTTTGAGACATACTATAGAGCTATAGTAGCCCCAACTTAAGAAGTATATCGACATAAAAACAGAATTATGAGCCAATGGAAGAAAATAAAGAACCCACAAATATACCCAACATATTTGCAACCAATTGAAATTTTACAAAAGTGTCAAAGTATATGTAAGAGAAGTGACAGCTTCTTCGAATATTGAGCTGGTAAAGCTGAGTACCTACATGCAGAAGATTGAAACATGACAGCAGTCTCTTACCTTGCACAAAAATCAACTGAAAGAGAAAGAAAGGGAAGAGAGAGAGAGAGAGAGAGAGAGAGAGAGAGAGAGAGAGAGAGAGAGACCTGAAAGTAGAAGAGTGCTTACAAGGACTAGGAAGGGAGCAGAGGGAAGGAGAAAGCTAAGGTAGAAGGATAGGTGGATGGGATCAATGCACTCTCTCTGTGTGTATATGGAATTATCACAGTGAATTCCATTTAATCTGTACAATTAAAATGTGTTACTAATATTTGAAAAAAGAATAAATGCATCAATATTGCTGGATACATTTCTAGTGATATCACTACTAGATTTGTCCTTGTATTTGTTCTCAGAACAGTTACAGAATCTCTATGGTAAAAGAGCAAAGGTGCATGTTCTATCACTCCCCTTTCCAATTCCCATGATGGGCATTACTCATTGATCAGAACTCTTTCCCTCTCAGAACAAGCTTCCTAATAGAATCCTCCTCCACAAGTGCTCCTGGCAGCTACACCAGTTAAACGGAATTCACACTAGAGCTGAAATCAAGTTTCTGTCCATCCCATGTATCAGAAACATATGTCAGATACTATACTGGGATGTGAAAATATAGAAAGTCACAAGAAACTTATTGCTTTTTAGAGGCTTTGCTCTATTGGATGAGGCACTGGAGCCACTGAATGTAGGGATAGAAGGACTGTGGATGCTTGCATAGCAGATAATAATTACACCGTTGTCTTGTGATGATGGAATTATATGCATGATATTGGAAGAACTGTAGATGAGATGCTAGGGAGCCCAAAGAAAGTTTTGTAGATAAAGGCTATTTAAATGGAACATGAAGGACCAATAGGAACAATTGCATCAAGAATAGATAAAAGGATTAAAAACACAGCAAACAATATATTGAAAGCCAGTGTAAAGTGAAGTGAATGGGAGTAAAATGAAGTGGAATGGGGGAAATGGCATGTTGATACAGAAGAAATTTATTTTACAAGGTTAATATGAAATATAAATTAGAGCTATGTCTTCATCAACATAAATCAGAGCCTTCTTCTCACTCTAAATTCATATGGTAGAAGGTATGAGGCATCTATTTTACAAGTCTCTTTGATAAAGCCATAGATGAGGTTCTTCCCCCAAGAAATAATCTCCTTCCAAAGTCCTCACCTCCTAAAACTATCATAACTGAGGTAAGAATTTCAATGTGTGAATTTGGGAGAGACATAAACAGTCAGATTTAAGCACGACACAAACATTTAGCTTTTGCTTATTTTAGATGAAGACTTGAGCTGCCTTCCCCTCTGTTTGGCTCAGCTGGAGTCCACTGGATGAGTCCTACTTTTGTTTCGAGGTTATGAGGACAGAGATGTTATATCTCTTGCATGTAGCACTCAACCTGTAAAAGCCAAATTTGAATCCAGGTATTCTGGCTCTAAAGACAAGGTCCTCAACTAGAAATTCTCTAAAAAGGCTGGGGAAAGAGGTGGAAATGAAACTGCTCAGAGCAAGGGGAAGACTGTGGAGAAATAAGAATGAGAATGAATTGTTGGGAAAACTTACCTGTGAAGGAAGGATATTAATCATTAATAGAATGGAATTTTGCCTCTATTCTTTCTTCTTAAAATTCTCCTGTTATTTCTTATAGCCCCATTCATCCCTACTTCCTTTTCTTTTCCTCTTTATACCACTGCAGATTGAAGGTGAATTGGGTAATGGAGAAAATAGAATTGGAGCTGAAATGGGTTAGAATACCAGCTGTTATGGATTTCCTATGGCTCCAGGGTTTCTAGAGACACTGGGTATTCTGTTCTAAAACCCAGCAATAGAAATAAGTCACTCACCTTCATGGTTGTATGGCAGAAAAAAGACACTAAGGAGCAAAGACAAAGGGGAGTAAGAACCAAAGAGTATTCCTCGGGAGCAGTGATCATGGGGGATTTGTGTGAGCTGAAATTCAAGTAGCTGAGTGGATTTTGAGCTCTACATTCCAAGTGCATTGAGAATATTAAGCAAAAGTTTCTGCTCAATCATTTCTTTCATCACTTCTTAAGTAATATTTAAATGTATTATATTTGGCCACAACCAAGGTCATGAGGTTTTAAAAGAGTGTGGGAAGCTCCTTTTATCTGATGAAAGCAACTAGAAAAACAACATTGTATGAAAAGTTTATTTGTTCCTATAGGAAAGAACTACCTTATGCCAATTACTTAGTGCCATTTTGTTCTGTTTTTCTTGTTTAGTGGCTCAAGACATATATAACGTGGCTATCAGCTTAAACTAATGTAACTTAGGAGTAGTTTCTATGATAATGATAAAATGTATATGCTATCAGAAAACAGGTTGACATACTCTACATAATTCTATGCTGTCTACTCTGTACTAGTTTGCTCTTTATAACTGCCAACTCACTAGCTATCACTTGAGTTACTATCCTTTCTTTCAAATTATACTCTTTTTGCATTTAGAAATATTTAAAATAAGTAAACACCTATTTATCCTTGTTGATTTTACTTATAAATGAATGCATTCTTTCATAAAAGTACATTTTGAAAAGGTTTATAATGAAATAAATTTCCCAAGGCAACAAAAATAATAGTCTTTGAAATGCTTTATTGCTTTTCCAAGCACTCTCATTACATATTTCAAAATTGTTTTTAGAGATATTGCATTTTAAATAGATGGAGTTCCTAGAACATTCTTTATGAAGTGTTTCTGAAGTTGGAAATACCTCACTATAGCAATGCAGTCTATCTAGAAAAAAACTATAAACAATTCCACTATGTGCAAGTATATCAAAGTATCATGTTGTACACCTTAAATATATACAGTAAAACTATAATCTTTTTATTTTAAAAATTGGAATGTCCATTAATGATTTTTATAATTAAACTTCTATATTATTACTTTTAGTAAAGCCAAATTTTCTACTTATTTCTACTTATTTCTTCTTTCTGACACTAAAATAAAAAATCTCAGAAAGAATAATATAATAAATCTATACAAACCCTCAATTCAAATATTGGTTAATGTATTAGTCAAATGCTAGCACAGTAACAAACACTGTAAAAGTTCAGTGGTTTGTGATATCGTAGTCTGTTCTGGTTGCTATAAAAAGCTGCCATGGACCAGGTGGCTTATGAACAATAGCAGTTGATTTCTCACACTGCTGGAGACTGGATAGTATAGGATCACGGTGCTGGCAGCATTGGGTTCTGGTGAGGGCTTCATCCTTATAGACAACCTTCTTATGGTCACATTAAATGGCAGAAGAGATGAGGCATTTCTTTCTCAAACCTCTTTAATAAAGGTATTGATCTATTTCATGATGCTCTTCCCACATGAACTAATCACCTCCCAGAGGCCCCACCTGGTAATAACATCACCATGGGGGTAAGAATTTCAACATATGAAATTTGCAGAGATATAGACATTCAGATTAAAGCATGACACAAATATTTAGTTTTTGTTTATATTACATGAGGACTTGCACTGTTTTAGCCTCTTTTGAGTTCAACTGGATTCAGCTGCACATTGCTCTTCCTGCCCTATCCTGAGATCTAGACCAGAGAAGCAGCAGCCACTCTCTGGGGCATGCTGATGTGTTGGTGGAGAGCAATGTCAGAGAAAGGAAAGAGCCTAGGGCAAAGAGTTAGTGACCATGTCCCATTGCCCAGCCTATCTCAGACTTTAGCAGTGTTGAGGATGCTACTAGCATCACAGCTCAAGTGCTGCCCCTGCTCTCTCGCCTCTTTACCTCAGAGAATTCTACATGGCCTCAGAAATCTATATAACCCATACAGTCTTTACAGAGCTTTGCCTTTTGGTGGTTTGGCTTTGGCCTGTAGTAAGCCAGTCCAGTGCTTTTTCACACTGGCAGATGGTGTGGCATGTGATACAACCAGTACATCTATCTTCACAGCCCACTGCTGTACTTGATTTATCGTGAAGTAGACTATCTTTCATTGTTTTATGTAGAATTCCAAGTCTGCAGAACATGAACTACTTAACCCTCCCCATAGTGCTGCTGACCAAAGACCTGCATCCAAGAGAAGGAAACCCACCAAGAATAGGGGTCTATTCCTAGTCTAACAAACTATTGGGTCTTTCCATGTAGTCAACTTTCTGCCCAGTGGGAAGTTGGTCTTCTGAAGAAATGCTGCCATACGAGGGCTCAGTGTTGGTCTCTATTTTCAGTGGATAGACATTAAAAGTAGCGGTGATTGGAATGATCTAGATAGGTAAGAATGCATACTGTTGGGCACAAACTTTGTATATCAGTCAGTATTTGCTAGAGATACAGATATGAACAACATATACAAATACATATGAATTTACAAGATTGGCTTACAATAGCCACCCACAGAGTCAGATGAGGAAGAGTGCAGAGGGTCTCTCTCTGCACACTGGAAATGGCAAGATTTAGTCTAAGGCCTGGATGTCACTGCAGTGTCCCATATAAGTCCATATCAGGAGGCCAATGGGTCTGCCATAGAAGGCTGAAGAATCCGAGGGGAAGCCAAAGAGTCTGTGATAGAAGCCAGGAGATGATGTCTAATGTGAAGGTGAAGACTGGATCTCCTCCGAAGAAACGTCCTTCCTCATTTCCCCTTTATACCATCCAGGCAATGAGCCACCCTAGGGTCGGTCTTCTACACCCTAGGGTGTGGAATTGCTGGGACAAATTAGTTAAGCTTCTCTTCACTAAACTTCTCAAGTTGACACAATCAATCAACCATCATACTTAGTCTTTATGTCAGCCTTTATGGCCACTCAGTTCATTATTTCTTTTCTGGGCTAATATTATTTGGCTGAAACACTTGAACTCAATTGATCAATGTCTCTTCTGTGGTAAATGAATATTTTATAATGGAAATTAATATGGGATAAAAATACCCACTCTAATATACACATGAACATCTTTCCACATTCAAGATTATTTTATATAATCTGATCTTTTTCTATCCATATTCCTGACCATTTGGTCAAGTTATTGGCCCATTTCTGTCATTCCATGTACCCTCCTTATTCTTCACACAATGAATAACCAAAGAGATAGTTTAAGCTTTGCATATTTGGAAAAATTCCCCTCACTATTTCATTTAAAACCATTTCTGATTTGAGCTTCCTAGGTACTTCTTTTTCAGTCTACTTCAATCTCCTTGACTGTAAGATTAAGTTCTGTGAGATTTCTTGATGGTTTTAATCTCCTTGTACTGGGCAGAGATAGGAAAATGAAGATAGCCAGGAGACAAACTCTAAATGTATTTGCTGAGGGTTTCATGTGAAAGCACATTGTTTCTAATCCTTTTTTTTTTCTGATGGCATAGAAGAAAAATTTCTATGAGATGGAAGACTGCTTTATTATCCTTCTAATATGGCCAGATATTTATGGTTATTACAACCTCTTAATTTCTAGCTGTTATGCATGGTCATGGAGGCTCAATTTCTTCAGAACTCCATCATTTCCATTACTACAAACATACTGATCTATGACTGTCTCTCCTAATGTCAGGCCCTCAGAAAAGACCATGATTGAAAATATTAGCTTCTCTGGTATTTTTTTCACCACCACATTCCTCATTGGCTTCATAAATTATGCATCTTTTGGGCTCTTCCATGGAATATATTACTCTGATTGCTTTCCTGGAATCACATAATATATCCCTTCAAATATCCTCACTTCTTTGAGCTTTTTATTCCTTTTATGCCTCCTTTTATTACCAACTTCATGGTAATCCAGGCCCTTCAATTTATCATGAATTTCTGCAGTTTTCGGAGATCTAACCCTACCATCAAATGTTTCTAATGTTCTGGGGTCTTTTCCAGAACATTAAATCTCATGTTTCAAAAAAATGCCCTAAAATCAATAAGCTCTAGCTTTTTTCAGTCCTAAATTCTAGTACTATTGAGCAAGTGCTTGAAAAATCCACTTGCTTATATACTATACTGAGTCCTAATAGTACATGCTAAGTAATTCTACAAGACTCAAGAAGCCATTATCTTATTTTTTACTTATTATCTCCAGTAAGTTTCCATTCTTTAGCTTATTTATGCTGATGTTTAACTATAACTTTTGGTCAGAAAGTTAAGAGAAAACAGGGTCCATTCTTAAGGAATCTATCATTTCCCTTTTGTGGAAGTACTTCCTCCTGAAGTATCTTCTTGCAAAAGAAAATGTCCAGCTCTTAACATTAAAGGTTAGGCCCTTCTTCAGGCTGTCAAGTTGTAGATCCTTGGGAGAATTAGCCCAGATATTCCCATCTTACATTTTCATGCCTCGAGTTTTCCAAAACCCATCCTTGAACTTAACATAAGAAAACTCCTAAACTGCACATCCAATCATTTTTGCAGCTTAGTGGCCCTAAAGAACAGATCTTGAGTTTTCTCTCTGGAGGGTTATGTCTACTCTCTATTTGCTAAAGATAAGAAACTCTTTCAGGCCACCCAAGATGCCTTGTGGCTCTTGCACTTAACATTTCAGTCATTTGTTCACCATGCTCAGATTCTCTAAATATATTCACAAGTGAATATATTTAGTTTCCATTGTCTTCCTGTAGCCAATTCTACTGCTTTTCTAGATGTTCCTCACTGTGTATTTTTTAAATGCCTGAACAGTCTTCTGACTAGAGCATTCACCTCCAGCAAGACAAAGTCTCCACTGATGAAATTTTTATCATTTGGGTTGCTGTTTTGTGCCAGATAATATTCATGCCCCATACATTAGTGCATAGGTATCCATATTGTACGGTGGGCTACAAATAATCCACTTGTATTCACTAATATCAGAGGTCCTCTCTAGTATGAATTGGTATGAGTTGGTTCTTCTGGAAAGCAGAAGCCAAGACTGAGTTGTGAGTGCAAAGATATGTTGGGGAACAGTAATTGTGAACCATAGAAAGGGATGAGGGCCAGTAACATCCAAAGTAAATCTTCACACTGCGGTGAAGATCTGGCTCCTATGAAAGAAGAGAAGAAAGGCCAGAAGATTAGGAAGCGAAATCCTCCCCCCAGAGCACTGCAGCCAGAGAAAATCTCAACCTCATGGAGAATTCCATTAGAGAGATTGTTCTCTGAAGAGTCCCATGTTACCTCCAAATTAAGCCTCACTTGAGCCACTGCCAGGCTCACTGGCTGGAAAAAATCCAGGAAGCATGTGGCCCTGGCTCAGAGTCAAGCACACGTTAAAGGCACCTGTACCTGGAGCCCCTCTGCTAAACTCTTTCTGACAGGCTTTCTCTTACGGGAAGACCTGTGCAGCACATCTCTATGGCTGTGCTAAAGATTGTTGACTGATACAAAGTCATTTCAAACATTTCCCCAATCAGCTACATTTATCATTAAAACACAAAATAACTCCAAAAGTATGAGACTAAAGCAATTGTCTCTTTTATAATAAATTTTCTCACTTTCTCTCTACCTTTACCTTTTAAGATCCTTCTAGTTTTAGACCTTATTTTGACAAAATTGCCTTACATCTTCATATTTCTTTGAAATAAAGCTTCACTTCTACTTTTGGATGTAATATTGGTTTAATGTAAAATACATGCCTTTTTTCATGTTTATAGACAGAGAAACACAACACCCCCTGCCCCGGTGTGAAAACAGGTTACACATACACAGACAGATACAAGTGCATGGATACTAACTTCTGCAAACACATACACAACTACTAATCTCTGCAAGGTACTGAATTTTGATAACTAAAGTACACTATTCATTTTTTACCTCAAGAAGTTAATGAAAGGGCAGCATTTGGCTGTCTTCCTTTACCCTTGCCCCTCCTATTTCCCACTATCACAAAAATAACAATACTCTTGTGGAAGATAAAGACAGCATCCTCTTTCTATTTCCTGCTAAGAGAGATTAATTTGCCAGGATGTGCGGATGTTGATCTTCATGAAAGCTAGTCTCTCGTCTAATGAGGTGAAGTTTTTCCATTCATATTACTAGCAGGATTCCTGTTTCTCCTTAAAGATAACTAATTTTTGTTGCATGAAAAAAATCATTCATTCAGTTGTTACTAGAGCAAGCATTCCGATCAGAAAAAGAACAGTAAAAACAAAGGGCATATGTCTTCTAAATTTCCAGCAATACAGCCTCTGTCAAAGTACAAATCTAAAATGGTCACAACGTAGCATTTGAAAACACATTTAATCATAATGCTTTAAGGATGTTTAAGAATGTGAGGGAAACCACGTGATTTTTCTTTTCAAATATACACTCAAAACATACTCCTGGGTGAATGATGCAATTTTAGGGTTATGATTTGCTTCCTAACAAAATGATGTTTTTGTCCAAATGTACACTGACCCTAGAGCATGAAATAACCTTACTTTTATAATCATGTATTTGTTTGTCTTTAGTATTTTGTCCTAAACATTGAGATGAATACTCTGAAGTTTGCATATCATGAAATCATAAAAGTTAAGTGGATATTTTACCGGTAACTGTTTCATTCCTTTCTGAGGGAGGGGGAGAGAGAGAGGGAGAGAGAGAGACTGAGAGAAAGAGGGAGGGAGGGAGAGAGAGAGAGAGAGAGAGAGAAAGAGAGAGAGATGACACAAAACTGAAAACTACGGATAGTTCAGAATAAAAATTTCAATTAATTTTGTACTAAATAGGTAGCTAATACATGTAGTTGGTCTCAGAAAATGCAAGTATCAAAAGATATAGCCTTATTCCTCATTGTTTTAGTTCTTTACACCTTTGCTTTACGCTTCACCACAAACAACAAGTTAGCGAGTATGATCGCTCTTCTTGTTTTTCTCGCCTAATCCAAACCTGTCTCTTCTTCCAAAAGAGACTATGACCCATGTGCTTTAGTTTGGAATGTGTGCAATGATATTGATCCTCCAAGTCTGCCTGCTGCCTTGAAACACTGTGCTGCAAAAAATGATCCAGGGTGAGTACACTCTTCTTTTTCATTAAGTTTATTGGAGCATTTTAGGTATACAATACAATTACATTCATCACTGGGAACTTGTATCTCTACATGATGTATCTCAGTTCTTATTTTTTCCCCTTCCCCCTGCCCTCCCTTCAACCACAAATGAAAAAATATGAGAAAAGGAAAAAAGGGAAATAAAGTCTGAGTATACTCTCTTTTTGAGTGTCCTCTCAAAAAGGAAAAAAGTTTTATGAAAGCACTGAGATGCTCAATAAAGTAATGAAAATTTCATAGCAATGTTTCTCTTTATGTATGTTGTTCTTTGTCCAATTTTACTAATGATAACCCCTTTCTTAGGTCACATTGAATAGAAATAGCAAGGAAAAATAATAACAACATATAGTATTTGGAATGTTAACTTCTTGAGAAAAAGGGAGTTTTGTATATGGTGAGGGACAGAGTACAGAGTCAAGATAAAGGACTTCAGAGTTATATTAACCATGTGATTTTTTACAGTTTTATCTCTGCTGAGTTTCAGATTTTTAATCTATGTAAAATACTAATAATTCTCTCAATTCTCTGTTCTCTCTCTCTCTCCCTCTCTCTCCATGGAACTGATGATCAAACCCAGGAGATCATGCATCCTGGGCAAGTGCTGTTTTCTGATCTACTTCTCCAGTCATTTATTTTGAGACAAACTACCACTAAGTTGCTTTATACATATTATACATAGTGTTCAGATGATTATTGTTAATTTTTGCAGTACAATATCTAACTCCAGAATCTGACTTGTATTATCACAAAACGATTTGATTTGAAATGATTCCTTACTTTTAATGCCCTATCAAAATGAATCAAATTATGGAAAGTTTATTCAAAACAGATTAGAGTAGGAAATCTCCCTAAAACTATGTCCATGGAAATATATGTTAGAATCCTAGGACATACTTCATGTTCAAATAAAAGAATAGTTAACACTATCAACCAAATGAAATAAAGGCATTTCTAAATTATTGTATAAAGTGAAATGAAATGGGAAGAAATGTACAACAAGAGAAAGTTTTAGCAATTTGAATACATGGTAGACATTCTTTGCATACACATAAAGTGTATGAGGGTAGACTAGTGTGCTCACCTGAAAGGCTGCTTCTGACTGGACACCAGGCTTGCCAAAGTCCTGGATCTTGTCTTTGGCCAGGAGAGGAATGTTGGAAGACAATTGGGGTTTGTATCTGGACACAATTTCTGTTGCTGGAAACCGGAATTGTTTCTCAATATATTTAGATTATATTTAGATTACTTGTGGCTTTTATTATATGACCTGATATCAGTACTGGCTTTTATGAATCGAAGGTCTAGCAACCTAGACTTGATCTGCTGTAGGAAATGGCTTGTGGGTAAGCCTTATATTGCTGACCCCACATGTTGACTGCAGATTGAAAGCCCACAAGAACAGAAACAATGCCTATTCTTTAATGGGTTCATCCCCCTACATCTGGTAATGTCAAACTCAGAGAAGGCTTTGAATGTATAAGCAGACTTCCGTCCCCCTTTCAGGTTAGAACCAGATGCACTGAAGGTATCAAGGTTTCAAATCAAGTGGATGCTAGTTGGCCACTTTCCTTCATCTAGATCCAGTTCTCAGCCCATTCTAGAACCTATTTTCCAGTCTTTTCTGTGTACCTAATCTCTGACCCTCGCCACTTCTCTTTCAAGCCCTGGTCTATATGATATTTCTAAGAGAAATGGTCCAATGAATGATCAGAGCTCAACACATTTCTGCTTGGGTTAACAGCATGGCATAATTCCTTGAGTCCTTAATTGGCTATTCAAGAAACACTCCACTCCATTGCATCCCTTCCACTTCCACCATGGGAATGGGCTTTGCAATTTTATAACCAAGAGCTATTATAAACAAACTCCAAAAACAGCAGATAACATTTATATCTTCCCAGAGCAAATATTAAATCAGTCTCTATGCTTAGCTAAACCAAATAATTCCTGAGTTTGCTATTTGCTACCACAAACATAAAACTCATGGATAAAGACAACTAAGGAAAGCACCAGTTACTTGTAATTTAGCATAGGCCTACAGTTTGATTAATTCTGGCTTGAAGTTTAGAGCAAAGACTAGATGATCCTAACTCAGTAAGAATTAACTTACAGATTTTATTTTATAGATTTGTTACCATACTTTATCATCACCATTGATACCATTTCTTCCTTCTGCTTCCTTCCTTCTGCTTCCTTCATACCTGTGCCTTCTTTGGAGAAGCATTTGTTTAAATCTTTTGCCTGTTTTATTCTGTTCTTTTTTTTCTAATAATGGAATTTTCAAGTTCTGTATATATGCTGCATGCAAGTCTCTTAGCTGGCACTCAATTTGCAAGGTCTTCCCTCACATTTGTGGTATCCCTTTTCATTCTTCCAAAAGGAGACAGGTCCTGAACTTCAGACACATTGGTATTTTCTCTGCAGAGGAGTCTCTCCTGTGATTTTTATGGTGTAGAAATCATTTCATCATTTTTTAAACACTTATAAAGTCTAATTTATAATTTTTAAATTTGTCAGGTATTTAGGATTAAATCTAAGAAATTTTGCCTGGGAGAACTTTTATAATTTTATACTATAAATTTAGTCTATGATCCATTTTGTGTTAGTTTTTTTATGTGTTGCAACGTATGAAATATGTTGTTTTTAAAATATAGCTATGCTTTCCTACCACATTGTTTTTGAATTTTGCTTAAAAATCAGGGGCACATATATACTTGGTTTTATTTCTAGACTCTTTATTTAGACAGAATTATATGTCCATATTTATATCTATGTATAAAATCCTGTAGTAGTTTGTCAAGTGTAGATGCACCATAAATCTTGATGTCAGGTAATATAAACTTTCCTAGATTATTGCTCTTCTGATACTTTTCTGAAACTATTGTTTGCTATTTTTTTATCTCAATATGAATTTTAGAATTATCAGAGTACTACTGACCTCACAGAGTATTAGGAAGTATTTTCTCCTTTTCAATTATCTTGAAGATTCGCTGTGTTGTCAAAGTCATCTGGGCCTTCAACATATTAACTTCAGAGTTTTGAGGTCACTTGATCAAAGAGGGAAAAAGTCATTGACTTAGAGATTCCTTGTGGAGGACCTCTGAGAGGAAGCAAACTTGCTGCAATGGTGACCATAAAAAGAACAGAACGTGATGGCCAACAATCTGGGATTGCTTAATTTTCTCTGCAAAGAAGAGAAGGACTAAAGATGCCGAGAAAAGCAGGCCTCATGGAAGGGATATGTTAGTGCAAAAATCCAGCAGAGGATTATATTTCACTGGGAAGCCTAGCGTGCACCATGAACCCACACTGTAAGAAACTCACTGGTGACTACAGCACAACATCACTAATGATTTTAGTAGTAGCTTTTCCTTATAGACCAGAGCTGGTCTTACAATATCCCTGGAGACAACAAGACTTGAAAAAAAAATAACAAAGGCCAGATGGCAGCACTCACCTACCAGAATTTAAAGGACCACAATTACCATGAGCAGGATAAGAGAGGCAGCAAAGAAGTTATGATCTCAAGAGATTCAGGGGGACAATTATTAGACCATGAAATGAAAATGGGTAGAAGCAATAGCCGGGTAGTTTTCTGATTCATATCTAAAACCAGAAATGGTCAGAAATTAAAGAATAGTAGGCTGAAGGAAGTTTTCCAGATCAAAAGTCCTTTTTCTTTTTTCTTTTTTTTTCTTTTGTACAGTTGTGAACTGATTTTCAGACCTGGAACCCATTGATTGAAAACATAGCTTGGTATTCAGAATGAAGGACTCTGCCACACTGGAGCTAATGAAGATACTACTCTCTGAACTAGTGCCTCACCTGAGTCTTTCTTTAAAGCAGGTTCTAAATTTCTGAGCCTTCCTGTGCTCCCAGTAGAAAGAATACAAGGAGTCTGAAATTCAAGGGATGGAAATGGAGGTGGCTTGATTATTCTAACTGGTGAAGGGAATACCAGAAAGCCAAGGTCCATGATGTTGCTAAATAATTCTCGAGGCATAGGACAAACCTCCTGTAAAATTTTGTCAAGTCCAAAATGTCAATAGTGTTAATGATCAGAACCCTTGCCCTTAGAAGGAGATGCAGGTTTACTAGAGAACAGCAAAGGTAACACTGACCTATGCACTAACGCACTCTTTAGACTCCTTACGGAGGGAAAAATAGTGGCCTTCCTGGAGAAGTAATTGAGATTTATTAGTAAGAGGGGTTGGGGCTGCTTTCAGACACTGGGGTAGGAAGAAATATATGTGGAACTTGAGCACCTCTTTAAACCCCTCATACCACTATAATTATGAATGGACATGAGCAGTTGTTGAGTCAAAACCACTTCAGCTCATCCCAGTAACTTTCCTTCAAGTTTTCCCTCAGGAAGAGAGGTCCACAGGGACCATGGAGAAGCCACTCCCCAACCAATGGGAGAAGGAGTGGAATGTGGTAGCTAGGAAGGAGCTCGGGTGAGATCATCACGAAAGAAAATGCCACTGTTAAGCAGTTAGCTGACTGCCTCTGGGTGCAATGTCACCAGGATCTGCCTCAGCTTCTGGTTGTTGGCTTTGCTTTTTCTCCACTTAAAATAAAGTGCTACGCATATATGCAAGGCTGGAAAAACAGACAGGGTGATATATTATTAACATGAAATTATAATGTATAATTGGTAGTGGCTTGTCAGATGTCCGTGGTTCCTGTTAGCATGCAAAATACAGCTTCCTCATTAATGTATTTTCTCCTCCGAGAAAGGGCTATTCATTTGCATTTTACTTTGTATTTCTTTCAAAAACACTCTACAACAGAAAGGAAATGCATATTTAATAGAAACTTACTGATGGAGCTTTGTTGGCTCATCAAGGGAGGTGGGATTAATACAATAACCTTGTTTGGGGGGATACATTTTGCTTATAATCTCCCTATGCCTGAATTACCTTGTCTCTTGTAACGGTCCTTTATTGGACTTCTAATCCAACTCGATCATTGATTATTTTTAATTGTTTCTTATTTTTTCAGTATTATGGTATTTTAGCAATTTTTAATTGTGATACAGATGTTGTGCATTTGATTAAATATGTTTAAGAGTTGGATATCTCCTTTCCACAGGACTTTTGTTTTTATTCAGAAAAAAATACTGAACATATTTTAGCATATCTACTACTTAAAAAGTAATTTTCCTTCTGAATGATTTTTTAAAAATCTACCTATCTGCCTCTCCCACTTCCTTCCTTTATTATGATATGTATCGAACTTTGACTAAAAGCCCTGTATTATTTTCCTCTCCACTTGGTATAGTTTCATGACTGTTAGTTTCAGGGCTAGATAATCTGCTTGGTTAGGTACAACTATGTGTTGTTAAATGATTAATAGTATTTTCTTCATTTAATAATTATAAATAAAACTCTATGAAGTAGGTCAGTTGCATCATGAGAATCATCCCCTATTAATTTTACTATGAAGAGGTAGAAAATGTATGTGTGTATGTGTATATGTGTGTATGTAAAAAAGACACAAACTGAAAAATAATTACCTTTACCTTTGGAAAATAATTTAACACAGTTTATATAGAATTTTAAAATGGTAAAGTTTTAGTAAATAGATAAGTAAATGCTTACAATTTACAAGTTAACAATCCTATGTGAATGTTGCAGGTAAAATTACTCGGTGAGAAGCCCATTTGTTGGCTTATTTTATTGTTTATCTTAATGAATTTTTGTTGTTTTTTTAATCTGCAAATGACTCAATTAATTAGGGGATTAAAATACCAAAAGGGGTTTTAAAAAGGAAGTAATTTGGGGAATGAGACTCAACATCAGTGCAGTATAATGAATTACTTTGCAAACTGAAGTCACCTCCATCCACATGTCTTGATTATTATGACTGGGAACCAAGCCCACTTGTGTCAACATGACTGATATATTTGTTTTGGAAAAATTCTCACTCAGGAAGAATACAACCAATAAATAATTTCTGGCTTAGTTTCATGAAGATTGCACAAACTAATTTGAGCCAATAATGTGCTCATTTGGATAAACAGTTCTCCTCTCAGGGCAATAGATAGCTCACCTGTCAAGTAGCTAACTTGTTAGGAAATATTTTATCTACTAGAACTGGCTGAAGAACCTTGCCTCAACATGCTTACCAATTTCACTCCACAAACTTTCTCCAATTCCAATCAGTTTCCTTAAGCCAATCATGAGCAGATCTTTAACCTAGTAGGTGGCCAGCTAGCTGTCTTCCTCTTCAGAGACACAAATGACCACCTAGGTTAGGTTGTTTCTTACTGCAGTACACCTGATGAGTTGGCTTTGCTTGGCTGATGTATTTTCTGTGTTTTGGAGGGAGGAGATTAGGTGGTGACAGCCACAGCCCCTCACCCCATCTCCACTACTGCTGCCCAGGCCTTCCACATAGCACCTCAGCTCCACCAAACACTAACTGACTCCAGCTGGACTCCTGAGAGAAAAAAACACATTAGAATCCAGAAAAGAACATTTCTCCTGAGTGCAGTTTTTCTCATTGTCTAAATAAGGCTTATTTGAGTAAGCAGATGGTTGCAGTCCAGACCTTGTGAATTCTACACCCTCAGGATTGTACTGGAGTTGAGCAAAATGGGACGATAATGATTTTCAGACTGAGTGACCTCAAACACAATGCCTAACATTCCAGAGTCTCAGCTACCCCATCTATAAAGCAATGATAATAATAATAATGGTAATAAGTTTTCATATATAATTAGCACTTACTATGATGTGAAAACTGAAACCAATCTCCTTTTGTGTTTTTATACCAAACAGTAATGTGCAAGACAAAACATGACAGTGACATAGACCAGAAAATAATTATTGCTGGAAAACAAACAACTAAAACATCTCACTTAACAAGACTACTTACTCACCAATACTTGTATAAAACCTCTTCTTTGTTACTAGTGCCAATCTTCAACACTCATGTCACAAACTGCCCAATCTCAATTAATATCTCATTTTTTAAGACCCTTGGTTAAAGCATCATTTCCAATTCTAAATTTATATATTTCCCCGCCCTCTGGATTTGTCCTCTTCTGCGATTTTCCTACCCTAAAACTATAGAATAAGATTCCCTTTACGGCAGTACATTTAATGAATTGAGTTCTGCTGACCTACCTGGCATTAGGAAGTCCTTCTAGGGTTTGAAAAGTGGCACAGGTTTTTTCCTAACTTCCTTAGATTTATATTAATTTTTTTAATTATCAAGGGTGCTCTATGAAGTAGGGAATAGTATTTCTTCCATTTTTACAAAGGAGGAAACCAACAGCTCTAGAGGTAAAATAACTTAGGAAAGTACTTTTGTGAGAATCAAATATAAGGCATGAAAAAAGTGCCAAGCACAAAGTAATATTTATTAAAACTAACTTTTTTATGTTATATTAATAATAGAAGAAGACAGTAATTATCTCACTAAGGAGATCTACACTGTGACTACTTTCTTGCTAGGAAAATCATGTAATGTCTTCAAATCCCTGAAATATTTGGTCATAGAGGAGCTAAAAGTTGGGATATATTCAGGAAATATTTACTTCTCATATGTAAAAATAGCATTGATTTGTAATATATATATATTTTTATTTTCCAATTATATCTTTTCTCAAACAATTATCTTTCTTGTTATGTGTATCCTATTTTTTTTTTCAAAATCAAAACTATATGTTTTCAGTGGAAAAAATTGGCTAGGTAAGCTAGCTTATTAATTTACATAATGTATTTTGAAAGAATTTTATTTTACTTTTAATTGGTACATATTTTCAGCCCATGATTACATTCATCTTGAGGAGCTGGTACTTGTAGATAATATATCTTAATTCTTTTTCTGATCCCCTTTCCCGAATCTCTGAGTCCCATTCCCTTTTGTAAAATCTCCCTATTTCCTACTATTTGATTTTTACTTCACTCTTTATTTATACTTTGGGTTTCTCAGGTAAGAGATAAGATATAATATTTAAGCTTGAGTGTCTGATTTATTTCACTTAACATTATGGTCTCAGGGTGCATCCATTTTCCTACAGATAACTCGAGTTTATCCTCCTTTATGGCGGAGTAGTACTTCGTTGTGTATAAATGTCACATTTTATTTAACCATTCGTCTGTTGATGGTCATATACTCTGCTTCCAAGTTTTAGCTGTTATGAGTTGTGCTGCTATAAACATGGTTGTGTATGTATCACTGTAATATGATGTCTTTAGCTCTTTGGAGAAGATACCTAGAAGGGAAATAGCTGAGTCAAATGGAATTTCTAGTTTTAGTTTTTAAAGAATCAACATACTGACTTCCATAGCAGTTGTACTAGTTTTTATTATCGCTAATAACGTAGAAGGGTTTCTTTTCCCTCTAGCCTCATTATAGTTTGTTATTATTTGATTTTTTTTATGATAGCCATTCTTTCTGGAGAAAGGTAAAATCTCAGTGTTTTTTAAATTTTCATTTCTCTAATGGACAGAGATGTTGGGTATTTTTTAATATGCATATTGGCCATTTGTACTTCTTATTAGAAGTGTTTATTCATTTCGATTGCCCTTTTTTCATTGGGTCTTTTATTTTGGGGGTCTAATTGTTTGAGTTCTTTATATATTCTAGATATTAGTCCTTAGTCAGAAGAATAGACGGAAAATTTTTTCCATACTCTGTAGATTGTCTCTTCACTCTGTCAGTTGTTTTCTTTGCTGTGAAGAAGATTTTTAATTTGATATGATCCCATTAGTTTGTTCTTGGTACTATTTCTTGTGTAGTTGAGGTCTGAGAGTCTTTGTCTATAGCTGTCTTCAAAAGTTTTACCTAGTTTATCTTCCAGCAGATTAAATGTTGTTGTTTTAACACTTAGATCATTGATATGTCCTTCTAATTCTTGATCAGGAGTAAGAATATGACTGACATTTGGAGATCTCTTGTATCATTGCCAAAGTTGAGAGGCTGGGAGTTACTATTAGGCACTTATCATCTAGTCACCATTTACTTATTCTGTAAAAAGCAGGTGGTAAATGTTTTAAGCTTTTCCTATTTTGAGGTTTCTATCACAAATACTCAACTTTGCTATTGTAGCACAAAAGCAGCCATAGGTAATATGTTGGTGAATGGATGTGGCTGTGTCTATATAATTTTATTTACAAAACTGGTTAACAGGGTACTTTCAGTCTGTGAGCCTTAGTCAGTGGCTAATCTACATGTGACCATGGGAGCACCCAATAGAGGCAGCGTCCTTGCCCTCCTTCAATTCCTGCTCAGGTCTGACAGTACTGAAAGGTTCGTACAGATGCAGCATTGCTTCTTCATTTTTGTATCCAAACACTGAATCATTGGAGTTGTCATGATATTTAGCACTGTATTTTGGTGGCTTCTGTAACACAATAAGAATATGTAAGTGAACCATGCTGGAAAACAAGTTAGTGGCTGTATTGTGCAAGATCTGAACATCTGCAGGTAAAGTATTGGCATCGTCTGGGGCTGGCTTCCAGGAAGGCCAACTCTATGTAAGCACTGGCAACAATTTCACTGAGGAAAAAAGACTTGTTTTTGTCAAATTTAGCGCCCAATCCAGTTTCATTATTGTAAGATATAAAATTGTTTGGCGATTAACTTTGTTTACACTTAGCAAAGTATTACTTCCTTTTCTGAGGGGAAAAAAGACAAAAATGCTCATAAAAATTTTCAAAAAGCTTTCGACTTCAAATAGTTCTTAAAAAACTGCACTTGGATGCGTTAAATGTGGAGGAATCAAAACCATATGGATTTTACTTCTTTTTAAATAAACACTGATTTAAAAATTGAAGGAAAATTCCTGGAAAAGAAGACTTTAGTCTTCACAGACTCCAAATAGTCAAAAAAAACAACTTTAAGAAATTTGATAAACCCAAAGCACAGCTGGGTTTACCCATTCTTAATTATAGTGTTTTCATTGTATATCATGTAAAAATAAACAGCTTAGGAGTAGCCAACATTCAGCTATTTTAAGAGTGTGGAAATTTTCATTTATCTCTAGAATAACTTTTGCCCAAAACCTGAATTTGAAGTAAAGCATATTATAGCATTTGAAATGTTAAAATGTTAAGATTTGTCATTCATTATATTTTCTTTTCAAATGTCCAGTCTTTGTTATAAATCAGCACTAACAAAATGTTGAGAAAAATGTATATATAATTCTTATAGGATGACTTGTGTTGATTAGGTATCCTTCTAAATGTTTACTCATCAGAAAATGAGAACCTGGTGCCCTTATTTAAATTAAATGACCTTTCTGGATAGACATTAACGGTCATCACGAATAAAACCAATGTTTCTTAAACACAGTCTTAATTCAAACTATATCAATTAACTAGCCACTTATTCACTCTTTACTAGATATGAAGAACTTTGCTAGATACCAAAAATGTATAAATACAATGAAATAATCTTTTAGGGGAATTCAGAAAATGAAAGGTAAAAGGCAGTTAAGCAAATTATTATAATACCATGCAATGTGTACCATAACATATGTAAATTATCAGGACTCTAAGGAAGAGATGGCCAATTTCCTGCATAAAAAGGTGAAGGTTTTTTCGGAAAAAGGGATATTCGATTTGGATCATAAAAGAATTTGAAATAGGAAGAAAAGGTCCAAAAGGGTAGGGGAAGTAGGAGGGGAAGGGGGAAGGAAAGAAGGGAAAGAAAAAATTATGAGGAAAGAAAAAAATGGAAACAAAGTCTTTGTAAACAGGGAAGGTTGGAGGGGGTGAAGGACACACAGGGAATGGGGAAAAAATAAGAACCAAGATACATCATTTACAGATACAAGTACCCAATGATAAATGTAAACATATTGTATACCTAAAATGTACCAATAAAAGAATTTAAGCAAAAAAATAAAAGTAGAAGTTTGCCTGATGCAAAAGGGAAACAATGCATTCCATGGAAAGAGAATAGCCTTCACAAAAATTTAGAAGAACACGGAGCATCTTTGTGTGGGAGATGTACAAAATTGAAGGCGAAAAGCCAGAGCTAAGCCTAGAATGTCATATCATGGCTTACAGAGAATTTTGTAGGACATGCTGTGAAATTCAGAGTTCATGGATGATTTTTATGGTGACTATTGGATGCAGTGAGAGCAATAATTCTGATAGATAGTTGGAGAAACAGTTTCAGAGGAGGGTATGTGGTGGGAGTAGGGAGAAGAGTGAGAATGCTCAAAAAAAGGAAACTTGCTAGAATTCTCCACAAATGTATCCTAAAGATGCAACATATGCAAAGTAGCTAGGTTAAGCAAGGACTGCTTTCACATTGTGACTTGAGAGTAGGCTTTATGAGGGAAGGGACAAGCCTGACATACCTACTGCTATGTCCCGCCCCCTTCTTGGTGCATAGGAAGTGAGTAGTAAGAAATCACTCAATGTAGCAATGACAAATGTGAAAATTGCCTTGCACTTATATGAACCCATGGAATAACAAGTCATTAAAGAACTGTAGAACCTAGAAGAGCATAGAAGTGCTGGGCAGGAAAACAAATCTGAAAGGGAGCTAGAAATTTTTCAGTGCCTCTACATTCACTTGGGAGAAGAAGTAAGTCCTTTGGGCTGAGCTAGTGGCGTGTAGGGAAGGCCTCTTAGATCTCTTGCCCCTGCCTGCTATCTTACACAGTAACTCTGTGCTTCTCAGCCGTGCTAAACTCCAGCATCCAAAAATTACAACCCAGGTAAAGGAAGCAGCACTGACCCAGGGTAAATATGAAGAAAGTGGAATTCTTTCTTATGCACCACTTCTCTTTCTTCTGCCCTTTCTTTTGAAAAACACAACTGTGTCATAGTAGAGATCTAAAAGCAGCAGGGGATTGAAGAAGTGGATCCATATCAGCAAAGTTGTTTTCTTTCTGGTTTCTATCCTAATAAACTAGGCATAAAAATCATGACTAATAGAAGGGATTTAATCTGAGAAGAGCATGGCTGTCTTTTTCTTTCCCCACTATGGCCAGTATGGCCCAGTACCTATCTTTCTTTTCAAATAGATGGGGTACATCTTTCATTTAAATGCAAGCTCACACTCAGCTTTTCATAGCTAAAGAACTGTGTGTTTAAGTGTAAAATAAATTTTTAGCCTTTTGTGAAGAAATAATTTAACCAGTCACTCTTTCCTACCAAAAATAAATAATCATTTTCAAGAAGTCTAATTAGGCAAAAAAGATAACTTTAATTTTGCAAGGACACAGTCTACCTGAACTGTGTAAGCAAAGATGGCTTCCCCAGACCTCCCACTACATACAGTGCTGTGGGTCAAGGGCTTGATGCTGTTTTCTACACCTAATCTCTCCCCATTGGGTCACTGCTACTTGTTGACTGATCGTGCCAGTGACACAGGTACTCTCTCTTGCAAAACAAGACTCCTGTGAGGGTCACCTTTACCCAGGGATTCCTGATGGCCCTGATGAACAATCCTTAAGTTCTCCAACAGTTCAGTAAATGTCTTTCTTCTTCTCTCCTCACCTAGGGGACCTATCTGCTTTGTATACCTTTGGATCACACAGCCCTTCTGTCTCTGTGCTTATTCTGTGTCACAGTTGTGCTCCCTAACAATTCCTTGCACATTTAATTCTATTTGATATCGGTTTCATGGAAGCTTGGAATGATTTACTAAAGGAGCTTTTTGAGAATTTTCTTTTTTTCAGCTTTTATTTTATTCCTCTTTTTATGCGCACATAACATACTTTAATCATTTCTCTCCCACTGCTTCCCTTGTCCAACCTTACTCCCTAACTCCACATTTTGGAGGAAATTCATTGTATATTATTTATTTTGATCATATCCACTCCCCCTATTACCCTCATGACAATTTTCTCCTGCACCAAAGACAGTTATTCATTTCTTTGCATTCAAAGACCAACCTTGTTAACAATCTTTAAAGGACAATTTACATATTTAGTATTAAAAAAACACAATCCATGATTTAGTGAACCCCAAATATATATAGGATTAAATGCACATGTCAAGTCCTTTCATACACAGTGTTCTATTGCCACCATCTATATATCTCCCATTCAAACACAACTTAATATTTCACGATTTCTCTAAAATGGTTGTGCTTTACCACTTTTGTGTCGTGAGCTTGAACTGAGGTTCACAATGACAGCCTCACAAATTGAGGCCCATTTAAAGAGCTTCCTTCTTTCTGCAGCCTTCTCGGATTTCTGAAACAAGAGTATCAGCCACACAATTGCTTCACCTACTCATATGCACATGGCTGAGTAATACAACTAGTGGTTTGTGTATCTGATCATACTGTGTGTGATACCTTTTAGTGTTCTCTGCAATTCTTAATTGAGAACCTGATACATTATAGATTGTAAGTTCAATAAAAAAAAAACTAAGTCAGTCAATATAATGTGAAAAAGCATAGAATGAATTTTGGAAATAAGACAATTTGAGTTTAAGTCTCAGGTCCATCCCTTACTAGTTGCAGAATTGGAGGGAGAACATTTAATTTCCTCTGAGGTTTGTCAGATGGAGATCATACCCCTCACATTACAGAGGCTTTATGAGGTTTCAATGAAATTATTCATTCATTTTGTATTTGTCCAATAAAGTGAGCACTTATTATGAGACAGGCATCGTACTGTGTCCTAGGAATATCACCATCCCCAGGAATCAATTACCGAAGTCAGGTCCATTCACAGGGCTTGTGCACCAGTCCCCAGCCCTTCCATCAGTTTGTGAGAGAGTCAAGGTGCCTACTCTTGTAAAATTTTTATTTCAGCTATGCAGAATGACAGGAAGAAATTAAATGTTGTAATTGTTCACATTTTGAGTTCTATGAAGAATATAAGCAAGATGCTGTGCTAGACAATGAAGAAAAGGAGAGGAGACAGACTTCTAAAACAGTGGTTATGAATGAGAGATGGACAAGGCAAACTAAGTGTCTGGAAAAGTCAGGGTTCCACCAGAAAACCGTCCAATGTTATAGACGCACTCGCGTGTGTGCATACACGCACACACACAAATTGTATTGGGCAGTTATTCTTCAACAAGAAGGAAATACATGTACTTTTCAATTAGAAGCAATATCTTCCTTTCTAATTTTTAAATTTATTTTTAAACTGGTGCATAAAAACAAAACTGTACATAGAGGGGCCCTATAATGTTTTGATACATGTACACAATACATAATGTTTACATCATGTTAAATATGTTTATTTTCATAACTATTTATAATTTCTTTATGGTGAAAATTATAAAAATTTTCTTATAACATTCCAAAACGTACACCACACTGTTGATACCTATAGTCACCCTACTGTGCAATAGAATGCCAGGTTTTCTTGCTCTTATTTAACTGTAACTTAGTATCCACTAAGCAAAATTTCTCCATCCCCCCTACTCTACACATACAACTGTCACTGCAAACACACATACATGTGCATACATATATACTGTGTGTATGATATATATATAGTGTGTACATACATATCATACCATATATGATATACAGTGTTTTATATATATATATATATATATATATCTTAGTACAAGTAATTGACTTAGCTAAGGGCTAGCTAGGCAAGTTCAAAATCAAGAAGGCAGGCTTGAAATTCTCAGGCTGGAGCTGAAGCTGAAGTATATGGGTGGAATTTATTCTTTTACAAAGAAATTTCAGTCCCTCAAAAACTTTGTGATTGATTAGATCAGCCCCACCCATACTATCAAGAATAATTTCCTTTGCTTGACGTCAACTGAATTTATATGTTAGTTATATTACAAAGTGCCTACACAGGTATACTGAGATTAGTGGTTAATTAGAAAACTGGTCATTCTGGTCTATCTAAATTGACTCATTAAATTGATCATCCAATGCTGTAAGATGTTAATGCCTTAACCATACATTTTTTAACTTAAAGAATTCTTTTGAGGATCTGGATATATTATCACCTTAATAATGAAAATCTGTTTCTTGGACATTTTGTGAAAATATCTCTCATATCAAAATCACAATAAATAAGAGTTTTAAAACAAAAAGACACTTTAATTTCCTGAAATGGAAGATTCAGTACCATGATGGCCAAAGAGGTTGAATTCTAGCACAACTTATGTAGTTAAATATGCAGAAAATAATAGAAAATTGTTATTTTTTAAACACCCAGCAGGCAGCCCAACTATCAGTTATCTTTAAATGATTAATAGAGTGTAGGGAACAGGGAAAGGGGACATTACTAGAACCTCTGCAGTGAGTCCTAGTCTTCTGCGAGCCACGGCAGCACAAGGCGAATTAACATTATACAAGAAAGGTAGAAAAATGAGACTTGGAGAAGAAGCTGAGCTTTGGGCTTGATCAGTGCTGCTCTGGGCAGCAAAGAGGAAAGCCCCCAGCTTCCCACACCTTTTATTCAATAGTTCAGGAGAAACAAGGTGTGACAAATGACTTGCAGAGAGTTCAGTACATCAGGATAAACAAAGTGTAACAATCCAAGAACAATGAGGAACTGAGTAGATGAAGATTTGGTTCCTCCCAGGATGTCTGCAGCTGGTGTAATCTTGTCCTGGAGAATCACAGTATCACCGGATCATTGAGGTCTCAGTTGTGACCAGGGGCCAAAATGGAATTATGTCTAAAAATCCCATGGCTGGCCTGTAGGCAGGAAAACTAGGCCTAATCAAAAGACTTTTCCCTAAAATTATGTAGCATTGCTCCCAATAATAGAAAAAAAAACTGTATTTCCTTCTGTGTTTCCTTTATTCTAGAGAAACATGTTTTAAATTGTCATTTAATATTGATTAAATGCCCAAGCCATCCATATTAAAACTAAATTAAAAGGATATTTATTTTGCAAGTAAATATTAAGCAGCATGTGAGTTTAAAACCCTAAGTTAAAAATCAATGTAAAAAGTTTGTTAAATAAATCACATGTACACTGAACATATTATCCGTCTTTATTTATCAAGCAAAAATGCTCTAATGTTTTGTTTTCTTCACACAGAAGAATGATCTTCAATTAATGGATGTTTGTTTGCTGCCTCTATCCTCTTGGTTCTTAAATTCTAAAATGTGGGGTCTAAATTCCGCTTTCATAAATGTGCACTTTGGTACTTAACAACTTTCCCCTGCATGGTAGGGATCATTACTTTTGGTAGGTTGTTGCCATGAAGATATCAGACACCATATGGATCAGGGAAATCAGAATGTACCCTGGATTTATTGCAATTTATTATTGATTTGTTGGCTCTGTTGTTCATTGGAAGCTAATGCCTTCTGTAGAGTTTGAGTTCTGTCTTCTTTCAGGTAGAGAGAATTCATTTTAATTCAATTGTTTAAGCATTTCCAAGTTTCTGTCTAGCTCCAAATCTGACCACAGGGTTTTGAAACCTTGATGAACTTATTTCTGGTCATCTTGAACATTCTAGCTATGCCATGCTTGGTAGTTTGAGATCCAGGTTTTCCTTCTGAGCACAGAATACAAGGTTGGAAGATGTCTGTAATTCAGAACTATGTCTTCATCTAGAGTGATTTTAGTTTCTTAACACCATTTTTTCATTCATTTTCCTTCAAAAATGATTTTTAACACACATTTTAAACTAAAAGTAATCACATTAGCTGCTCAGAGGAAAATATCTGTCATGTTTGGGAATATGATGTTGAAATTTTAGGATCATTGTTACAGTTATAAAGATGGATATTTCAGTAAATATAAAAAGTTAGGGATCAGTATTTTATCAAATATGAACTATAATATAATTCCAAAGATTAAATTGGAAAAACTATACAATAATAAGATGGGAAAGTTCTTAGATTATTTTTTATTTTTATTTTTATTGTTTTGTGGGTCTTTGGGAGGCTGGGATTTGAACTCGGGATATTGTGCTTCTAAGCTTCTAAGTTTGTGCCCTACCGCTGTGTTGTATACTGAGCCCCAACCCCAGTGTTTTGAAAGGCCTATTCTGAAAGTTTTTATAGAGTTCTTAATAGAAAAATTTTTAAATTGTGCATGTTTGGTAAATGTTACATATCTTAAGTTAACTGTAGGATCCATGATGCACAATAGCATGTTAAAAGCTCTCCATTAAAGAATGTTGAATTTGTTTTAACTAAACTCAATACCTTCTTTTCTTTTATTTATTTTTTGCCAATTAATACTATGATGAACTAGTGCATACTGGAGTAAATTTTAGAAAATACTATACCAGGTTCTATAGCTGGTGTAGAAGAATTGGGAGTGGAACCAAGAAAATATTGACCATGTAATTCAATAGGAGAAGGAAGTTTCAATAAAGGAAAAGACAATAGTGAAATACACAGAAATATCAAGAAGAGGAGGACTGAGTAAAAGAATAGTTCATAGTTTTAATTACATGAGGAACTAGAGTAAAGTTGGGAGCACAACTAGATCTTGGGAATGATAAGCGTGCAACATATTAACATTATACACATGATACCAGCAAGTGGGTACCACTCCCTTGCTTTGGGAAGGAAGAAATGAGTTAGGATATACGACTGTGTAGTGTGAGTTGAAGATTCATTATTATAATAACATTGGAAAGTTTCTATGTTAGAAGTTAAAAGAGGAAGACTGAATTGAGGAAAAAAATTAAAAATCATAAACACAGATTCCAGTACAAAGATCAAATAAAAGCACAACTGTTTATCTTCTTTTCAATGTCATTAAGATTAGATGGGAATATTGATTATTTTGACGATGTCAGTTCTCCCCAAATTGATCTATAGATTCAATGCAATCCTTATCACAATCCCAAAAGGAAATTTTTTTCATTAATGGAAAGCTGATTTTAAAACTTATAGGAAATGCAAAGGACCTAGAATTCCCAATATTTTAAAAAGGAATAAAATTGGAGAAATAACACCAACTTACTTCTAGATTTATAAAGATATAGTAGTTAAAACAGCACCTTATTGGTGCCGTAATAGATAAATAAGTCAGTATTCTAAAGGTAAAAATTAAGTTTGGTTTTTATATTGAGAAGGCTTCCTGTGTATTCAACATAATCCATTAAAGTAAACAGGGAAATATTAGGAAATCACAATCATAATTTCTAATAATTGAGTTACACAGCCAGATCCTAGTTCCTGATAGCTGAATATAATGTAGGAACTCTAAAATATCCTAAATTTACTTTATAAATCTTATTAGGAAACAAGAAGGTTAAAATCAGAAAAGAGTGCACACATTCTTTTTCTTTCACGACTGCAGAAAAATATAGAATTAATGTTAATCAGAATATATCAAGGAACTCCCACCCTAAAAGAAAAGTGGAAACAGGATTTTATGGTGAATGATATCAATTTAAGTAAAAGAGTACAAGACCTGCTAGCTGGAGGTGTGAATATTCAACTAGAAATTTAGAGAAAAGAGATCTGAAATCATAAGAAGAGACAAGTCCATTATTCCAAATGCAAATGTTTTGGATGAGCCATAATAGTTTTATTTGTGACAATTTGGATGTTTTCAAAGTTAAAGTGAATATTGCTTCTCATCCTGTAAGGGAATGCAACTATGTGGTCTCTTCATGAGCTGTCCTGACAGTCAAGCTTAATTGTCAATTGATTGACTTAGGAGCTGCCCAATGGATTAGTAAAGCTCACTTCTGGCTGTGTTTAGGTGGGTCATTGAGATCTGACCTTGGAGTCTATACCTGGCCTCTTCTTCTCTGGCACTGATCCTCTGCTCTGCTTCCAGCTTCCATGAACTAAACAGCTTTGTTCTGCCTTGCTTTTCTGCTGTGGTGTTTCTGCTATGGACCCAACCCATCATGGCCTGATTCTCTTAAACTGTGAGCCAAATAAAACTCTCCTCCTTTAAACTGTGGATGTCAGGTATTTGTTCCCAGCAACAGCAACGTATATTAGTATAAAAAATTAGTACTGAGAATGGGGCTGCTGCTGTGACTGTATCTGACCATGTGGTGTAGATGCCTTTGGAGCTAGTTTGTGGGAGGAGCTTGGTTAAGTTTGTAAATATGAGCTAGCAAAGCAACAGAATGCTGTGAACAGAGCCTGATGGGTGATTCTGGTTGGAGCTCAGGTTACCAGAGTGCTGATAAGAATGTGGATAGTAAAGGCCAGGCTGAGATTTCAGTTGGAAACAAGGACTTCATTGGCAATTGAAATAGGAGATATGTGTGTTACATTCTGCATATATATATATACACACACACACACACATATATATGTATATATATACATATATATATACATATATATATATATATATATTTACATTTTGTCTTTTTTTCTAAGTCCTGGCAAAAGCATGAGATTAAGAGTGGTGGACTAGTTGATTTGGCTGAGGAAATGTCAAGGCAGTCCAACACTAAGTCCAACACCTAGATATGGCTGCCTTGTTTTAGCTAGATTTTTAGTGAGATTCAGGGACAAAAAAGAAGAGCAGAACAATTTTAAAGATGTAAATTTTAGCCCAAAGGTTGTGTTTAAAGTACAAATTTGTGTGTAAAGTTGGGGCAAAGGAGGTGTGGTTGCTAAAGAATATAGCACCATTAAAAAGCAACCAAGTACTTTGAACAAGTACATGAAAGATGCCATGAGAGTATCCCAGGGATTGCCAAGAGCACACCTATTGCAGGCAGAAGGGTACAAAGGAATAAACCTTTCATTTGGGAAAAAAGCTGAGATCCCTGCTCTAGAAGGGATATCTAAAGAATTGACTCCCTGGTATTCATTTTACCAGTGTCAGCCATCCAGGCACCCAGAGGCTACTGCAAGCGTGATCCACTTTGACATCACCTACATAGTGCTGCTTATTCAGGCATGACGTATAGGAAAGTAGTGGACTAATGGAGGCTTGCCCTCACATTTCAAAAGCAGGCCTGGGAGGTGAACACTACGCCCCTGAGAGGTGGGTGCATGAAGATGTGAGAATGCAGCCAACTGTAGTTGAGACTCCAGAAATTTGGAGATGCCAGGAACATGGACCATCTTCCAGAACACGCCGCAGGAAAGAAGCAAGAGCAGTGTAAGAGTCTGCCTGTGTGGGCTGCAACCAACAAGCCCATAGGAGTGGAGACACAGAGGACCTTTGGAACTCACTTTCCATCAACATGGAGCTTTTCACTTTTCATGCTGGACATGGAGCTACAGGACTTATGGTTTGCCATGATGTGTTTTCAGACATGCTTTGATGATATTCTTTTCTATCCTCCTATTTCTTCCTTTAGGAATATTTGTCCTCTGTGATTGTATTTTGGGATTAAGTGACTTATTCTTGAATTTTGCAGAGGTTCACTGTTGAGTTAGTCTTGAGTCTCAGAGGAAATATTGACTGGGACTTTTGAGAAATGCTAGAACTTTTGGGATTTAGGGGACTGGATCATGTGAGGCAGAATTTGAAAATGTTTTTCCCTCTGTGACTTGTATTATACACTGCAATCCAGATCAGTTTGGAGACCTTCATGGTGTGTCATTTGGGTAAAGAACCCACTGAGAGAACCACTGAAAAGGGTGATTTTAGTGGCATGCTAAATAGTGAAAAAGCAATATAAGAACCAAGACCTTTCTTCATTCTTAACTGGTTCTCAAGTTGAATTAGCTCCTTATGTCCCCGATGGTTTGAGTCTTCTTGTTCATCCAGTCTAGCTACAGAATGAATAATGAAAGCTGAGCTAAGTCTATCCAGAATAATAGAACAATATTCAAAAGAAGATAATTAAGTCTCTTAACTGTTGTGAAACTAATATTTTTAAAAATTAAAAAATTGATTTCCTTTTTAATTCTAGCATAACTTTTACTATCTGCATGATGTCCCTTCTTCACTAGAACATAATCAGTGTGAGAAAACTATTTACAGGGTTATTTCATGGACTTATATACAGTTAATTTTAAGCTAAAGGAAGATTAAAACAACAACAACAAAAAACTTCTTGGAAAATCTGCTTCCCATTGAATCTAAATTTATGAGTTCCAAGACTGAATTTCCTTTTACACAGAAACACAGTTTCTGTGTGTTGTCTGTGTGTGTATGAGACAGTACTGAAGTTTACAATTCTAATTGAGAATTCACTTTTACCAAGAAAATGTATTTATGGAAAAAAGTACTATAACATTGTCAAGTATTAAAATATGAAATATTAAGCTGAAACTCAACGCATGATTTGTCTGCTCTTTCCTTCCAAATTTAACCATATTCCCTTCACATAAATTATTTATTTTATATAATACTTTCTTATCATATGAAATATCTTTCGTTTGTTATACTCTATCTTGAGCTATTGGCTTAGGAGTTTCCCATATTTTCTACAACTTCAGAATGGATAGATATAAATGTATATATATTTATATATAAAGTTTGCATACATTGATATATATGTATATATATCAAGTTTATGTGAATATATATTTATTAAAAATATTAATATGCATCAAATGTTTTGAAGTTATGTATTGGCTACCAATTGTTAGAGAAAAACATGCATGTTTGTGAGTGTGTGTGTGTGTGAGAGTGTGTGAATGCATTTGATTTTTCTGAGGCTTGCTAACTATATGATGTGAAGCTCTGTAAAGTGGGCAACATTTGAAAGGATTACAGTTTTTAAACTCAGTTTTAATTGTAGACACAAGATGTAGAAAGGGGATTTTTGAACTGATTTCTGGGGAACCAGTATTTCTTAAAGGTGTTTTGAGAAGTCAATTGGTTTTTGATTTTAATTTAATAGTTTGGCTGAAACAATTGTTAAAATATACATTGATAAACATTATATACTAAATTGTAATACTGCTTTGTAAACCACCATCATGTTAACTTCTTTTGTAAGGGTAGTTCATTTTTGTGCAAGCCTTACCATAAAATCATTCTTACCATCTCTGGAATATATTTGAACTTGAAAACATGTGTCAGTGATTAAAATGGTTTTAGCTCTATGCTGTGGGTTTATAGGGATTTTTTTTTCATTTTTTGTTTTTCTGCAGTGTTTGTTTTCTTTTCTTCTCTTTTTTGTAGCTTGGATCTATGCATGCCTGTACACACACACACACACACACACACACACACACACACAGACGTAGATGAGCCTATACCCTTTTACTTGTGTATATGAGTCAGGATGTTCTATTTTCTAAACAACCCAGAAATTTTAAAAAATATATTAAATGCAAAGACTGATTTGACTTCAGTAGTCTTCTAAATTACTGTCTGAAAGTTTTGCATGTTTTCAAACAAAATTGTATTTCTTTTTTAGGTTATGCAGTTCCATGATGTTTGATTATTTACAATGTATGCAAATTGTTATTGTCAAAAACCCCTGACTTTTAAAAATACACTTACCTTCATGCTAATTTTAACTGTTAAGTGTTCAGATTATGGATTCAAACTATTGCTCCATCTTACTAGACTTATGTACTAGATAAGAAACTCAACATCAAATCTAAACCACTTTCTTCATAGTAACTGGAAATTCACAATAACGACTTCTCTCATAGCTATAGGGTTAAATTAGAGCACGGAGCATCATTCCCAGCTTACAATAGGCCTTCAATATCTTGTGTTTTATTATAAAAACCTTGAAAATATTAGATATGTTAAATTTATTTTTAAAGACAAATAAAAATGCATAAAGCTTGGTTTCTTTATGCAGTAATATGCTTAAAATGATCATTATTTAAGGACTCCATAGCCTTGATTCAAACAGATATAAAAGGGTTAAGAGCTAGGTTCTACTGGAAATATGCTAGATCAATTATACTTTATATTTTCTGAACTTCTCTAAATTGAATTTCTCAGTTTGCAGATGACATTAAGCTTTCTCTGAGTAATAAAATGCCAGACGAGTGGTGAGAGGTGTGTGTGTGGGGGGGGACCCAATGTTTTGTGAGTGAGGAGGAAAGAACTTGGATGAATTTCAGTGGAGAAGGTAATCAGTTGAAATGAATTTGAAAAAGTCCACTAGATGGTACCCATGAAAGGAGACTCCCTGAGCAACCACTCACAAATTAAGAGCGTTTAGAAAAAGTATCCATGATGGGAGTTTCCCTAAGAAAATGAGCTCTCCAAGCTGCTACAACAAAATAGTACATGTTGTTATTGTTTGGCTCTCAAATGACCGGAAGTCCTATATGCGGAAGGCTTGGTCATCAGTCAGTGGTGCTACTTAGAGTTAATGAGTTCTTTAGAAGATGGGGCCTCATGGAACAGAGTTAGGTCATTAAAGGCAATGCGTTGAAGGAGATATTGGGACCCCAGTCTCTCCTCTCTCTGCTTCCTGGGTGCCACAAGAAGACTTTCTCCACCAGCTGTTCCTGCCACTGTGGTATGCTATCCATCCCGTGACCAAAGCAACTGGGCCAAGTGACCATGAACTGAAATCTCTGGAAAAAAATAAGCTGAAATAAGTTTTTCTTTCTTTACAGTCAATTTTCTCAGATATTTTATTACACGATGGAAAGCTACCACAGGCATCAAGTTCCTGGAAAATAAGACTTTCACTATATTCAAAATCTGGTGCTAGTGCATCTCAGGCACAATTTGCAAAGCCAGCCAGCCACTTCACCAGGAAAAGTAAACAGGTCCAAGGAAAGGCAACCTGAAGTAATCACATGCATAAAAGGATGTTTGCTTGAATATGAAATTAACAATGCTCTTCCATTTAAGTGGCATGTATATGCCTACAATCATCATAAGAGTCCTCTAGAGGCAAAATTATGATACATGCAGAATTTTCTTCATCTTACCCTTTAGAAGACACTTAACATCAGCCTGCTGTGAAGCAAAACAAGTTAAATTTGACTAGTGTGTGACCTTTCACAAAGTGATTGCAAGTCTATTGTCTCATTTAGTTGTCAGAAGAGTTTCTGGCAGCTTGTGAGAAGTGAGAGGAAAAATTGACTGCCAAGAAGTTATACTAGAGGGTTCTGCATATTGGGTTCAGCCATTTGTGTTATTGAGCAACATTAATAATAACAGCATTCTGTGAAGACATAGACCCATCCAAAATAGGAGAATACTTTTGTAGGTAGACCTAGGAATTCTTTTTGCCATTTTAGAGCTTTAATATTTTCCCTAAATCCACAGGATTGTATTCTTCCCATAGATATTTTAATTATTTTTATTAGTTTTTATTTTAATTAGTTTCTTAAATGCACACACAAATTAACTTCTTATTGCATATGATTATTTTAGCATTTTTTCTTCATTGAAATTTGAATTTATTGAACTTTTTGTTTCCCCTTCCAGCTTTTTTTTTTTTTGGTACCGAGGATCGACTCGGGTCCTTGCCCTTGCGCAGCAGGCGGCGAAACCACTGAGCTAAATCCCCGGCCCAAAACAATTTTTTTTTTTTTTTTTGTACTGGGGATCGAATTCCGGACCTTGTGCTTTCGAGGCAGGCGCTGGAACCACTGAACTAACTCCCCGCCTCCCCTTCCAGTTTTAATCTTAATAGACAAATTTCCATATATCTGAAGAACTTTTATATTGACAAGGCTCATTCAGAATATACAGTAATAAAATTTTCCATCATAATAGTTCATTTTTATATTTAATTTTTCACAAATTTTGAATGACGAGATCCAAACTGACATTGAAAGGAATTAACCTTGAAGTTACTGTAATATAAATCAGAACTTTCCACTACAAGGGCCAAGCTTATTTACTTTGACTCAAATACACTCTGAATAGTATTAATATCAGATTGATAGCTAAACTTGAAATAACTGTTCATATTGATTAATAACATTTGATTTTTTATTTGAAGCTATGATACAAGGAGGACAAAAGGTGGATATTCCCTGACATAAAAATTCTCCATGTTTGTTTAATCAAGATGCAGGGATGGTTCAGGGTTAATTTTTGTACAGTTGAGACTGACTTACACCAGACTTTTCGTGGGCTTTCTTGAAAGTTCCCTCTGTTGTTAGAGCTTCTCTTTGTTCTCCTTTATCTGATGCTGAAATTGCAATATAAGTGAATGCTTGACAATGGTTAAAAATGCCAACAAACATACGAACCAAGAACAATAACAACAACATCCAGTCTAAGAACATCAAATACACTGTTTCTATAAAAGACACTTACTTGTTATTTTTACATCATTTTACCCATGCTCATCATATCTCTTTTTAACAATTTTGACCCAGTATTTTACATTAAAAGCTCAACATGCCCCATTTACTATGCCAGGCTTTAGCTTGCCAACAAACCATAACAAAGAAATTTCAAATTAATGAATGAAAACAATTTTGTAAAGGTCAGAAAAAAAAGATTCTGAGTAAAGGCAACTGAAATGCTATTTTGTATTGGGGATTCTGAAAGTGATGCATTTGATATTTTGATGGTGAAGTGGTCTGTGGATTAGCTGACTCTGTTTCCATTTGGGGGTAAGCATATAAGCATAGAACCTGTCAAAGGAAAATAAAGTTAATCATGTGTTACTCAGCACATTTAATTCTTTCCATTGTTGAAAGCAAGCACAGCAGTAAATGCACATACACTTTTGGACAAAGCACAGTTTAATTAGAAAAAATGAATTTTTGTCATCAAAATGAAGAGTACTTTAGTAATGCGCATAGTGTACATTATCAATTGCCAATATGGGGATGAAATTAATTCCATTTAGAAAGTTATTTTTTATTCTTATGTTTGAAGGAAGTACAATTACTTACAATTTGGATAAACCTCTCTATATTTTTTCATGCCCACGGTGTGTTAGAAATTACAAAAATGTTAGCATTGAAGATAGAGAACAGCATGGCCCAATAGGTAAACATATTCAAAATGTCTTGTTTGAATGACCAAGCAATTATGAAAGTGTTGATGTAGTCTTTCTTCTGGATAGCTTGAGAAAGTAGCACCGAGGAGGAAGGCCCACTGATAGAGCAAAAGAGCCATTTCCAGCTTGGAAATGAAAGAGAAAAACTTCGGCTGAAAAGAGATGTGAATGAGAGATTTCAAGTCACTAACCTGGTTTTTCTGATTTTCTGACCAAGGCTCTTGTTTTCCCACCTCTATCCTCGCTGGACTTAATCCTGAAAGCCTCAGTGATTGTTTATTCTCCAAGGGATTCTCCATGTAGGAATTCTATCCAGATGTTGAACTCAAGCTTACATGTCACATTCTCCATGAAGGTTTTCTGATCCCTCAAGCTATGATCCTGACCATCTCTAAACTCCTATAACATTTTATAAAACATCCATGCTAACTAATCACACAGTAGGGCTATACTAGCTATTATCTTGGCATATATACATTAGCTCATGGAATTTTTGTCAAAAGCCTTTTAAGTCCACTTTTTTATCTTTAATGTAAGTATTATTTTGTTGTTGTTGTTTTGCATTTCTGGAGATTAAACACAGAGCTTCATGCATTAGATAGACTTTCTATCCTGAGCTACACCCCAGTCCCCTTTTCCTCTTTTTAAAGATGGTGAAATAGGCTTAGCAAAGTTAATAATGGGTTGAAAGTCATATAACAAGGAAGTGGAGCATTTGAATTCCAATTGTTTTATTTTATTTTATTTTCTGGATCAGATTCTCTTTTACATAACAATTTTCTGTGAATTCCATATTTTTTAAATGAGTAAAAATTCAGGGTGCAAGCAAAAGCATTTTCCAAACTAAATTAAGCACTTATGAAGGATGTTTTGCTAATGATATCCAATTATACCCCGAGCTGAAGGGCGAAGAAGTTCTATATGATGTTGACCAGTCACAAGGACTGGAATCTCCTGGTCTGATGTTGGTTCCCTGCATTTCTTCTATGCCTTATATAATGCGGTCTTCTCAATACCAGATTTAGGATGTATTTTATTTGGTCTAAGCTAACCAGCACAATCTTAGTTCTAGGTCTTGGACAAACAATGTTTGACCTTTCTTGACCATGTTAATTTCTGTGTTGAACATGTCACCCAAGTGAGCCTAATTGAAATGACACCTGCAACTTTTTCTGACGACTGGGAAAAGAGAAGTTCTTTTGATGGCTGACTTCTGGGCATAGAATGCTTGTCAGTCAGTGTACAACCCTTAGCAAATCTGATCTGAGGACCAAGCCAATAAATGGAGGACTCACCGAGAAATGCGGTTGGCCTCTAATCAAACTGTACCTAAGTAGTCTGTGGTAGATTACGTTATCATTCCAGAAAGCTTATTGCCTGTTCTAAGAATGATACTTTCTCGTATCATTGATGTCAGTCTTTGTCATCCAACCTGATTTGGCCAATAATATTTTTATTGAAGTTTGTAAGTTTGAAAAAACTGCTTGAAAGCCAATAGACAGCTCCACAATTTCAACCAATATAGTTAACTATGTGGTGTACTTTGAGACCAACTAAGCAGAGGCTGCACTTCAGCTTGAGATCCTAGAATGGAGACACATGAATCAGAGCATAATCGCTACTGACATGTGACATGAGTGATGAAAACATTTGCCCATGCCACTGCAATTTACAGTTTCTTTCTATAGCATTGTTTAGTGAAAGTCAATGAATACTATCACCTCTGAATTTCCCCATTAAATAAACCAGTGTCTGTCTTTCCTCATTAAAACCAGTGTGAGTTTTCTGTTATTTTCTTTGGAAACTATCTTAATTGAGAAATGCATTTTAATCAAATGAATAATGCGGCCAGCCCTAAGCGACATCAGAAGAGGATTTTATCACGAAAATTTTCCAAATATATATTATAATATTATTTTGTATTTATAACATCAGATATTTAACTAGGGGTGGTACTAGCTACAAAGGTGGGTTTCACCATTTCTAATACCATTTGTGTGAAAATCTAAATAAAATAAAAGAGGTCTTATGAGTTTCTATAATGATCCTAATGCAATGTAGTAAAATGAATGTAATGCAATGTGTAGAATTTTATAGTTGTATCTTCAAGAATGTTTTTCTCCCGTGCAAAATATGTTCTCCCTCATTAACAAAATAAAATCAAAAGCTGAAGCACATAAGTGAATCTCTTTGATGCTTATTTCAAAGCATTTCAGAAGAATTAATTACTGTAATACACTGAAAAAAATATTTAAGTGCTATCATTTCTCTTCCATACATGGGGATGTGGAAACTCTGAAACTTTAAATGTCTTTCCTGTGGACCACACAGCTAGTCACTGGCAGAACTCAGTGTTCTAACCTCAGTGACCTCTACCATCTCAGTGTGGTCTGTAACCTTTTTATATCAGAACATTCACAGGAAGAGGAGACTTTTGACCAAACCACTCTACCAGCAGAAACCACCCAACTATTTTTAACACTTATTGCCATTTATAGCCTGCTTTGAGTCCAATCTTAGGATAAACAAGATATGAAAATTAAATTACTGCAAACTAGCCAGTGTCTGTTGAAGATCTTCTAGGCATGAACATGAGCAGTGTTCTAGGGTCTGTTAGCAGTGCCCTCTCCACTCTAACCTACTGAATTGCTACAGGAAAGCTGGAGCATGAGTCAGAGAAACAAAAAGTCCTATTGAGAAAAAAAATCACATCTTCCCCAAAAGAATGAGTTACTTCTATAGCAATAATACTAATTAACAAATAATTGTCATACAGCAACATTACCTGAAGGTTAGCATTTTCAGTGATTAATACAGTCATGTTATGCAAATGTTGTAATTGATTATTTAAATATTAGAAGTAATGAATTTAACACAAAAATGGTTCGCTAGCCATTTACAGACATATGTCCTAAGTATGAGAGTTTTAATTGAAACTCGTAAACTTTTACAGTAAGCTTTGAGCTGATCATGCAAACTCTATAACGTTTACTAAGTCAAGACAGTGTGTAACTAAAAATACATACTATTTTGCTTTCAGAACTTTTACCAATATTCTAGATGCTCTAAAGAAGCATAATACTTTCAATACTTAAATTGTAGTAGTGGTGTAAGTAAAAGCAAAAAATAAATATCAGCTGGAGCATGATACAATGAGATTTTAATCTTAAAAGAGAGAATATTTATTATTTAGTTTAACTTTTTAAATTATCTAATTAATGACAAATTTTTACCATTATAACTACTTTTAACATACCAAGTAGAAGGTGAGAAAGGGTACAATTCTACTTATTTAATTCAAGGAAAACAGGACTGATCTTACTCTTTATATCTTCCGGAGGGAAAATAATATTATTTCCAACTCTCATTAATTCTGTGGAATATTTTGTGCAAAAAATATCATGCCTTGCTTTATTTTTCCCATTGTGTGCATTTTTACAACAGCCTATGTAAATTTTGCCAGCACCATTATGGGAGCCCCACACATAAGATAAAATCTCAAAATTAGAGAAACTATGGGTATGTATATATATATATATATATATATATGAAAGCTCAGACTTTCAGAAGGTAGTTTTTGTGACCTCAGAAGAAAAGTATACAAATACCATTGCTTTTTCCTGACAGTAACATCTGCTAAGCAAAGCTGCGATAGTTGAGGTAAATAATTACATTATGCTGTTATTAAATTTTTAATTTTATGATCTATTGTTTTAAAACCTATCAGTTCTTTGTCCACTCACATCTAAAAAATATTATATACCTTGAAAAATTCTGTTTGAATATAAGCTCTTGTCTTGGAAATGTCACTTTTGGACGGGCTCGATATTACATAACACCTTACTCACTTCAACTAACTCATCCATTATTTATAAACTTATAAATAAAAATCCAAGCAACATGCTCAAGCCTAGCGAAGTGAGGACTTGTAACAAAGGTGTGTTTCAGAGGAGGCAGGAGAACTGTTATCTTATCACTTTGTCAATAGTGCTTGGAGAATTTTCAATGTTAGGAACTTAGCCTTCTGCTTCTGTGGAGACGGTGGAATTCTGTAATTTATGCAGTAGTTCTAGCTCTGTGGTCTGAAGACAATAGTACGAACAGGAGAAAATACTGTTCTTCAAGTTGCCTGAAAAAAAAATACTTTCCGATATGTATACAAGATATCACCAGAATTCTGTGTGTATTTTGTCTAACTGTAATAGTGGAGATAGAAATTGAGAAATTGTGGGTGCAGATGCAGACGGTGTCCTTTCAGTTCTTTCAAAATATTTATTATTGCAAAGAATGAGAACTTGTAACATTTACCTTTCTGCACTACCCTGAATTGCTATTGTTTATATTTGAAAACAAAGATCATAATATACTCTTTAGGAAGAAAAAAAACATGACATTGTGGGCTGTGGATTTAGCTCAGTGGTTTCGCTGCCTGCTGCACAAGCACAAGGAATGGAGTTCGATCCCTGGTACAAAAAAAAAAAAAATGACTTCATGATGTGACATTCAGTTTGAAAAAAAATCTTTTGAACACTGAGGAGTAGAGAGAGAGAGAGAGAAATTTATACCCACACACAATTTTATTGAAGATAGTGATTCTTCCAAATTCTAAAGTGTGTATTATATTTAAGCCTACATTTTAAAGAAGTTTTTTATAATCCTCTAAAAACAAATAGATTGATTATAATGATTCATATCATTCATTCATCAAACATTAAGTGCATGGTAAATGTCAAATTTGGGGATACAAAATCAAATAGCATATAGGGATTGGATTTGGAAGAGTTCGTAGTTCATTTGGAAAACACAGATAGTGTGCAGAGCATGCTGAATAATTCTTATTTTGGGGATTTATAAAGGTTGCTGAGGAAGAACAGAAGAGCAATGTCTTGTTCAAATCTAGGTATTAGGGAATTACTCAAAGAAAAGTCATTTTGTGTTGGTTTTCCAATGACTTACCAGTATCCAGAGGGCCAAAAAGATTTGCAGAATACAATTCCAGGTGGAAGGAACATGTGGAAAATGTGGAATAGCGTGGTATAGTTGAGAAGATACAATATGGCTACAGTGGCCAGAGATGAGACTGAAAAGGAGGCTGCAACCTTTGATTGTAAAGTTAAGAGGACACAAGGATGGAGAGGTCCTGACAGACAGACAGACAATCTCTTCTTCTTGTGTTTCTGGGAAGATTGGGTTTGAGAAAGTTTACTCTGGGAGAGAAATAGATCCATCATAAGATAACCATCCTGTAGACACCTCTCAGTTATTCCAGTTCTCCAAGCACACTAGGTTAATGATCCAATCCGCAAAAGACTGGGTTTTTTTTCTTTTCAATTTACTTAGATTCTGCCTCTGTGACACACATAATCACCTCTGTTTTACCCAGAAGTGCTGAGGGTCTCTTTCCTGAAACCTCCCTCATTAACACCAGAGAGGTTAATTTTATGAAACTGAGTTAAGGTATCCTGGTGTCTCAGGGAGCTGTAAATGACTTAATTATCACATTTATGCCCTTGTCGTGTTTCTAAGATCGGATCCTGCAGGGAAGAGAATTTGTCATTCCCTCTCTGGCTCATTGGAGTTGCGAAGCAGTGAAGGTAGAGAGAAGTAGAAGAGATGAACATAAGAGGAAGAAGAGACTTTAATATAATTAAGTCCCCAGAGTTGAAAGAAAGACAGCAGCCCAGGAATGCCAGGAGGTGTGAGCCCTAAAGAAGAATTAGAGCAGGCTATAAAGGCATGGTTAAGGGTGTGGTCCAAAGAACCATGAAATGTGCATTTTGATCCTTATTTGAGAACTAGTTATCTTTTCTACCATGGAGAAATCATTTAAATCTCTGAACTTATTTCTGTAGAGCTATAGTAGAGAATTAGAGAATCTGAAATTCTTTCATGTTCTAAAATTCTAATGTCTAGATATCTCGCAGTTCTGTTCAAAGCTGCTCCTAACATATATGCTCTATTCTTTGTCCTTTTCCCCAGCAAAGAAGCTTCTTTCATGGTCTTCCTCCTGAAATGAGTAGTAATATCTAAAAACTCAAATTCATTTAATGAATAACTTGGTGATACGTGTATATATAATTGAATTTGCTTTTAAAAGGACTGTTACTTGGTAATAAAGAATTTGCTTTTGTTCTGGGTTCCTGCTGAGGAGTTTTTAAAGTTCTTGGAAATTTTTAAATCATGGGATTATTTTTCTTATTCAGGGGGCTCCCTGGGACCACGTCTGAGTTCATCCGAATGAGCAATGGGGTGCAGCCCCCAGCCAGTTTCAAGATGAGAACTAGTTCTCCAGGAAAACGCAACCACTGAAATGGAATTGGGGCATGGAGCCATGTGATATCAGCCTGACCTTGAACTTCTGGAGAGGTGGTAAGGGGCTGCAGACTGAGTTTAATTATGTGGTCAATGATTCAAGCGATCATGCCCGTGCAATGCCTACAAACTCTGGACCCGGGGCACAGGTGAGCTTCGATGGCTGGTCATCACTCTGGTGACCTTGGGACCATGCTGAGCCCTGAGAATGCAGAAGCCTTACTGTTTTTAGCTCTCGCTCTGTGTCTCTGTTGTTACCTGGTTTGGTTTTATATGTTTATGCTATAATAAAAGTATATTCATACATCGAGTGCTTTTATAATTCTGTGAGCCAATATAATAACTTATGAAATCTGAGGGGACAGTGGAAACCCCCTCTGTTGACAAGTCATCAGAAGGGCAGGCAGCTGCAGCACCTGCGCTTTGTCATTGTTTTCACTGTCTCTCCTTATGCGTCCTCCTCCGATGTCAGTGGCCTTGAAAAACAAAATGCCAAGTTTAGTTTAAAGGCCTTGATTGGTTTTATTTGTGATTCTAGACTTGAGTAATGCATCATTCTGCAAAATAGACTTCATATTCTCATTGAGTTGGCAGAGGACTTTGTTCTTATAGGTAAAGAAGAGCTGAAATAAAATAGAAAGAAAGAATATAAAGCGAATTGGTTATTTCCAAGTTATTTTCCTTGTAAGGCACCAGGCAGGGGGACAGAAGAATAAAAAAAACTTGAATATTCAGATTACTTTTTTGTAAGGATTAAAGCAGAGAGAACTTTATTATATTCTGATTGAAACTGGCATGTTTGGAAAATGAATTGCTCTTTCTTCTGATATCTAAAAAGGTCAAGTATCAGTTTCATTTTTGTTTGGTTATGACCACAGAACGAATGACTCTATTTTGCTTTTCAGTTTAGCAGAGTAGCCTAGACCAAAACCAGGACCTCCTTCTTTTTTTTTTTTTGGCACCGGAGATCAGACTTGGGACCTTGCACTTGTGAGGCAGGCAGTGGAGCCACTGAGCTAAATCCTAGGCCCTCCTATTTTTTTTTAACAGTAGAGTAGCTAGTCACTTCTCTCACTATTTCAGAGATGTCTTTATATGAAGGTTGCTTCCAATACCACAGCCGCATCATTTGTTTGTGCAAGTTAATCATGCATAGCCATGCCCATCACATTAATCATGGATCTCTAGTGTTTTCTGTCAAGACAAAGCAAGCCAAAGGAAGAAACAACTCTCAACCATTAACCCAACAACTTGGTACCAAGGAAAATAAAATTAATGTTTTCAGCACTGTAAAGGGGGTGGTTGTTATTTAGCTATTCAGAATGCGAAATTTATAAAAGCCCAAATTTGATAAGATCCTATAGCATACCCAGTATATCTAGAAAGATGTGAATGAATAAGGAAAAGGAATCTTTGATGAATTTCATATGAACTTTTACCCTTTTCAAGGGTGGAAAAGTTCTTTCTCTCTAATGATCTACGAAGAAAAGCAAGACAACCAGGTTCCCAAACAACTTCTCTCTTTGTCATTTGTCTCCATCTCTTTTACATCTTTCTCTCCTCTCTTCTAACTCCTTGCTCCTCCTTACTCCATCTTTCCACTGCTACCCCTTCCTCCCTCTTTTCATACTATTCCAGCTCTCATTTCAAAGCCTTCAATTCAACTTGCCACTGCCAGACCTACCTAGTGACCTTTAAGGAAACTTTCAGTCCACATCAGAGATCCTAAAATACGAAGGTTTAGCTTTCTCAATCTTGATATGGCCCCTAACTTAAACAGAAAATTTGATTTTTTTTTAGCATTCCCTCTACACTCTCCATTGGGAGAAAAAGTATTATGATTCTTATCAACAGCACCATAAGGAATCACATGAAAGGCAACAGTGTGTTTGGAGCTTATTGAATTGCAAAGAGCTTTCTCAGAAATCAAGGACCCCTGATGCAAATCAGATGCTTACATAATGCCATTTCCTTGGTGGGTGACAAAGAAGTGATGGGATTAAGATGCCCCTTTGTGGTGTAGCAAAGCTTTTCTGTTTTCTTGCTTGAAGCAGAACATTTTGACATATTAACTGGATCAGCACAAAATATATCTCAAGCTATTGAATGCACCTATTTTTATGGGCAGAATTTATACCAAATCTTTTTCCAGGGAATTTGGAGCAGCTGGAAGCTACTATAATGTTTCTGTATATTCCTCCACCCTCTTCTGGGTCTTTCGACGCCCTTCCCAACCATTTCCATAATCTTTAGATATGCATATTTTAAAAACACAGTGCTGATCACAGCATGAATGAAAAAAAAATTCATGTCTTTTTCACTGGATTTTATAATTTAATATCATGTCATACTATCAATTGTACACACATGTGCTACAGTATTTCTTTTTTACAGATAGCACACTGAATTAGGATCAGTGATCCAGCAAGTCATATTGTATAAAGCCAGATTGGAGTTTGACATGTACTATGTATCACCATACATCCTCATGAAAAATGCTCCCTCTGTTTACATGTGTCTTCCCAGCTGATTGCTGAGTACAGCCAGTGATGCATGCCGTGTACTAGAAACTGGAAAATACCTCCTACTGTTCAAGCCAAATGAAGCAAAGTGTGCTTCTTACAAGTTTATCTTGCCTTCTTTTCTTTCCTCCTTTTATCTTCTCTCCATCCTCTCCTTCCATGTTTCCTTTCTTTTCTCCGCTACCATTCTTTCCCTTAATATTTTCCTCTGCGTATCATTTTCTCTTTCCTATTCCTCGGGGGTCTCTTTCAAAATTCCATTATATCTTAGTCTCCAGGCTCTGGCTATGTAAATGCTTATTAAATTAACTAGGATCCTGGATTTCTACTGGATAAATGCATATTCACCTAAGATGATGCCATCATTATTCCACTGATGAATTCATAGCTGATGGTGCAGTTAAGAGGTGAGGCCTGGCTGGAAATGGATCACTGGGGGTTTTCCTCCTCTCTTTGTCTCACTGTCTCTTTTTTTCTCTATGACTGCCTCTTCCTGTTCTTTCTGCTTCCAGCTGCCTGTGGGTGAATAGCTTATTTTCTGCTACGCTGTCTGTCATAACAATTGTGCCTTGGGACCATCTACCCATGGACTGTAACCTCTGAAACCATGAGCCAAATAACCTTTTTCTCTTTTCCAATTTTTATAATAGACCTTTGGCTCAGTGATGGGAACACTGACCAACATACTTCCAATTCTACCTTAACTGACCAAGCCTATATCAGCACTGCCTTTCCGTTATAAAAATCTCTGACATTTTTGACAAGAGTGGCTATTACAAGTCAAGTGAGTAACTGTGACAGGATTAGAGACAGAAACCTTTCACAAAAAGCCAAGAAAGGGAGGAGGCTGTACAAGATTCTAAAAAACAAATAGTTTCAAAGATTTAATCATTGAAGATTTAATTATTAAAGTCTTCTTTATAACAGATTGGGAGAAAGGACAACTATACTTAAGGTCAGAAATATGTCTATGAAGGTATTCTTTCTGCTAAAGTAATATTCTTTTATAATTTTAAACTTTGTAATCAAAGTTTTCTTGTGTTTATAATAGTAAAAGTAATATTCTCTTATAATTTTATACTTTGCAATCAAAGTTTTCAATAGTTTATAATAGTATTTCTGTGCTAATGTATAAATGGTGAAATATATTTTAAAGAAAAGCCTAGCCTGCCTTTATCCCTTTCTTATTTTCTTCTTTCCTGCTTTGATAGTCCATGATATTGCTTAACAATTGTGTGTGTGTGTGTAACTGTGTGTGTGTGTATGTATGCGAGACTGGGGACTGAATCCGGGATCTACACACTGAGTTATATCCTTAACCTTTTTATTTTTTATCTTGGAACAGTGTCACATTAATTTAATAAGCTGTTCAGACTGGTCTTGACCTGCTGATTCTACTGCTTCAGCATCCTAGAGTGCTGGGATTACAGACATGTACTATCACACCAATTTTGCTTAACCTTTGTTGAAGTTATTAGTGAAATTTTATTTTGTTACAAAGCTAAAATGTATGTAGGCTTATAAGTTAATGCAAATATTTATATATTTAAATATATATTTAGATGGAGCATAAGAAAATTGATATATTTTTAAATTTATAATAAAAAGCTTTTGTTAAGAGGGAAGATTTCACTAAAAATAAATAGAAATGATTTAAATGACTATCTATTGGGGATTATTAAAAAACATTGAGAAGTATCTGTTAGTAATTATATATATAAATTATATATCTGTCAGCAATTATATATAAAAATTATATATTTAACAAAGACCATATTTTATTGACTTAATTTATAAAGAGAAAGATTATGGCTATTGTTTTGGAGGTTCAGTTCATGGTTAGGTAGTCTGTTGCTTTTATGCATGTGATGAGACAAACACATCATGGTGGGGAGTACTTGGCAGACCAAAGCCACCTACCTCATGATCAGCAAGCAACAGAGGAAAATAAGAAGGGACTGTGGTACTGTTGTCCCCTTCAAGGGCATGTTTCCCATAACCTGAAGACTTCCCTCTAGGCTCTACTCTTAAATTTTCCTCCACTTCCCAACAGCATCATCTGAGAATCAAGCCTATAACACATAGCTTTGAGGGAAACTTAGGGTACAAACTATTGCAGCATAAACAAAAGGAAAACTATCCACTGGATTAGATTGGAAGAATTAATATTGTAAAAATATCCGTACTACCTAAAGCAATCCACAGATCGAATGCAATCTTTATTTAAATACCAAAGGCATTCTTCACAGAAATAGGGAAAAAAACTTCTAAAATTCATATGGGACCAGAAAACACCCTTAGTATTCAAGGAAAACTTGAAAAACAAACTTTTCTAGATGCATCACACTTCCTGATTTCAAATAACAAATAAAGTATAGCAATCAAAACTTGAAATCTAACACTGTCCCTAACCCTATCCCTAAGACTAACACTAACAAACAAACAAACAAAAAGAAACAGCATGGACGTAGCATAAATATAGACAGACAAACGAAAGGACAAGATAAAGAGTTCAGAAACAAAACACACCTATCTGAATAGGTAACCCTTGACAAAAATGTCAAAAATACATAATGGAGCAAATCTAATTTTTTCAGTGAATGATATGGGGAAAAGTGGATGTGCAAAATCAAAGGAAGGAAATTAAATCCTTATACCACACACAAAAGTAAACCTAAAATGGATTAAAAATTTAAATGTAATATATGAAACTATAAGCCTTCTAGAGGAAAATTTAGTGAAAAAGTTTATTGGCATTGATGAAATACTATATTTTGGAAATGACCCAAAAACACAGGTAGCAAAAGTAAAAATAAACAAATGAAACAGTCAATCTAAAATCTCTCCTCAACAAAGCAAATAACAAAATGAAAAGGCAACCAAGAACATCAGAGAAAATATTTATAAACCATATATATCTTTCTTTTTTTTTTTTTTTTTTGGTACTGGGGATCGAACTCGGGTCCTTGCGCTTATGCAGCAGGTGGCGAAACCACTGAGCTAAATCCCTGGCCCCATATATATCTTTCTTTGGTTGAACTACGTTGGTTGATGGTGTTATAATCAGTAGAAATTCTCTCTTTGCAACACAACTAGGTCCAATCCTATTATACAGAGTAGATCAAGGTGACAGATGATATCTATTGGCAAATAAACCCAAGATCACAGTGCTGGAAAGCAGAATTTAACTAAAGACATCAGATACCAACAACAAAGTTACTTTACCGTATTTGGCCTCAATCCTTAGCTCGCGCATGCACACACACACACACACACACACACACAATTAGAAAATGAGCAAACGGGAATAAAATTCCTGAAAAACTTCCCAGTGCAGAGCTGATCTGAGGGGCAACAGTGAAGAGGAAAGTAAACAACAACAGTTGAACTGTATGAGATGGTCAATGTAGAAGCAAAGAAACTCAATGAGCTCAAAGATGATATAAGCAAACAGACAGTAGAATTAGTGTACAAACTGATCGATGAGCTTGAAGAAGAGTCATGTAAAAAATTAAAGAGCTATTCAAAACTATTCAAATCAGGAAGGACAAATTTACCAAAGAATTAGAGTTGATGAAATGCTGACAACCAGAAATCAAAAAGATAAAGAATTCTATTGAATAAATGAGTAGAAGAAGTGACCACTGTGAAGAGAGAATATCTTGGTGTGCTGTTCTGCCCTGGTCCCAGCTGACTCTGGACTAAAACTGTGAGCCAAAATACACCACTCTTCCTTTAAGTTGTAGGTGTATGGCATTATGTTCCCATGATGAGAAAATGACTAAGATAGATTTTAGTATGGAGAGTGTGGTTATTGCTGTGACTTCCTTGACCATATATTTTAGGAGCCATTGGTACTGGCTCGCAGGGGAAGCTTGGAAAGGTTACGAGATGCTGGTTAGAGAAGTCCTAAAAAGCTATAAGCCAAGCTTAATGAAATATTCTTGGCAGAGCTCAGAAGGCTCAAATATTGATAGAAATGCAGATTGTAAAGACCTGGCTCAGGAGGTTTCAGTTGGGAACTAGGATGCCATTGGCAGTTGGAATCAAGACCATATGTATTATGCTCTGGCAAAAATTTGTCTGGACTTTGCTCATGTCCCGAGTCCTTGTGGGAGTTTGAAGTTAAAGACAGTGGACCAAATAATCTGGTGGAGGAAATTTCAAAGCAACCTGTAGCATGGGTGTTGCTCGTGCTTTTAGCAAGATTTATGAGGAGAAGCAAAACTCCACCACCTGTGTTAGGTCTTGGACCTGGAGCTCTGGGATTTAATGTTTGCTCTGCTGGGGTTCAGTCTTCTTTTCTTTTTTTTTTTTTTTTTG
>NW_004624750.1:15129812-15222230 GCF_000247695.1 Heterocephalus glaber | reverse complement strand
TTTTTTTTGGTCTGATTTCTTTTTATCTGCTCATTTCTCACTTTTTTGGAATGGGAACATTTGTCTATAACCATGAGCCAAAATAAACCTTTTCTGCTTTAAAAAAAGATACATTTGATAAGGGATTAGCATCCGAAATACATAAAGAATTTTAAATAGGAAAAAAGCAAATAGCTTGATGAAGAAATACTTCTTGAATAGGTACTTTCCCAAAGAAGATATACAAATAGGTTTAGGTTTATGTATGTGAAAAGATGGAGCATCAATAATCATCAGAGAAATGCACATGGGAAGCACAACGGGCTGTCGCCTGGTACATGTTATGATAACTACTATAAAAACACAAGAGAAAAATCAATGGCAAGGGAGGATGTGGAGAAAAAGGAAACCTTGTGTTCTGTTGGTTAGAATGCAAAATGGTATTGTCATCATGGGAAACATAGAACTTTCTAAATAACTTTTAAATAAAGTATATATGATCCAGTAATGCTATTTCTGGATAAATACCAAAGGAAGTGAATTATGTATTTCGAAGGGATAGCTGTACTGCCATATTCATTAAAGCAGTTTTCACAATAGCCAAGAAAAAACTTCTCTTTCAGCATAAATTGTTAAGCATGGTATATACCAGCATATATAAGGTGGAATATTATTGGCCTTTAAAAAGAAGAGATTCTGCTTTTTTTTTTTTTTGGTACCGGATCAAACTCAGGACCTTGCACTTGCGAGGCAGGCGCTGGAACCACTGAGCTAAATCTCTGGCCCTAGATTCTTCTTTTTGAAACAATGTGATTGAAAAACAGCAATATGAAGACCAATATGTGTGCCCTCACTTTTATGTGAAATTTGAAAAAGCCAAACTCAGAACAATAATTGCTAGAAAATGACAGTAGCAGAAATGGGGAGACTTTACTTTGAAGATATACATTTAGATGATAAGATGAATATATTTTAGGGACCTAATGTCGAGTATTGTGGCTCCAGTTAATAATATTGTATTGTATACTTCATAATTACAGAAAGAAAAGAAAATTATAACCAATGCCATCAGAATGAATGGAATAATAAATAGCAGAAAATGGCATTGAAAACAATAAAAATAAAGACAATGAATCTAAAAACTAGTACTTTAAAAAATTAAATCAAATCAATAGGACTTTAGCCAGATTAATGAAGAAAAAAGTAAAGAACATAAAAATTACCAAAATACGGAATAAGAGAGAAGAAAGAACTACATTTCTTAGGGATATTAACAAGGGAATGGCAATATATTATGGATCTAATGCTAATAAATTTAAAAACTTAAATGAATGAATCCATGTTAATAACAAGTTGATAAATCTTACCCATTGAGGAGATAACTTCAACAGCATGCCATCTATTAAATTATTTGAATTTGAAGTTAAATGTACACCTACTAATTACATATAAAGAATGTAAACATTATGTACTGTAAACAAGTACTAATAAGAAAATAATCCATCAAAGAGTAAACTCCCGGCCTAAATATTAGCATCTGTACATTTTATGAAACATTTGAAGAGAATTATGATACCTACTTTTACATAAACTCGTTTAGAAAATAGATAATAGAATGCTTTCTGACTCATTTTATGGGCTTGACATACCAAAGCCAGAACAAAATTTGATGAGAAAATAAAACATAAAATTAAGCAATAAAAACTACTACTAAAAAAGAAATGGTATAATTCAATTCTCCTGTGAATGTCAATGTGAAATTCTTTAAGAAATTATTTGCAAATCAAAGTTAGAAATCTATGAAAAGAATAATGCAAAGTGAAGAATGACATTTGTCACTGGAATATAAAGCTAATTTGTCATTTGAAAATCAATCATTTTAATTCACTTTAAAAAATAGTGAAGTAGAAAATGTATCATCTCAATAGATGCAGTTAAAAACATTTTTTAAAACAGAATTTAAAGTAAAAAATTTAAAGTAAAAAATTCTCAACAATCTAAAAATAGAAGAAAATTTATTTATTGTAATTAAAGGCAACTACAGAAACTTATAACTGAAAAATAGTATTTGCTTCATGATGTGAAAAATAACAGGATATCTAACCTTATCAATTCCATTTACATTGTAAAGAAAGTCCCAGACACCATTATAAGGCACAATAAATAAATAAATAAATAAATAAATAAATGACACAGGTTAAAAAATAAAATTATAATTTGCAGAGAATCATGAATACCTATCAGTATCATTCCAAGGAATCTACAAAGTATTTCATAAAAATTATAAAAAGGTTAGAAAGGTCAGGATATATCATTAACACATAAAAGTCAATGATATTTTTATATACTAGTATCAAATATGTGCAGGTTGAAATCAATTTTAAAAGTGGATAACTTTTAATAACAAAATATAAACATGAATCATGTGAAGAGGGATCTAACCTACTTTTGCAATATTTTTATGGTGAAAAATGGTAAGCACCGATGAGATAAATTTAAAATGATCTAAATAATTTGAGATATATTGTGTCTTGCTCTATATTGTTAAGTTGCCATTTCTTTACAAATTAATATATAGATTCAAAGGAGTATTTATCACAATACAAAGGAGCTTAGTTTTGGATATTGAGAAGATAATTCTAAAATTTATATGGAAAAGAAATGGCCCTAGAAGAGCCCAATCAATTTTAAAGTAAAAGGATAAATTTGGAAACTCACAAAATCTGATTTCAGAATTTATTATAAAGCTTCAATAATCAAGATGTTGCGGTTTTACTAGTAGGGTAGATATGATGATTTATGGAATGAAGTAGAAAGTCCAAAATAGTCTCACATATCTATGGTCACTTAATTTGTGATAAATATTATCACACCAAGATAATTCTGGAGAGAAAATATCTTTTCAACAAGTTGTGTTATGGCAAAAGAAGGAAACTAACAAACAAAACTGTGTTGTTTCTCTTCCCACACATTTTATGCAAATGCTAAGTTAAAATGGATAACCATACACCTAAGAGTTGAACTTTCAAAACTTTTAGATGAAAATATAGGAGAAAAAGACCTTGGGGCAGGATAAGATTCTTTTGGTTTGCTAGTACATGTTTTTAGTATATAATGCTTACTTTCTTTGTATTTGGTACACAAAAGCACAGACAATAAATTTAAAAATTGATCATTTGTATTTCATCAAAAATAAAGCTTTTGAATGATGTCTCATGCCTGTAATCCCAGTACTCAGGAAGCTGTGACTGGACATTAGCCATGAGTCCAAGGCCAGCTTGCTCTACATAGTGAGTTCATGACCAGCCTGGAATATATAGCAAGACCCTATCTCAAAATAAAAAAGTAAAATAAAATAAAGCTTTATGCAACACAATAATAATAAGCCATTAAAATGGGCAAAAGATTTAAACAGTGACTTCAAGCATCCACACACACACGCATGCACACACACATATATTTCAATAAGACTACAAGAGGATGTATTACATCACTAATAATTAGGAAAATTCAAACTTAAACCACAAATGACATATTGCCGCACATCTGCTAGAATAGCTAAAATTACAAAATAAAAATTGCCTGGGAATGAAGCAATGCACGTACTACTCCCATAGGTTTTGTTTGGCAAACCTAATGTGCCAAGGTAATTTTAGAAAGCATGCTCTTTCAACAAATTGTAGTTGTGCACTTACAGTTGTTCATTTACAGTTTGTGTTTTTGTTTGCTACCAAAATTGGAAAATGTTATCCTACTTCAGAAAATAGTTTGTCAGTGTAGTATAATTGCAAATATATCCTAGATACATGAACCAATCACTTACTCTAAGGTATTTTCACTAGAAGGTTAGAAATGTATCTTTTAGAAATGTACGAAGACCTATGTATGAATGTTCATAATAGTTACATACACAATCACCAAAAATGAAACAATTGAAATTTGAACAAGTGGTGAATCTATACATAAATTATTGTAGACTTATATGATATTATCGAGGAAGAAAAGGAACAAACTGATGGCACATCACCAACACGATGCAATTAGCATTAAGCCAAGTAAAAGAAACCAGTGTTTCCATGTATGTGACATTCTTAAAAGAAAATTATAGCAACAAAATCTAATCAATACTTTATAGTTGTGGAACCTACCTCAGGACAAAGAACCATGAGAAAAATATTGAGAGTAGTTGAAATACTATGTTATACAAATTAATTAAATTCATGATTATACACAACATACATTTGTCAAACAAAACTGTATAGCTAAAGTAGATAATTTTTGCTGTACATAAGTTGTATTACAATTAAGAATGATAGGTAAAAATAATCAAGAAAGAAAAATCAGCATGACAGTACTTGTCATATACATACTTATATATCAGTTGCAAATAGATGAAACATTGAGGGAAATAATTTGGCAACATGTATCAAAAACCTTAAATAAAGTCATGCATTTTATTCAAGCATCTCTGTTTTGCTACCAAAGGAAAACAACAAATAAGAAAAATTATACTCATATGATTTTTACTGAAGAATTATTTACAACAGAGAAAACATAGAAATGACTTTAAGATCTAACAATGTGTGGAATATTGAGTGAGATTCAGAGTCCTGTTTAGACTTTAAATTAATATAGAAATGTATAATAGGGGGCCGGGGATTTAGCTCAGTGATTCTGCCTCCTGAATCACAAGCGCAAGGTCCTGAGTTCAATCCCTGGCACACACACACACAAATATATATATAAAATATAATATACATTATATTATTTATATATAATATATATTTTATATATATATAAAATAAAACAACAAAAGTCACAATATAATGTAGATTGAAGAGCATAGCATAATTTGTTTTGTTTTGTTAAATAAAACTAGCCAAACCTTTACATGTACTTTTTTTTTTTTTACATGTACTTTTTAAAAATTTCCTAGAGCTATTGTAGTTGAAAAGATAAAGGTGGGAATGAAACTATCTAAATGTCTCCCTTTTTTATTTGTTCTCCTTTCCCTACAATGACTTCTCAATTTAAGTCCATTTTTAAGACATGCACTTTGAGACAAAATTCTATAAATCTAGTTTCAAATCACAATAGTAAAGTATTATTTTAGTCACTTTTCTCCTGTTTTGAATTTAAATAATAAATGTAAGTTCACATCTCTACAAAGGAAATATACTGAAAAAAATTATTCAACAAAAATCTTCAACCAAACATAAACAACACAAAAATATTGCATATATTTTAAAGTAATTTTGTCAAAAATACAAATATCTGTAACATTGATTTAACCTGATATGAATAAGTTACTGGTGATTTAAAATGATTAAAATTGTTAATATAGGGGATATATGCATGTAATTTACTTACCATCCTTGTGTCATTTTTTTTTTGAACTTACATATTCTGAAGATTTTCAAAGGGAAAGTTGTGTTTTTGTAGCTAAGTTTGTATTTTAAGAATTAAATCCTGAACTTATACAAAATACTTAGGATTATCAAAACTGTTTCTGAACTCGATTTTTGAGTAAAATTTAATTCCCTAAGTATATTCTACTGTCACTATCCAAACATGACATTCCGATATTTTGGTTTCAGTTATAAACAGAATCACTTTTGACTGATTTTTGATCTATTTGATAAACTAAATTAAGCTAATTTTCATTTTTAATAGATAATAAAGCAAAACAAACTCAAAACTTAATAAAGATATGAAGAACATGAACTCTTAAGTGTGCCTTATATAAGATCAGATTATTTTTGTGTAACTATTAAGAAATGTATCTGCTGTCTTATGTAAATGTATTTGCTATTATAAATTTCTTTTTGGTTACTTTTTTATATAGAAATTAATGATCAGAAAAGTTTTTTTTGAAAGGATATTTTCATGTTTCACAGTATGATTGCACAGGGAACTAGTGAGTAAGCTCTGATTGTTTCACAGTAGATATTTTAAAATGTGTTGAATTTAATAGAAATACAACATTTACTAATTTTTTTTTAGGTACCAGGATCAAACTCAGGACCTTGAGTTTCCCAGGCAGGTGCGGCACCACTGAGCTAAATCCCTCGCCCACTATTCCAGTCCACTACTAATTTTTTCATGTACCATCTTGTTCAGCAAATGCTGAACAGAGCCTCACAGTTGCATTTCATTGTATTCTTTTGTGAAATACACTCAGTTTTCCAGGAAATGCTTGAGATTAAAAAAAAAAAAATGAAGCAGACGTACATGAGATTTTGATGTAATTTGGACACTAATATGTCTCAGTTTAATATCTTCCAATGAATTTCTATTATCTGTAAAAATAGTTCTGTAAGTTATATTAAAAGCCCCCTTCATGGTGTCTCTGTTTATGTGATAAGAATAATTATGTTATCTACCTCATAGGACTATTTTGAAGATGCAGTGAATGAAACTCTTGCAGTGCTGCCCCTGGCACATAGTGAGTGCTATAGATGCTAGTGGTGATTAACATGATCCTATTACCTCTCTCTTACGTTTTACCCTACCAATTTTTTACAGAGTACTTTCTAATCTCTTCTTACCTTGGCCATGCTGTTCCACCTACCTGGAGTATCCAGTTTTTTCCACCTGGATAACTCATGATGGATTCTTGATGAATTCCAGGAATTCAGCTCAGAATTGTGTGCTTTTAAAAAAGCCCTTTACAGATCCCCTTCTTAGCTCACTTACATAGAAGGAATTTCCTCAGCATGATAATTACAATGCATTGTAAACAGTTTATTTTTCTTTTTCACCCTCCCAGGGGAGTGAGTTCTTAAAAGTTATTGGTTGTACCTTGTCTACCCTGTATTTTCAACATTCAATGTTTGGCACATAATACATAGAGGCATAAATGTGTAAGGAATGGATGGATTCTATCAAGAGCTTTCTCAATACAGAAGAAAAAGGTGACTGAGACAGCTATAGAAAAGATGAATATCTAACTTGTTTATATTTTGTAAATTAAAGCACAAAAATAATGACTTCTAATGCAGTTCCACATCAGACATCTGTAAGAAATACAATAAAAAGTTTAAAAATAAAGATTCTTGGCCTTGTTCAAACTCTAATGAATTTAGAACCTATTGTAACATATAATTTAACAAAAATGATTCCTGGTTTTTCTAACTTGAGAGATGATCCTTGCTTTAAGATGTACTTTCCTTATATGATTTGAAAAATCCCCCACATTCACCCTTAGCAGTTGTACAAATGCCCTTTAGAAAAGAGGTTTAGGATAATCTAGTATTTCAGATTTTTAACTGAGAGTACTCTTGATGACTTGGCAGAACTATGTAAATTTATTCTGAAATATTTCCTACTTAAAAATTCTATTAATTTAAAAGAATGCTTTCCTTTCTTCCTAACAATTACCATTTTATTGTTCCCAGCCTAGCTGCTTAAATTAAGTGTAAAAGATTTCCAGATTTAAAATGTGCCCTTGCTATGAACTACTCCAAGTAAATGGAATCTAGTGAATTCAGGTGATTTCTTATAGTGCAATTTGCCTTTTTTCCATATGGATAAAAGTGGCCTCTCATGCCTACTTTCCCTGACTTGTCCATATAACATAGGCAAATGTGCCAACATTTAGTAACCTTAAACGAATGCCAGACACTAAAGTTCACATAGTAAATGTCTGTGTTCAATAACCATCATATAAATGTTTTTGTACTCAATGAGCTTATTAAAAACCCTGTTTTATCTACCTGACAATGACAAGTTGAGACATGGATAAATACTGAATATCTGTTATATATATTGGCAAATGACAAAACATTAAATAGACTTCTCTAAGCAAAATCTCATGAAAAGACCATTTCATACCAAGTGCTTTCCGTCATGCACATACTCTAACTCTGAAAAGGTACAACCTCTGTGTCGGAAAAGAAAAACACCACAGTTGGACTACAGTAGTAAAAAGAATCTATAAAAAAGAGAAGGAAATTGAAACCATTCATTTTAAAGTTTGGGCATAAATGGTACTTTTCCTCTTGAATTTTAATTGGAAAATGTATGTCTTGAATTAATGATAAATAGACTTTGCTAGTAAAGATAATTCAGTGGTACGCAGAACCATTTATATTGATGGGAAAGAAGTTTATCCTCTCTAATTTTAAAAGTGGAAAATGTTCTGATTTTGTTTTTCAAGAATCAATTCAGGAATATGTAAAATAGAGAGTGGATGTCTTCTTTTAAATAGTGCTACAATTAAGTCTGATAAATTCTTTTCCAGAATATATACATAATATATATGTATGTGTATATATATATATACACACACACGTATATGTGCATGTGTGTGTGAAAGGTTCCCCATATAGACATCCTAATGGCATCCATAAATTTGGTAGAGCCTTACTGCCACTATGTAATGGAGATAGTCACTTCGCTGAAGGAAGAACAGAGGCACTCCTAATTGCCTATCATGTTACTTTTGGAACTAAAAGGATGTTACATTATTCAGGATTAAGGGCTACGTTTCCAAAGCACCTAGCCAGATGGATGCTTCAGAACCCCTTCATTGTGTCCAAACGCTGTTCATTGTTTGCCTTCTTGTTGCTATGTCATTGCCATTGTGAATGATACCTTGGATGCATGATGCTGTTTGCAGCACAATTTTTGCCATAGAAAAGGATTAATTTTTGTCTGCCATTTTCCATTTTCATCATCAATTTCCTACTGTCATGAAAGTGAGCTCTGCTTTTACACGAGATTCCACTCTTATTACCATCTTCATCCCAAGAATGAAAGTCTGTAATGAGAGCAAAGCCATAGCTGGCATCTGAGGGCTGTTATAATTCACTTTCATGACAAACATAGTAATGAGAAATGACAGTGGCACAAAATGAATCCCTTCCGATCCCAGCCCCTTGGATGATAATGAAAACAGAAGATAGCACCAACTTTATTCGACTTTGTGACACCTATTGTGACGGGATTGAAAGCTGCAGCAACAAACCAGTGCAAGGTTACTATTGCCCAGCTTATTCCCATAGTGAGTGTGTGTGCGTGTGTGTCTGTGTATGTGTGTGTATGTGTGTGTGGGTGCACATGTGTGTGTTCAACTCCACACCACCATTTCTCCTGGGAATCCCATTATGGAGAGGATTTCAGAGGTCACAGAATTTTCTTTACTGTCCACAACTGAAAGCATTTCAGAGAGCAGGATGTGCTTCCGGCTACAGAAATATTTGTTTTATTATAAAATCAGCTTAACAATGCTTCTAAAAGAAATGGTGGAAAAGAGGACGAAGGAAATAAAGCCACATTTTGAAGTTCTGATTCAATTCTCTGGCTCTCCTGAAGAATGCAAATTTAAGGTGTATAATTCAAAAAGCACAGTATTTTCCTACACTTGCATGTTTTATCCATTCTCTCCTCTCTCCTCTGTTTTTTTCCCATCTCCCCTCTCCTTGAGAAAACATTATATTTTCATAAATGTTGAAAAAACATTTAGAGCAAGTTGACCAATGTTTGTTCTCATTTGTTTGTTTATCTGAAAGAGTCTCATTATGCAACACAGACCAGAGTTGAGTGTGCTATGTAGCCCAGGCTGCCCTCACACTGGCATTCCTCCTGCTTCAGCCTGAGTGCTGAAATTAAAGTCTTATACTACCACATCTGGCCATTTTCTCCTTGTCGTTTGCTTTCTTTTCCTTTCTTTCTCTTCCTCTTCCTCTTCCTCTTCTTCTTCTTCCTTTCTCTCTCTCTCTCCTTGATGGGAACACATGCTGGTCAAGTGCACTACCTTTGACCTACATCCCTATGCCTCAATCATCTCATTTTATAGGTTAGAAAAAAAAGGCTTAATAAGACGAATCCACTAGAGAGTATCAGACTTTTTCACAATTTTTCAGTCTTCTCTTTCTAAGATAAAAGTTGAAAATGTCAAAAACAGAGGGGATGCATTATGCTCAATTTGTTTGTACCTTTTCCACAAAAAGAAGGTAATGGTCTTTCAGTCAATTTATTTTGAAATGACAAGAAACTTTCCAACCTCCTCCCCTTATGCCTTTGTCCAATCATCTTTCTAAGTTCAGTTGGCTCTGCTACAAAACAAATTTTTAAAAGTATGACTAGCATATTGAACACAGGAGCTAAGGAGAGTGCAAAGTAATGCGGCAAAGGTAAAAGCCCACCTTGCTGGGTAGCTCTGAGCTGCACTATTTCATGACACAGGCAAGGGACCCTTTCAAAGACTTTTTACAGCTCACCCTCACCTCTGGCAATGAAGCAAAATGGTCCATTCTTTCCCTGGCAGGCCGTTCACTTCAGTCCTTTGAAAACTTTCAGAACTGACTGCTTTTTGAGTGTCAAAGGGGTTCATGTGAAAGCACATTCCACCTGGCCCTGATACACTGCAGGAGTAAAGCCAAGTCCCTGCATCCCTTATTTGAGCCCTGCTATTGTGGCCTTCTTTAGGAAACTTCAAGAGACAAGCTCCATTCATTCTCTGTGCCCACAAGCTTAGAAACACACGTCAAACTGAAAGTATCTGTTGTTCACCAGAAAATGTGCATACTTCTGCAGCTGACAGGCATCTACCAGGAAAGTGGAGGTGCGGTAGTAAAACATCACTCTCCCACACTAACACACATTCCGGTCTCTGAGTGGTTATTGGACGGTGCCTTTCTTGATGAAAGAGAAAAAGGTATGTAATAGTCTTATGTATACCTATTACATTTCTTCATCAGCTTTGCTTTCCAATAAATCAATGAACTTTTCTTAAAATTGGCTATTGGGAATGATGACAACCAGACCATTTCCACCACTTGGGGATGACCTGGTGCTTCTTAGTAACAGTATGCTGCCTTCGTTATCTCAATGTTCAAGACTTCAGATGAAATTCCAAGGACCAACAAAAAAAGTCTCATTGTATTTTCTACAGATCTCATGTGCACATTATAATAAGCGTGCTTTTTTCATACTGTAGTAAATTATTTGTGTTTCTTTAAATAGTGATTGTGACCATTAGTTGTGACATACTATCTTAAATGAAATAAGAAACACCTAGCAGATTAGCAAAACACCATTCCATGGATATCCGTGGGATGTTTCCAGAGATGTTTTACATGCAGGCCATCAAATTGAGAGTGAAAGACCTAACCTAGCTGTGAATGTCACATTCAATAGGCTTTTAGCCTGAATTGAATAAAAAAGGGAAAAAGAAAAAGATATGCTTAGGTTTTGAAAAGCTCCACTCCACTTGAGCATGTAAATCTTTTTCTATCACTCCTTTGGACATCAGTCTGCTAACACAGACTTGCACTTCGGCTCTCTAGTGAGCTTCCAGGCTTTCGAGCTTGGACTGGGGCTGCATCCTTGACCCCTCTTGCTCTGAAGCTTCCATTTTCTTTGACTGAGTGGCTACTTGGTCCTTCAGATCTCTGGTGAGCAGATGGACTCGTGGACTCTGCGGCTTCACTTCCTGTAAGCCTACCTAATCAATTCTCTTGCTTAGTAATGCATATATTCTCCATCAGTTTTGTTCCTTCTGACCAACACAGTGATATAGTTACTGAGTTACAAGATAAAGTATAAACAAGGGAAGTTTTTTTTTCTTGTAATAGAAGAAATCAGTGCTCTGATTAAATAAAATATTTAAAATAACATAAGTGAGAACATATGCCAGAATACACTGCATTTTTCAAATAATCAGAACATCCAGGAGTCCTAGAACTCTCAGAGCTTTCTTTTGTGCTTGATAATTCTGTAACCTTACAGAACTCACCTATAATCTACATTATAGATCCTCTGCATTGAAGGCCCATCCACTGGCCTTCAATTCAGTCAGAGTTGACCAGAGCTCTTATTCTTGGGAAAGAACTCATGAAAATACTTTGGGTGCCCTGGGGCTGACGTACACAATGAAGCATTCATGGTTCCAGTGGCAGCCAGGGGTTTACAGTACTGTGAAGTAGTGTAACTTGAACTGAATATTTAGTAGTCCCTAAGGTTAGCACCCCAAAGCTTATTGTAAATGTTTGTAAATTATGTAGAAGATCATAGGTTTTGGGGTACTGAGTTTCACAAATCCGTTCTCCTTTTACACTTTCTTTACTTTCAGGCAGTTGAAGATGGCATTCTATTAATGAAAATATTGATGGTAAAAAATGTTCAAGATTGGTAGATCTGTGTCTTTCACTAATTAATATAAAATCTACCCTGGCAACTTATATCTTGAGACCTAATGTGTGCAAAGCTTTGTGTTTAGTAAATCTTGGACAAGTGGCTTTATTTCTTAGGTTTTTGTTGACTTGTTTGTAATACAAGAGGGACTGGGATTAGATTCTTGGTTTGTGATCTATTGTGAGGACTTTTGTTTTGTTGAGATGCTCAACAGCCTAGGTGAGAAAGATGGATAAGATAAGTGAATTATAAAGGCTTCTCAGTGTCCTCTTCTGCAACCTGTGGAGGAGCTCTGCTTATCTCAATTTATGAAGACAGATTTTTGAAAAAATCTTATCACTGAATTAAAAGTTCCTTGTGATTCTACTTACCTATAATGTTACAAATAGACCTGCTTTAATAAACTCAAAGCAGTAGCAAAAATTGATTCAAATTCCTTTCCATGGCATGTCATGCCATTGGAGTTTTATTGTATGGAGACTCACTCGATGTTATATGCTCAATTTTGTTCAGTGAGCAAATAATATTATAAAACTAGGTGTCCTTTGGTATATTCATGCCAGCCAAGAAAATATTTTATTTGAAATACATATCCTAAGGCTGGATGTAACCTTGTGAAGTGGCATAAACTTGGCCAGAGAGCAAACATGTATTCTTCAAGCCAGCCAAGATGGAACTGCATTGCTGTCAGATTCTCTTTAGAAGCTATTTCCAAACTTGCTGATTTCAGTCCTTTTAAAATGAGATGATCTTGTGCAATTGATTTCTATAAGAAAAATGTTTGCTTAAGAATAACTTAATGATAACTTCCAATTACACAAGTAAAAATGAAAATTATGTTAACTTAGTACGTTATGAATATTTTCTATAGTTATTGGAACTGTATAGACAATATTTTTAAAAAGTATCTGGAAGAATGCAGACCATATTCATTTAAAGATCTTTGGTTCTATTTCTAGATCTGTTTTGGAGTCAAATAAAACATCTGCAAGAAAAATATCTTTCATGTTAGTTTTTAGTTCTGATATCTTTTCCTTTTGCATCTAGGAGATTCACTGGAGGGTATATGGGGTTTTCACATGCTTTTGATAAATTAATTTTACTTTTGGAGATTAAGGTACTTGTAAGATTAAAAGATAGTTAGAAAATTCCATTCCTGGTGACTTGGAGTAAAATCAAAATTACCACTTTGTCTTCCTCCTTGGGTAAATGCAATGTTCTCACTACATTTGGATTATTATAAGAAGTCAAGCAGCAAAAAGATGCACACAGAAGTTTGGTTGCAATGACTTTGCCTGACATTCATGCAAAGTGTAACTAAAAGGTTTGGATTGTACAGAGGCTAAAAAGAAGTGTATTGCAAAATAAGCATGCCATAATGTCAGAAAACCTAGTTTGGTTGTTAACATGTTATGATCTTAATTATGACATTCCAGAGGTAGAATTCCAGGCCTGCTGCTAAAGAAAGGAGGTTATAAAAGTAGGTCGTCAAAATCTTTATCACAGAGATGTTTCAACATCATTTTAAATGAAATTTATTATTTAATTATAAAGGTAATAGAACTACAATCTAGAAAACATGTAAAATGGTGAAAAAACCACCGTTATTGTTACTTTAGTAGGGTTCCTACCAGGCTTCCTTCATATGCTTTTATTATTTTGTTTATAATTCTAATGTGTGCATATCACATTCTATACCATGCTTTTTTACTTCATTGAATATATGAATAAGGTTTTATATTTTCAAAATGATCCTGGTTGGTATATTAGGTCATTACTCAGTGAGAGACGGTGATCATCAAGGAAATCTTGGTCTAGAAGGTAATTCCGTTTTGTTGGGAGGCTTGAAACAACTAGGTCATTTTCATCCCCTGGAACCATTTCATAAGAAATGCTTTGCTCTATGCTGAATACTAAATACAAAGTCTCCATCAATTAAGCCTTGGAATGAGGCCAGACCTTCATCACTGGGGGTAGAATTTTTGCATCTCAGCTTCATGGGATGTCTGTATAAAGAGACCAGATGATACAGGACACCATAATTGCTGCCCATGGAAGCTGAAGGAGAGCATTTGAATACAGAGATGAAAGCAGTTCTTTCAAGGACACCTTGAAGGCATTTTAGGAAATCAAGAACTGCAATAAAATAAAAATTACTTAGAAAACTAACTAAAATGCATAAAACATTCTATAAGTGAGTGGGACTTAATGAAAAATAATAACAACAATAATGTATAAGTTAGGCAAACTGAGAGCCCTGCAATTTTGTTCTCTGAGATAGAAAAGAGTGAATATGCAAACCTAAAAATCAACTTTATATACTTGCATATTAGTATAATTTAGCATACAGTATGCATGTGCACAGTACCTAAGTGAAGTTGAAATATAAAATATACTTAAGTAATTACTAAAGGGGGTCAAAATCCATGAAAAAGTTCACAAGGCAGAATCTCTCCCCAAGCTCCAGTGGCTTCATTCATCATTCAGAAACCTCAGCAGATTAAACATTAAAGAGCTTTAAAGATTCTACTACTTGAAATGTCAAAGTCACACCAGGATTCAAATGAGTGGAGAAAAGGTGCCAAATTTCTGGGGAGCAGATTGCGAATTCACATCATAATCTTAAAACTCAATTCTCTGACCCTGTACTTGCTCTTCTTGAATTTTGTGTTATTCTCCCTCTGGTTGTCTTTGAAGGGTTCCTCTATTTTGGTTTTCAGTAGTGCAATTATCATACTTCCCAAGCGTGGTTTTCTTTCCATTTATACTAAGGGGGATCTGAGTATCTTTTCAGACTTGTGGCTTGGTATTGCTACCAAGACTGGAAAATTCTGAGCCAATATTTTTCAACAATCCTCTTTTTGCTTAAATATTTGTTAGACATCTGCTCTGCATTTGCAGGACTCCTGTGCTCTTTTTTGAATACTTTGTCTTCCTGTGCATTGTTGTAGATACTTTCTACTACTCTTATTTTGTGATTTACTAATTGTTTTATTATGTTTTGCTATAGCTACTCTGCTAATAAACTACTCTTAGTGATTTCCTAATCCTGCCTTTGCATCTTTCCCATTTGACTCTAACATTTTTATTTGTTTGTTTGGGTGCTAGGGAGACACAGGAGTTTGGGAGGGCTATTGTTCGTTTTGTTTTACAGATGCTAAATGCTTGTTTAAATTTACCATTCTTCCTTCTATTTTCTTGAATTACAATAATTGTGGGTATTTAAAGTCTCTGATAATGCCAATATTTGATTCACTCAGGTCTGTTTCAATTGTCCATTTTTCTTCTGATTTTGTTCAATTGGCTCTGCATTTTATCATGCCTTTAACTTTTAATTTGATACTACAAATGATGGATTGTTTAAAGAGGGCATCATCTCTGACTGGTGTTGTCTTCCTCCAAAGAAAATGATATTTTCTTGTGGAAAGCAAGTAGAAAATCAGTAGAATATCTTAACCCTTTTAGGAATTGATTTTAGCTTTCTCTTAATTTCTAGTATTTCCATTTTGTCCTTATTTTGGAGTAATCCTTCTGCATATTCAGTGAAGAGCCCTGACATTTATCAGGTTCTGATTTGATGGAACATGAACTCCAGCATCTTTCCTTGGCCAACAACAGATACTGAAATTTACTCCATTTCTTTCCTCCCAGCTGCTTCTTTCTGTTATTTTTACATTCATAATTAGGAATCCATCAATAATGACTGTTGTTAACAGTCAGTAGGAGACATTAGGACCTTCTTGAAGCTTCCCTCTCTTTGGGATATTGCTATTCAATTTGTCACTTCTTTTTTCATGTCAAACTTCTTTAACAACTAGTCTTCTGTCTATGCTTTGTTCCCTCGTATACAAAATTTTAAATTACTCTTACCACAGATGATTCTGAAACTCACCTAATGACCTTCCTGCCTTTTAACGGATGCAGTACTCCTTGTGCCTACTTTGGTTTTATTCTAGTTTTCAAAAAATTTCATCTTATATTTTGTTCAGTTTTAATAACTTTAACAATAGGAAAGTTCATGCAATACCATCAACTCTACCATATAATTGGAATCAGAACTCTAATTCTAAAAAATAAATTAATCAAAGGAAATAATTATAGTTATGTCAAAGATTTATATAATAGATAATCTATATCAACAATTTTCACTCAGTGAAAATTAGAAATACCTATAGGTCAACAATAGGGGATTACCTAAATAAAGTATGATTTACGTAGTGTAAATCAGCATTGCTGCCAGCATTAAAGGCTCAACTGAGGAAAAGAGTTTTAAATATGGCCAAGCATCATGTATGTGTGTTTCTGTACAGTCATATTTATTTCAAAGATTCATGCATGAATAGGTCAGGAGTTGGATTAAATTCGCCATACCTTCTCCCCAAAGTCCCAAACAATGACTATGTCTAACTTGAGGAGAACAGAATATATTCCAGAATGTTAGATGGGTCACAGAATTTGAGAGAGTCAGAGTATAAGAATGGGGGCTCATGAATACCTTCAAACATCATCAGAAGGGCTCCTGTGAAGACATCATCTCTTGGCAGAGATACTGTTGCTGGTTCCCTGGATGCCACCAATGCCTGACACTGGATGTTACCGCTAGAAACATCATCACTGCTGCTTTGCAAAACCAGAAACAGCTTTGATTTCTGCGGCAACTCTCTCCTGAGAGATTCCATAATTGTTCCTTAATGAGTATGAGTCAGTTTCAAAACAGGCGAGCCTTTCTAAAAGCAACTATTTGCAGATAATTTATGCTGTGGATGATCCAGCATCTTTTCCATGGTTATCAAAAATCTCCAATGTGATTTGGGGTTGTGCCTGTAAATTATTTAGCATTTACTCTTATGAGACACCTGGGACTCTGTCACTGTGAGGATGCTCACATGCAGTGTTTTTCTTCTCCATAGGACTTGTTTGAAGGACTGTTTCCTGCAGATACAACAATCTGTGGATCACTCTGCGTGGAGGCCGGTCTTATCTGCTCCTGAAGTCAGCAGGCCAAGCTGGTTCTAAACAACGAGTTGTCAGATTCTCAGTCAAGGTTTAGGCTGTTTAATTTGGTGAATAGGTTCAGCTCTTCTGAAATATACTGCCATGGATATTGTATCTTGGAAACCCTCCACTTCTCTTTCTGACAGTCACCAAATTTAGCAGCCTTAACACAGATTTTGAATATTTTGTTTGTTTACTACTGGAATGTATAAGATACATATCATATTTATTTTAATAAATGAATGAGAAATATTTCATAGTTTCTTTAGACATCCTATTTTTATTTCTATCTTTTATTTTCTTGATGTTGCCATGTTAAGCTTTCTAGAAAAGAATGAAAGTTCTATCTTTGTTATTTTTAAAACAACTGGACAGTTAGTGAATATATATATATATATATATATATATATATTTGGTACTGGGGATCAAACTCGGGACCTTGTGCTTGCGAGACAAGTGGCAGAACCACTGAGCTAAATCCCCAGCCCTGGTTAGTAAATATATATTGAGTTGAATTAGTAGATATGTAGTAAGAGTGCTCAACAGCTACCTGAAGGATAAGTCTGGAGGAACTAACATATACTTCTAATCAAAAATTGATGTGATTGATTACTGAAAAATTCATTTTCTTTCCTTGTACCCATCCTTACAACTATGGGACTATAAATCGAACACAAAATTTGTATATACTGCACAAATGAGACTTGCAGGAGATATATATTTTGAGAATATGTCTTTCCTTTAACTATATAATAATAAATTGTTGTACTAAAACCAATGTGGGATAATCTGGAAATTGTTTACTCTGCCTTCAGTTTTGCAAAGTCTAATAGGATCCACGAAAAAAGCAAACTATTAAATTTTTTCATACAAATCTAGAGTGGTTAATAAGATAAGAATTGCTCAGAATTGAAATGAAATTATTGTGGAGCTGTGGCTATAGAACAAATATCCTGTGTTAATAACTCATTTAAAAGGAAGTCTGATAGAAAACTATGGAAAAATTAGGGCTAAGCCATTATACTCAGAAAAAAACGTAACTGAAGACCATATTTGCCCTTTGCAAGAGGCAATACAGAAGAACAAAACTCAAATTTCTACTTCCATTTGGTGGCTCTACTTTTGCTATTACCTACTATTGTTAAACTTTAATTTTTCTCTTGGATCTGTAGAAATAATTCATTGCAACTGTAACTTGAATTTCCTTGATTACTAAATAAATCAAGCTTCTTTTATCTGTTTATTTGGATATGTTCTTTCCTAAAGTGTTTAAGACTTTCATGTTTTTCTAATTTTTTTATTTTTCCTTCTTATTGATGTATCAGAGATCTTTACATATTCTAAATATAAGATGGATGATAGTTATGTGCATGCAATAACTTCTCTCATTTCCTGGTTTACATTTTTGCTTTCTAAATTATATATTTTCTAAGCTGAAGCTCTTAATTTAATGAATAAATAAAAATATTTCATTTTTAATTTTTCTGCCAAATTTAAGAACCCCCCAAAAATCTCTAAATACATGTAATATCTTTATCTAGATCTGTTATTGTTTTATTTTTTCACTTTAGATTTCTAAATATACCTAAAACATATTTTATAGATGTTATAAAATAAATGCTAATTTTACTCCTGCTGCGCAAGTGCAAGGACCCGAGTTTGATCCCCACTACCAAAAATAATAATAATAATAATAAGTGCTAATTTAAAAAAATTCAGATGTTTAACTGCTCTAGCGGCACTTATTTTGAAAAAAATACGTAACATTAGCTTTGTGAATAAGCAAGTGTTGGTCATCACGATGGCCCATGCCTGTCATCCTAGCAGTTGACTGAGCAGGAATATTGGAATTTTGAGGCCAGTCTGGGCTACTTAGACAGTGCAGGGGCAGCCTGCCCTGTATAGCAAGACCTTGTCTCAAAAAAACTCAAGTACTTCAGGCTCCCAACCAATTGGATGGTGCTTGCCCATATCAAAGATGGGTCTTCCCCACTTAGTCCTCTGGAATCTCTCTCAGTGTCACACTAAAAACTACAGCAATGCTTTACTGAGTTTTCACATATTCATGAGTTAAGTCAAGTTGACACCTAAAATTAATCATGGCGTTTTTACAATACAGAATTTCCAAACCATAAACGTGGTAGGTCCCTCCATTTATTTGTATGCTCTTGAATTTCTCTCAGCAAATATTTTGTAGATTTTATTAAAGAGGATTTTCACATTTTTTTCATTAGAGTTGATTTGATAATGGATGTTCTTTTAAACAGTATCTTTAATTGGATAGATATTGAGTTGTAAACTACCTACCAAAACAGGAAAAACTTAGTCAGTGTACAACTTTATGAATTTTGACAAATCTATCACATTCATATAACATGGAAGCTGATGAGGAATCAAAACATAAACAACACCTCGGCAGCCTCCATCAATCTCCCTTCCTGGTATTACCCTGACTTGTAAAACAAAACTTAATCTTCTCTATTTGGAGTTTTCTTGTGGACTCATACAGTGTTTCTCCTTTTGTGTTTGTCTTTTTCTCCAGGATTTACTTATAAGATTTGTTCACTATATTTTTTATGGTTATAGATTGTTCAATCTTATTGAAGTATAGTATGCTTTAGATGAATATGCTGTTAGGAGCCATTCTATATAATTTTGGGGACAAATCATTTCACAATTACATTATGATTAGGGTTGTCTGAGGCCTCAATGGTCCCAAGATGCCGTGATGCTCAAGGGCAAGATTACATCAGCTGAAGACCTCCTGGTTCCTTGAGAATGAGGTAGTAATACAAAAAGAGAAAGGTTTCACCAGGGGGAAGACAAATTCCTTATCAGCTTAACTCATCCCACCTACTATTGTAAGAATGTTTTGCTTATCTCCCTGTCCTAATCAACATAAGCTCCTCAGCAAGCTAAGATCCTCATCAGTATAAGATCCTTATCTTCATAGGATTCCCACCGCCCTCTAAGACATCCAGAAACCAATAAATAGTGGCCAGCTCTGAGTGTCTTTGTCTTTGTGCTCTCAGGCACTAACATCCTCTATATTTGAAATTATGCAAGCCTCTATTGTCTTTTTTTCTTTAGGCCTCCCCATACCCCTGACTAGGCAGTCAGGGTATAATATGCCATAATTTTTTATCTGAATAAAAAGTAGGGATATTTTAATTATCATTCATTTCCAGTCACTATGAATAATATTGCTTTGGACATTTATGTTTTTCTTTGTTTTTTTGTGTTTTTTTTGGTACTGGGGGTCAAACTTGGGACCTTGCGCTTATAAAGCAGGCGGCAGAACCACTGAGCTAAATCCCTGGCCCATTTTCTCTGGGTTTTAAAAAATATTCTTTGGCTGTTAGGAATAGTGCCATGAACCATAACTTTATGTCTTTTGATTCCTTCCTTCCTTCTTCACTCCCTCCCTTGTTCTTTCCTTCCTCTTTCTTTCACTCCAAGACATGTGACTCTAAAAATCTATACTTTCTTTAATCTGATTTCAGAGATCGAGATGACTCAAAGCTGGACTTCCATACCTACAAAGGGCAAAATGCTTCCCAACTCAACTTTGGCAGACTGTATGTTGATTTCCAGTGTCATTCACATACTCATGGATCTGGTACATCAATTTTCAGCTATAATTTTTTTTTTTTTTTTTGTCATAAATAGGATGCCTGTTATCTTTAGCTGAGCTGGTGGGTTGGGACCAACATGTTAATTATAATGTAAATGGATAAATCCGGCATCACCTATATCATTTAGGGTTCATTGTAGGAATAGATTTAATAATATATTTTATTATAATATATAAATATAAATATATATATGTATGTATTTTTTTAACAAGGTAGGCTGACAATAGCCATCTCCAGAGTCAGGTAAGGAAGAGGGCAAAAGAGCTGTCTGTGTGCTGTAGAGCCAGAGGAATCAGTCAAATTTGAAGGTATGGAGCTCACTGCAGGGTCCCATGTGAGTTCACATTAGGAAGCCAAAGAGTTTGCCAGAAGCCTGAAGGTTGCTACCCAAAGGCAACTCCAAAGGCTGGATCTCTTCCACAGAAGCAGAAGTGAGACTTCCTTCTTCTTTCCCTTTTTATTCCATCTGAGCTACAAGCCTATCGGTTTATGTCACCCACACCCAGGTGGGTCTTCCATCTTCAGCGAGCCAATCATTCCCACACACACAGAACAATGCTAAACCAGCCTTCTAGGTGTTTCTGGTTCAAGTTGACACCACAATTAACAATCCCACATGTTATTAGAGTCGTGAGTGAGAATCTTCAAGGAAAGCAGGGGATCCTGTCTGATTTTGCTTTTTATTGGATTATCTGCCAGGCATCACACCTAGTGTAGAAGGTGTAAGGGAAGAGAAGAAGAAAGAGGGAGAAAGAGATTTTACATGTTTGTTCAGGAGGTTCATAAATTTTAAAGCATCTGACAAAATATTTGTTGATGGAAGAGAGGAAAAAAAGAGAATCCATGAATTACAGATCTTTATTCTTGACAAAGCATTTAGACCAATTAAATGCGTTATTTATTAGTAATAAAGGAATGTTATTTTTCCCTTACAAACCACCCATACTATCACTTCAGGGACATTTTGTGGTATTTGTGTGCTTAAAGAAATAAATTGCTAATTTATATAGCAACATAATTCAGCACACATTTTTTCCCATATTTTAAGCCACAGAAATCCAGAATTCTTAAATAAATAAATAATTTTTTTTTCAGGTATGCAACAAATATAAGTTTAATAGTGTAGATCAACAGGGGAAAAGAAATGAGCAGCAGCCAATATTTGATTTGCATCCTTATCACTTTTTCTAGGGTCCCTCTAACTTCATGTAAACGTACAATTTTTCAAGGAAATTTCTATTCCAATCTCATTTTATCATAAATAAATTGAATAGTTTTTCTGTTTGTATGATAAAACAGAAAAGACTGTTACATATGAATGGAAAAGGCACTCTGTTTGTGATCAATGTCACAGAAAATCACATTCCCATCAGAAAACACAAACATCACAAAACTAAAAATACACAGGAGATCAGTACCATTTAATAAATATGCAAGCTACTTCAGTCTCCCCCAAAAAGGACCAATACTTCAAAAAAACATAAAGAAAACCCCCGTCCATTTCCAAGTGGCCCAAGTAGAGGAGACAGTAAGATACTATGCGTGCTACTTTACCCCTCCCCTGGCCTTCACTACTTAGAAAACTGCCTGCTCTCCACAGAGACTGAAAATGGGCCTCATTTCTTCTCGGAGGAGAACAAATTCACTGACACCTTTGGGCAACATCTCCTGTTTCTCAGGAAGCCTGGCTGTGTACCTAGTTCTGCTTCCACAGCCTCTTCATATAGTTCTGGGTAAGACTTGGGTTCTGTCCCATTAAGATGGGCCATAGGAACTAGGAGTTTCATCTTGCTGGTTTCAGCGCAGGCCCTTGGACCCCACAGGAACTCACAGCGAGCAGGATCACTGTTAGGAATCTGCCGGTACAGCAGGTACTCTTCCCGTACTAAATCCTCAGTGACGAATTTCCAGGCTTCCTCAAAATGAATACGCTCAGACTAAGCTAACATGTCCCATCTTTTCACTTTTGCAGTTAGGTCCTCCTGACTGATACGGTTGCCCTCTATGAAGATTAGAGACAGGATGAATATAAAGATGTCGATTTTGAGAATGATTCTTTCACTATTGCCATCTAGTATCCCACTGTACGTAAGACCCAAAATGGAGACTAGCTCATGTGTATCTCCAGGGTAATTCACTTTCCTGACTTTAATGCCAAAGCCCAGATACATGGACTCACAAAGCTCCCAAAAGTTCAGAGGGAAGTCTTTACGGTAATCCTGGGGGAGAACATGCAGCATTTCGTTCATGGTGACCTGCTCCTTCTTTTGATACTTGTGGAGCAGAAGAGGCACCAATTTACATAACTTGGCATTTAGGAGCACATTTTGCAGGATGTGAGAGCAGTGTGCATCCTGTGAGGAGCTTGAACCTTCACAGGATTGACTCCTTTGACTGGAAGCCATGAGGACAGCAAGAACTTGTTGAGGATCAGAAGTCTTCAAATCTCCAGAGCTGGAAAATAGAGTGCTGAGCAATAGCAATTCAGCTGCTCCAAGAATCCAAACCCAGATTTTGAAAAATCACAACTGAGACTTCTGCACTGCACAGTGCAAGGCTAGCAACAGAGGCAGGAATGGGTTATTTTCAGTCTCAACCTGGGATGTGGCCTTCTCTCTCACCCTCAGCCCGGAAATCCAGAATTCTTAATGAGTGCCTTATACCAATATTTGAGGGAACTTAAAGGCCCAGTAATCCCTCCCTTCCTCATTTTCTTCCAAAATCACCCCACCCTATGCTTACGCAAACACACATCTACTCTTGTACATCCTACCATTATTTTCTCTGGAAATTATATGACTTTCTATCAGCATGAGGTTGTAAAACAGGCTTCTAACATTCCCAGAGAGTATTAAACTCTGCCATCTGCACATCTGGTATGTAAGATGCTTGTTTTTCTCTTTAATCAGAAATACAGATAAATGCACTTTGGGCGCTTGTCAAAGAGTTACTCCACAAACTGACTGCAAAATAATCACGTCTTGTCAAAATGTTTCTTTTATATGGGATGATTTAAAGAGCCAAGCTAACCACTGACTCTGAGATTTTCTCCACACTCTGACTTATGTTGAGAAAAATACTGTAAGCAGAAAACAATCATTACTAAATAGTGCCATTCATCTAACTGAAGTTAAAATTGATGCTTGGTGTAGAACTTTAAAGGTGTACCTTTACATATCTCTTTAAAGATACATCCTTACATTTCAAAAAACAAATTTGAAGAAAGAATTACATTTTTACTTATTATCCAATTATTATGTAAAATACTTTATATAATCTTCTATGAGATAATTTCATCCTAACAATTAGAAGCAAAAAGTAAAAATAAAATGATAGCCTTTACCTGGTCTTACTGTGCTTTATTTAGTGAACAACTAAATTTATACAATTTAATTCCTCATTTACATTTGTTCAACAGGGAGCTCAGAGAAGAATTTGGTATTAAATTTCCATTTACTATAAGTTAACACAGAGACAATTAACAATAAAAATAAGAAATACTCTAGGCTGGATGCTGCAGGAGAGACAGAGATAAATGTCTCACTTCAGACTTTTTTTAAATTTTTATTTTTATTAGTATATATTTGCAGTGTATGATTGAATTCATCCTGGAAATTGTACACATCTTAATTCTTTTTTTCATCCTGTTCCCCTCACTTCAGTTCACATATTAGACAAGCAAGAAAAGGAGCCACGGCAAATGAACAAGGTCAAGTAGGACAATCTTACTGATAGCTCCTAGAAACAGAATACATGGAAGACATCCAGATCTGGGACTCTAGAGAATGTATAAAAGAGATTAGCATTTGTTGTCTTTCATTCATGTTTGGGGAGGAAGAAAAAGTATTTCAGGAAAAAGGAAAGTAAATGAGGTCCACAGGAGTTATCAAATGTCCTGGTTTGTTTGGAGTTGAAGATGGTTGTTATGGGGAAATGTGAAGTAAGCATGAGAGGTAGGTTTTTCTATATAGGTTTCCTCTTCCCAGCCCTGTATCCTACGGTCTTTACCCAATACTATGACAGATATGATGAAAAGTTCATCTTTTTTGGATCTTATTGATCCAGACAGTAATATTTTTTATTTCTCTAAAGAGATTTATTTTTCATGCATGTAATGTTTAAAAGTTTAATACTTCTGTTTACCATGATTTAAAATAATGTAAGGTTTTTTTTTAGACTCATTTTGGTGACAGCAAGAAATAATAGTAGGTATAAATGTTGGTAATAAACTAACATTCATTTAGAGTATATCATTCAAAACATCTCTATGATATAGAAAATAAAGTGAATACACTATCAATTTGTTTAGAGTATTGGCAAGGCAATATGCAGTGTATTTTTCCATATTTTATTTAATCAATGTGGAAATCTGGCCAACAGCCATTTTTATCTCAATTTGGGAGAGGATATTCTGAACCTCAGAAAGATTAAATAGCTTTCCCAGTGACTCATATCCAGTAATTGTTCAAATTCATCTTGGAAGTCAGAACTCTGACTTTAAAGGTCATTTTGGTCCCATGACACTGTGCCATAACCAATATGACGAAATGATCAATTCACCCCAGTCTTAGCATTTCAGCTGATCCTTCTGGCACAGACTTGTACTTTCATATAAATATAACTTCAGCAACGCATATTTAGGATTTTAAATAAAGAAATGAAACTAAATAAATAGGCAGAGAGGAAAATCAAGAACTTGATGCCAGATTTACCCTTTTTCCATAAGAGTGTTTAATATGGATACAAATTTTCAACTGGTTTAACTGGTACAGAAGAAGCTTGGGTGATTGTTGCATTTTTTATTTTATTCTTTGAAAATTTTTGAGGTGATTTGAGAAGAGAAGCTCTTTTGAATTATTTTCCAATGGTTTCTTTGCAGATGTTGACTGATGATAATCATCCTGACTGAGATATTCCAATGCTTAAAAAATCCCAAAACTTAGAGAAACGTATCCACAAATCCCTGCAAATCTAAAGTTCTTTGAACTTCAGAAGAAGACTGGTTCTTCTTGTACACCTGCACTGTGTTCACCGAGGAAAGTAACTTCACTGAAAGCAGTTCTTCCTAGAGCTCCTACGTATTAACTGAACAAAGTATTAGCTTCACTCTCTCTCATATCTTAGTTTCTTCTCTCATTGTGGAGACAAAGAACCTGATGCCCATAATTTAAAGGAAGAAAGGTTTATTTAGCTCATAGTTTTCAGAGATTTTAGTCCATAGTCAGCTGGCACTGAGGCAGGGTGGCATGGAAGAAGGGGCGTCACAAAGGAAAAATAGTCCATTGCAGGGTAGGCAGGCAATAGCAAAGAGCAGTAGAGGTGGCAGCAGCAGCAGCAGCAAGTCACGCAACAGCCCTCTTTGTGTTCCTTGTATTCCACCCAGGTTACTTGCCCTTAAGGTAGGTAATACTCACACTCAGGGTGGGGCAGCCTTAAAACCAGCATCATACACTTAATACCCACATCACAGACTTTATCCCAGCATCACACACTCCAACCAACTCCAAAGAACCCCACCTATGACCACAAGAGGCTTTGGAGGAACATCTACATACAAGCCATAACATTCTTCCCCAGGCCTCCCAAAGACTCATGAACATCCCTTTATGCAAAAGATATTTAGTCCATCTCTAAGAGTTGCCAAAGTCCTAACAGTTTCAGCACTCCTAAAAAATCCACGTCTAAACTCTCTTCTGAGATCAAAGGCATACTCTTAGTTGCCTCTGTGCAAATGAAAAGAAAGTTAAACACTTCCAATATACTATGGCGTAAGATAGACATATCCATTCCAAAAGTTACAAAGAAGGGGATAAAAAGGAATGGAAACAAAGGAAGACCAAAATCCAGCAGGGCAAACATTAAATCCCACATTTTTATATCCAGCATCCCCAGCAATCTGTGGCAAGTTCCAAAGGGCTTGGTGACTCCTCCCCCAGGGCACTTCCTGTAGTTTTACCTCCCATGGCTTCTTCCTTGCACTGCTTTGCTCACTCCTTGTGGCTTTCCTCAGATGACCCACATTCCTGGTTTCTGTAAACTTTTGGGGTCTTCAGTGCATCTTAGGTTTCACACTCATAGCTTCATACACTGTCCTCTCAGGGGCACTCTGACTTTCAGACTTTCTTCTGAAATCTGGGTGGAAGCCTTCTTGACCCCACAACCCTTGCACTCTACATGCATCTAAAACCAGCACCATGTGGTTGATGCTGCCAGCTGCAGTAATAGCCAAGCTATTACCTAAGAAGTAGAAACCAAAGCCTGAGGAAAAACTTCCCTAGGCCACTGCCATTCCGGAACATGGTGCTCTGGGCTTTCTTCTCAAAGCAAAGTCTTTCACCTTTGCAATTTTGAGGCTGCAAAGGCTGGAGTCCTGTTGGTTCTTATGATATCCTCAGGATGTCTTTTCTATTATCCTGTTCCTTCTCAGCAACCAAGTTCTCCTCTTTTCCATCTTTTCTGTCCACAACTTTACCAGACCTTCCTTTCTGGCCAAACTCACAATGTTTTAAATCATTCTGCTGAGTTCTCTGCTCTTGATTCTCAATGCTACTCTGGCTAAAATCCCCCAACAGTAGCCATACCACTGCCTCAACATTAGACTGCCTTGATATTTCTTCTGCAAAGGTAGTTAGTCTGCCTCCTTTAGGATCAGTCTCAGGCAAAGTCTCTGGGCACAAGTACAATGCAGACAAAGTTTCTGCCAAAGCATAACACACATGATCTGGAATCCAACAGCCAATATGGTCCTTCTTCCTAGCAGAAACTTCCTGAACCTGGCCTTTACCAGCACCATTTGTTTGGGTATTCTGAAGCCAGACCAGAATCTCCCATCAAGCACAGCTTAATGCATTTTAAGGCTGCTTCTTTAGCAAGCATCTCCAAACTTTTCCAAATTCATCCCACAAGAAAGTTCTAAAGGCTCCAGAACCACATGGTCAGGTACAGTCACAGCAATGACTACACTCTTGGTTCCAAAATCTTTACCAGTAAGTGCTTACTAGGGAAATAGATTTGATGCACAATATAAAAATATATAAGAGGGCTGGGGATTTAGCTCAGTGGTTCTCCAACTGCCCTGCAAGCTCAAAGACCCGAGTTCGATCCCCAGTACCAATATATATATATATATATATGAATTTACAAGATTGGCTTACAATGGCCACCTACAGAGTTGGGTGTGGCAGAGCATAAAAGGTGTGCTTGCATGCTGGAGATCCAAAGGATCCAGTGAAAGGCCTGGAGCTCTCTACACTCTCCCATGTGAGTCTGTATCAGGAGGCCAAAGGGCCTGTGATGAAACCTGAAGAGCCTGCCCTGTAAGGCTGAAAAGTCTGCGCTGGAAGCCAGGAGACAATGTCCAAGGTGAAGGTGAAGACTGGAACTGCTCCAAAGAAATAGAAGCAGCAGCCCTCCTTCTTTATTTCCCTTTTATTCCATTCTGGTGACGATCCTCCTTAGGGTGGGTCTTCCATACCCACAACTATACAGATCCATTTCAGTTGGGCTATGCTTACTCAAGTCAACACAATCAGTTAACTATCACAGTTAACTGTGTATTATAATCAGTTAGCTACATATTATGATCAAAATACTCAATTCTCTCTTCTGCATGTTTATTGTTTATGGATATTTCAATGTAGGGTGAAGCAAAATGTAGGCTGAAGGTACCTGACCTTCTTCATCACCATACAGATAAAACACTGTGAGCAGCTACCAATTTCCATGGAACAAAGCTCCCTCCCACATCATTTGACATTCTCCACATTCCTTTACTTTCTGAATCTTCCCAAGGTCTCCCCTTTGTGATATTTCATGCACCCAGCACAAGATCTAAATACTTCACATTTCCCTAAACAACCTTGTATCCTCTGGGCAAGCAATGATAAACAAGACAGGCTTGGCCTTGCTCCTGTCATATACATTTCAGCTTCCTGTCATATACAAAAAAGCTCACTAGGTGTTAGCAGCCTGAGAATATAAGTGGGAATTTACATATGAATAAATACAGTAATAATTGCCACACTAGTATAACAATAATCATGTCACCCATCCTTGCTAACTAGCAGAATTTTGAGCTCCCTTCATCATCTTCCCCAGTTCTATCTGAGAAGTTTCCAAAACTTCTCATTTGAATCACTAATTGTTGTCTTTGCTATCACATAGTCTTGCCATGTTCTTTTTTGGGGCCCTTTACTGACTTGCCAAAAGCTGTTGATCAATCATATGCCTCCGCAGCACTATAAGACTTCTAAGCCTCTGTGACCCACATAAAGATGGTCCTTATTTTTCTGTCCCTCACCTTTTTCCACCTAGGAATAAAAATTTGTGGCTTGTGAAGAGCTGTCTCATAAAATCCCTCACAATTCCAGTTCCTGCTGCTCTTGCTTATAGCTCCAGAAGATATCTTTAAAAGAAACAACCATTTCTGATTCAGTTTCAACAATAGTAAAGAGACATTTCCTTAAAGTTTTATGCTTTATGTTTTGTTTTTCTTTAATGTATTCATGTGTCAGAAAAATTTTTTCATTTCTCTAAAATAATTTGTGAAGAATTATTTTGGAGAATAAGAACCAAAAATCTTACCCATAACAACTTACTGAATTTTTTTAAAGCCACTGGATCAATCTTGGGAGATGAATCTCTGAGATGGATTTCAGGCTCCTCTTCCCAGCCCTGTATCCTATAGTGTTCACCTAACAACATGTGATCCTGCTTTGGCCTCTTCAAGCTCCTTCAGATTCAATTTCTTAAATTACATGGTGCAAATTAAGTGTAATAGATTCATCTTAATGCCCAAAGAAGTCCTGATGTAGCCAGAAGCAGAAGGAAAGCCATATCTGACAACCTTAGTTTATTTGTTTGTTTTGGTACCTGGAATTGAACTCAGGACCTTGAGCTTGAGAGGCAGGCAGCGGCACCACTGAGCTAAGTCCCCGGCCCTCGGCCCCTTAGTTTTTTACACATGTAATTTTTCATCTTTTCTCATTTAAGAATCTTTAGAAGAAAGAACCAGGTTTTGATCAACACTATAAATTTTAGTATTCCTTGCAGCTCATATAGGCTTGGAAAATTATTGCAAAATTAATTCATTTTGGTCATATTATACCTACTAAATCCAATTTATCCAAATTAAGTATTACCACATGTACTTCATATCTAACCTAAAATCATTTAGAAGGAACATTAAGTCATACATAATTCCCAAATACAGATCTGATTGTTTTTGTTTTATAATGAAATGGACTTCCCCACTCTTTATGTTGTTTGATGTTTGATGTTTGATGTTGTATAGGCACTGCTTTTAAAGTCCCTGCTGAAAGCATTCAGATTATGTTACAAGCCCATCTGATAGAAAAACAATTATGTTAGTGTAACTCATTTGATATTGGACAAGGAATGATTAAACTATTAGTTCCTGGAGCCTCTTCTGAGCTACTGTTGTGAGAGGGATACAACAGAAATGCAACAGTGACTATACATATTGCACAATGCGGGGGAGGGATTCATTTTTGGTGGGAACTTTTCAAAGCAAAATAGATTTAAGACAACATTTCTCATCAGAAATAAATAAACCAATGTAGCCAGCAAAGGAAACAGATTCAAAATTCTTAGAGAAATAAAAAGCTTAAGCATCACAATCTTTATAACATTATATAGAATGCATTGGAAGGAAACAATGCTTCCAGCAGAAACCAAAATATGTAACTTTTGTACATAGAAATGGTACTTTAACATCTAGCAGAAATAAAAATGAGGCTTAGTAAGAGATACCCTGAATTAAAATGTAGACATCCTGGGAAATGTGTAAGCTGGGACAAATCAAACTATGATTCACAGGAAAATTCTCTCAATTGAAATATGTTGGTCACGCATGAACCCTCTTCCCATCTTTACTGATGAGAGAATGGACAGCAGTCAGAAAATACAGGTCATGTATTTTAGGGCAGTCCATATTTAGAACTACATTTATTCCTTCTTAGAGCATATAGATTCAGTTTTTATTAGGGAATGTTTTTGTTGAGTGCATAAAGCCCTAAGCTAACAAAACCTCCTGGTTATTTTAGATGTGTACAGGACTGGTTGAGATCACAGAAATGTCTAGCATTGGTTTCATTGTGGGTGGAACTGAACAGTGCCCCTTATGAAATTCCATCTGAATGAGGACTTATTGCTTTACCAATGTAACACATTTTAAAATTTTGACCTTAAAGCTTCTTCTCTTTATTGATAGGTGATTCCTCAGTCCCTGTTTCAATAACAAAGGCCAGAAAAGATCATTTTGTGAAGAGTCTGAACAAGCAGTGACATAAAATTATTCCATAACATAGAAAAAAGTTTTGTGAGTTATAACCCAGAGTCAGTGTAGTATAAAGAAAGTCCAAAAAAGGCAAATAATGAGTTCTAGTTCTGGCTTATCTCTGACTAGTTCCTTGGCATTGTTTAGGTCTCTAAATTTCTGTGAGAATAAATACTTCTTTTTCTCTTACTGGTCACAACAGCTGCTAACTGTGAGCCTTAGCTAATCCAGAGTTGGTCCACATACTGTTGTGAGATTTAACCAATTCAGCAAACTGCTCCTGAGTCAGAACTTCCACCCTGCTTGAGGTTAGACCAGGTTAGATCACACTTGTAAAGTTAAAAAAAAAAAAAAGATAACTGTGGTCTTTATATTGTACCACAGAGTTTTTATCAGGTCTCCTATTTGTAATTTGTTAAAAACATTTAGAGAAAAACACCATACTGTTGACACTTCTGAAAGAATAGCTGTTGAAATGAGTCATGATTCCAAGTGGATGAAGTTAGTATTAGTTCCCACATGGGTAAACAAGTATGATATTAAAAACATCGATTTGACTTGCACATTACAAAATGTTCAGTAAGTTTTATGCAAAAGTAATGTTCTTTTGTAGCATAAAGTCTATCTTGTTGTTTTCTTTTTTTAAAGGAGTCCCTACATATCAACACATTTGAATATTCTTTCCAAAAAATGAAAAGTTAAACACCTGGATATTTAAAAATATCTGCCTGAGATTATTTAAATTTGGGGCATTCAACGAAAACTTAAGAGACTGAGGTTGACTTACAGAATCAGCAATATATCTGAGAAAGAAGGGACTTTCACTCCAGCAGGCTCTCTCCCATTCAGTGTCTGGCTTGCAGACTGACAATCACAGACTGAAACTTCTGAAATTATGAGCCAATATAAACCACTCCTCCTTTAAGTTGTGGGTGTTAGTGATTGGTAACTAAGTGATAAAAGAGTAACTAAGACAATTGTACTTCTGATTTATCAAAAAAAATTTTCTAAAAATTTTTTAACACAACAATATCTTTTATTTGTGTAAGTTTCAACTGACTGAAGCAGAACTTGAAATCAGTAATTTAAAAATCATAACAAGCTAAGTGTGGTCATGCATTCCTGTAGTCTCAGCACCAGGGAAGCTGAGGTAGGAGGATCACTGTGAATTTGAGTCAAGCCTGGGCTATACAGTGAGCCTGAACTACATAGCAAACTACATAGTGGGACACTATCTCAAAAAATCAAACAAATTAAAAGAAATCATAACAGCAAAATATATCCTCAATGAACCAAATCAGCTGATTAAATTTGGACACTTTAGCTTCTTCACTTTACACACAGGTGATCTGTAGGTCCCTTTCTTCAGAAACATTTAGAGTCATTTTATGCCCAATGACAATAATCTCACATTTCATGTTCTGCAAACTGCAGCAAATTCAAAACAGAAAACAGAAAGGACTAATTAATTACACAGTATGAGAAAGGCATTCAGCGGTGTACAGAGGCAGTAATAATTGTGGTACCCCTTCCTCAGATGGAGAGGAGTAGACAGCACCTGATGCCACAAATAGACTGGCATCAAGAATAACTAGAGCGGCAAGATGAAAGGGAGCAGAAAATTGTAGAAAAGTAAATGCAAGATCTCAAGTACATCATTTCCTGAGCTCATTTAGCTTAAGGTCACATTGCCTTGTTTACAACAAGAATTCCTGAGCACAGGATTATAGTACAGTACTTTGTAATATGTGATGTTTGAAATAATAGCCTTGGCCATAAAGAAAATACTCAGTAAACTCTCTCTTAAAAGGCAGAAAATGTAGGAGTACTGTAGACCTCTAAGAAGGGTCTCCTCTTAAGTGAGGTCTGTCTCTAGTGATGGAGGTTCAAGGATGTTTGATTCTATCAGGGAAATGGTTGAGAAGTCCCCTTGTATAAATTCACTAGCGGTAATGTCATGTAAGGGAGGTCAAAAGAAAAACACAGCCAGAATACAGCATACTGACCCAATAAGAAGCACTCATCTTTACAATAAGGTAGAAATCCTGAGAGCGGGATGATAGCCATTACCTTAGCAGGCTTTCAGGCTGAATCTAATTTCAGAAAGACATACAGCAAAGATTGAAGCTCCCCTTGCAAAAGTCAAAAGCAATTCTTTATGCTATATTCCAAAACCAGTCACAGAACCAATACAGTATTAGCAACTAATAGAAAATAAAATGATCTCTACGGCAAAAAAGGTAAGAATTATTGCTACTCTATAAATAAGCATTTCCTGCCCTTTATTTGGAAGAATTGATTCTTTAAAGATGTGAATCACCATCAAGTTATTAATAAATTCAATTCTACCTAAATTAGTATTCTAATTAGGTTTATTTTTCTTTTTGAAAAATTTGATATTAAAATATAAGGTTCTATATTAGGAAAAGTCTGTAGCCTTAGTCCTAGAGCAGATAAATGGACTTTTTAGTTAGATTGTTTTGCTATTAAAAAGCAAAGCCTACAATAGATAAGTTATAAAGAACATGTGTTTATATTTCACAGTCCTAGCAGTTGGAGTCAAAGATCACCATACTAATAGGTATGGTGCCAGGTAAGAAGGACTTTGCTTCTAAAATAGTACCTTGCTTCTGGGCTCTCTGGAGGAAAGAGACTGTACCTTCATGTTGCAGAAAAGCTGAAGAGCAAAACAGGATCCAATCCTTTTGTAATGATCTTAATCTATTCATAAGCCTTTGTACTCAAAATACCTGTCATGATGTTCAACTTCTCAACTTTTGCCTGGGGGGTTAAATTTCAACATGAATTCTGAAGGAGATAAAAATATTCAAGCCATAGCATGGACTGAATGAAAAAAATCCATCATAATCTCAATCATAATCATATAATTAGAAAGAAACAGATCAATTGTTTAGTAGATATTATTGGTAAACATTTTTTCACATGTATGGAAAAAACTAAAATTTTATTCTTACCTAAACTACACAAAAATATAGTTCCAGGAGAGGGGAAAACATCATGTGAAAGTCAGGATTGTTACGTTAATAGAAGAAAATACAACATAATATATTTACAACTTAGTGACTAATGAGGACTTCTTAGATAAAACTTCAAGAGTAGAAACTCAGAATCAAAGAAGGCTCATTTTGATACATGAAAATGGGTGATTTCTGTTCAACAGCTTGGATAGATTTAATGCATGAAAGACTAGGAGGACTTATGCTGATTATCTAAAACTAACAAGAAAATAATGTTAGAACATAGAAAAGTTCCTGCAAATAAAATTCAAAAATGAAAGACAGAAACTATTTAAAAACTGAAAAAAGGGAATAAACAGTAAATTGTGTAAAAAGAATAGGAAATATATGAGGAGATAGTCATGGTCCTTACATAGCAAAGATATATAAATTAAAATGACAGTAGATTATCAAGGATATATGAGTTAAAATGACAGTGTTTGGCTACTTTGTGCTTAATATACTGGCAAAATTTAACAAGTCAGGCTAGATTATGTTGGGATAATAAGTAATCCACAAATTCTAGTGACTTAAAACAAAAATTTTTACATTCTACTCATTCAACTTGTGTACGTTAGACTAACAAGCCAGTCTAACTCACTTCATCTTCTCTTCAGCCTAAAACTGATATTGTTTCCATAATCAATAAAGTTAACAGTTTCAGTACTAGAGGAAGAGGGCTGACATTTAGGTGTCAATATTTGTCTGTACATATTTTATACCTCGAAGCAAACTGATAGGCACATTTAACCTCTAAGAATAGAAAAGTAGAAAGTCATTTTATTCCCAGAAAGAAGAGAATAAAAATTATTATTATTATATATTATTATTATATTATATTGTTTGATTTTGTGCCATACATTGTTTTCTATGATTTGTCAAAATGTGTTCTGCAGAACACAAGTTTTATTAGAAAAGTAATGGAAGTTATTTTTTTCTAAGATGTTTTGTGCTCATGCTTGAAAAAGTCTGGGTCAAACAAAGTTGATCTCTTACCTCAAGAATTCTCAGAGCCTCTGTGGGGCAGTGTAAACCATCAGAAAAGGAAAATTCTACTCAGTATTTCCCAAATGTATGTAATTTATACCTTGAAGTATTAGTGTTATCCAAAACACATTTTTGAAAATGTATCTCTTTGGAGGATAGATAGGTTTGCATTGAAATTTAGATTTTCTGATACTATACATTATAACATGTACCAACTTCCCAAAAATATATAAACTTTATGTAATGCAAATATGTACTAAGACAAATAATTAATAAATAAATTAAATAACGGCTATGTAATATAATTTTGTGCCAAGAATTAAACTAAATGTTTCAAATATTGTAACATGGTTAAAAATATGATTTAAGCCATTTATTAATTACAGTATTTGAATTAAATATCTTATTATTCTCATTGTATAGGTGAAGGAAATGGAAAGGAAAAATATAAGGCACTGTTTGATGAATAACTATGACAATGTCATGGTACAATGAAATACAGCAAGATCTTCAGTGAATTAAGTTGAGATGAAGGGTATTCTCTGAAGAATATGTAGAGAGTTCAAAATAACTTGATACAGAATCATTTCACTTTTGTTATAAACACACAACTAACTTTATTTCATCCTAACCAGTTTGATGATTTCTACATTAAATTGTTTCAGGAGATTTATGGGCCCCATAAAATAAGATGCATTAATATTATTCTGTTTCCTAAAACGTGTCAAACTTGTTTCTCTTTGATCTTGTCATATAATAAAAAATGTATAATGCAGTCCTATACAAAAGACACTGGATACAGGCCTGGATATAGAATGATTCTATTAATATGATTGGTCATCTCTTGTCAAACACATTTGAACAGTAGTTTTCATAGTTTTCAAATAAAAAGTACTTTCTTCAAATAGTAAATTACAAAGAATTCAATATGCTAAGTGGAAAGAAACAGCACATTTTCTGCAAAAAGCAAACAAAGCGGGCTAGAAAAGCTGTGTGCTCAGACTTTCCTTCTACCAAATTCCAGGGCCCCTGACATCCCTCAGTGGACTCCCTGGGATCTTAGAGGACTTTCCATGAATCACTGGTGCAGGTAATGTTGCAGGCAAAAACTGAGGAAAAGTGATCTTTCTGATTCAAGTTGACACAAAACAATATAAAGCCATGAAGGGTGTTAGAGCTAGAAAGGACCATGACCATCAGGAAGTGCGATGTCCACTCGTGTTAGGTCCGAAGGAATAGAAGCAGATAATTTTACTGATTTGGACAAGATCACACAGCTAATTAGTGGCAGCATGGTGAAGCATGGTGTATAAAAGATTGTAAGAATTCTTCAGACCGTTTCTTCACTGTGAGGCATAAGTATAATATCTTTGGTGAATCTATACAGTAAGCGATGCATGCTCTACCTGAACTCTCCCGCAGTGCTCTACCACTTTGCACTGCAAAGGACCAAGGCCATATGTGCACATCCCACCTCACTCCTTCCCAGTGGGGAGGACATTGTTCAGCCAAATGCATTTGGCCTTTAAGGCTCTCACCTTCCAGAATATGTGCTAAAAGACAAGTATGTCACAGATTAACTTTCAACAGTTCAAATTTAAGTTTACATTTCTCATAAACTATTCCAAAAATCAAGGCTCATAGTTATTGACCATTCTCAGTTTACTTCCAAGTGTCCTTAGTAGTTAGTAAGTATTTCTGACAATATTGACATTTTTAAAGAGAGTGTTTCCTTTTCCATATGTCATGTTTTAAGGTACTTAATAGGAACATTCACATGTATGTTCTCATGCCTCCTTAGCCATTTCTTTTTCTGAAGAAACAAAATCCCTTTTGAGAAGCTAATAAAGATCTTCTACCTATGTGAGGATAAACATTTCCCTTTAAATGCATTCATGAATTCAAATTCTAGGAGAGATGATATCATAACAACCTTTGGATAACCCCTTAACTTTACACATATGTTAATGATGGATAAAATTTTTTTTTTTAAGTTGTGGTTGGGCTCACATGTAAGATAGACTGCTCTGTGACAATGAAGAAATCCAGGTACAGAGCCTGTGAATTAGGATGGGCAGGGGTTGTGTCCAGAAACAAAGAGTGGGAGCCAAGAGCTTGACTTGAAAGAGATTACAAATACTCAGTGTGGCATTGGGAGCCGAAGTCTGCCTTCCTCCATGAAACCAGAATCCCCACGTTATGAAAAGTGGCCAAGAAAGACTCCTGCCAATGTGAGGGTTATACATTTGGTGAGATGTGGGCCTGCAGGAAAAAGGAGATATGGTGGCATTGAGCTGGACCAACCAGTACCCTGGCTTGGTGGTAACCATCTGTTTTTCCTCATATCCTTCAGGATAAAATTTACTACTAAATGAACAGATTTGGATAGAACCTTTGGAAGGAAACTTTTGCTAGAGAAGGAGGGTGAAGGTAGAGGAAAAAAGAGCAATAAAAAGTGTAAAATTAAAACATACAATCACCCCACATGAACAAGTCTGTACAACTGAAGTCCAGAATATATGTGTTTCCAAAGTTAAACACAAGCAAGAGTGAGTGTGTTTCATTAAAACTTCATTTATAAAAATCAGTGATGGCCCAGATTAGGCTCACAGGCCATAATTTGCCAGCCCTTGACTTAGCAAAACTACTACATCAACTCCAGGAAGGAGATGATGAAGTTCTGAATGGAGCCTTAGCCACTATAATCTCCATTTTGTTCTCACTTTTAAAAAATTGACAATATTGCATAGATGACTGTTTAAAAAATGCTCTAAATGTATGGCTAAGATTACAATGAAATAAGCCAAGTCCTCAGACATTAAACAAATAGAACCATGTTTCTAGAGAGGTAAGCAAATATTAAAACTAGCACCTGATAATCCCGACTGAATTTTATATGACCATATAATACCAGAAAACTACGTTTGAGTCTGCTCAAGATGAGAAATTTAGAATCTCCAAAGTAAAGGAAGGACTCCCAGACATGCAGGATAAATTGAGGCCCACTAAACTCACTGACTAAGAAGGTACGGTTGAGAAGTTAGAAAGTTCTGCAGAGGTTTGGTAGTTATAGAGACCTGAAATGAGAAACCCTTGTTGTGACCATTAATGGTGATATATCAGTTTGACTGGATTAGAACATGACACAGTTCTGAGGGTGCCAGAGTGAGTCATGGTGTCATGACCTTGGATACTATATTATATATGACAGTGACCACTGTCTCTGTGGCACTGTTCCCCTGCTCTGTTTCTTAGCTGGCATGAAGCATAGGTATCTTTGTTCTACCATACCCTCCCTTCATGATGTTTCTGCCTTGGAGCAGTCTGACCATGGACTGAAACCCCTGATCGTGAGCCAAATTAAACCTCTTTAAATTGTGAGTGTCGGATATTGTGTCTTAGCAATGGGAAAGCTGACTAATTCACTGGTATTTAGAGATCTAGTTTCTTGGTTAAGAAGCTTAAAGAACTACCCCTAAAATAAAGTCAAAATGGAAATAGACCAGCCTTCCTAAAAACTCTTTAAGCCCAATATTATAACCTCTTAATCAATTATGAAGAACTTCCTATCAGAAATATTTCTCCCTCTCAATAATAATATTTTCCAGTGTTCATATTATTTCATCTTTTTTTTCATTTTAATATCAGGTACTCAGTAACAAATCTCTGGCAAACAAAAAATAAACCTTGAATGAAAAGCAAGAGAAAATTAAAAAGCAGTGGGATGTAGATGCCAAGATTGGTTTTATCAAATACAGATTTTTAAATAAGTAACATGAGTAACCTCTCTCTCTCTCTCTCTCTCTCTCTCTCTCTCTCTATATATATATATATATATTCTATCTATCTATCTATCCATCTATCTATCTGTATAGTTAGACCCAGTGAGAAAGAACCAACCAGAGACTGATATTAAATCTACACAGGAGTTTATTACCGGCCAGGACCCGAGCCAAGTATTGGACTAGATCCCCGACCGGGGGTTGACAAACATGTTTTATATATCTTTGAGGCCAACAGTTCCTAGGCCCCCCTATGGGATAGAACTAGCAAAGCAAGCAAAAGGTACAGAAGCAGAACGTCCTGCCTTTAGAACATTTGTAAAACAATAGGTGATTAATTGTTATTTCTAAAAGACTTTCTAAGGGGAGGAGGTTTCTAAGCTTTCTCCTTCTAAGTTCATCTAAAGGGCAGGCAGGTGGGTCAAGCAGCAATATGGAGTCTGTCTTGCTAACTAGGGTCCTTCATTCCCCACTGGTTCTTGTAACTTAATCAAATCTTTGATTTCTGTATTTATTTTTCGGATTTTTTTTTAAACATCTTTTAAAATCTCATAATTTTGTCTCAACACCATCAGTTTAACTGTATCAACTCTCTGTCTAACATATTTAGTCAGAGCATTTATAATACAAGATCCCACGAGCAAAAGTAGAAGATAACTAAGGGACCTGTTACAGCAGAAACTAGGGTAGTTAACCATGAGGACCAGTTAAATAGATTTTGAAACCAATTTTGATCCTTTTGTTGAGTATATTTAGTCTTTAAAATTTTTTGACCATAGCTAAGGTATCTCTAATGATACCAGACTGATTAGCATAGAAGCAACAGGGTTTTTTTAGGGCTACACATAACCCTCCTTGTTTTATGAACAGGAGGTCAAGTCCCATTTGGTTTTGTAGGACCATCTCAGCTAGAGAATCAACCTGGTTCTCTAATCTGGAGATCGAGTCTTCTGGGTGACCTAAATCTCTGGCTACTTGGTGGCTTAGGGCTTTAAAATGTGTGTCCTGAAGGATCAGGGAGGAAGTTCCAATAGCCGCTGACCCAGCTATTCCTAATCCCACCAGAATGGGCACTAAAATGGGGGCAACCCGTTTATTCCTATAGTGTTCAGTGGTTAATACCAGAAGTTCACGGCCCCCTTTTCTATTGTAATACAAGACTTGTGGAACAACATACATGGTGACACAAAATAAAGTGGCAGATTGGGTAGCCAAGACTGATTTGGGAATGTATTTAGCCAAGCCCTTGGTGTAAGCAAACCAAGCATATCAGGACCAGGTCTCCTGGCTTGAAACCGTGGGGCTGGAACATAGCAAAGGGTTTTTCTTTTTTTTTTTTTTTAGGCTATTGTATTGTAGCCTAGATTTCACGCTGAAGAATCTGTAAAGCTTGAAGAGACTGAAGCAAAGAAACACAAGAATGTTTTGTTATCCATTCAAGGTTTAACTTAGGGAGGAGTGGCGGCAGCCTCCCATACAAGATTTTAAAAGGGGTAAACTTGTTAACATATGGGATACATCTAACTCTTAACAAGGCTAGAGGAAGCAGATTGGGCCACCTACCAACAGTTTTTAGAACATATTTAGTCAGGGTTTTTTTAGGGTCCTATTTATCCTTTTTATTTGTTCTGAACTTTGTGGGAAATAGGCACAGTATAACTTTTAATCAATATGTAGTGCCCTTGTCAACAATTTGGATATCTGTGCCTTGAAGGCAGGCCCATTGTTGGACCCCAGATAATGATGGATGCCGAATCAGGGAACTATCTCCTGAAGCAAAACCTTAGTTACTATGTTGGCTGATTTTTTATGAGTGGGGAAAGATTTTACTCAACATGAGTAGGTGTCAACCACTACCAGTAAATATTTGAACCTATTGTTGGATTTTATTTTGGTGAAATCAAGTTTTTAATGTTTTCCTGGCTCTCTTTTTCATAGTTGATTACCTTTGCTTTTTGGTCTCGCCTTGGAGTTTACCTGTGTACATACCTGACACCTGGAACTGATGTCCTGGACCATAGAGGTCAGTCCTGGGATTGAAAACTTGAGCTCATTAGTCTTTTTAACTTTGATTTTCTCAGGTGAGGTAAGTGATGTAACTGATGAACAAGTTGTTGCCCCAGGGCTCGGGGGAGACAAATTCATTCATTTGTCTCTTTTTACCAGCCTGAGTCCAGTTTTGTATTCCCTAGCTTTTGATTTTTTTTTTCTTTCAGGGTATATGTGGGCCTTTCTGGCAGGTAGCCAAAGGGCTGGACAGGCAGAATGTCTATGGGCCCCACTGGTTCTCTGGCCACTCATCAGGCCGCATCATCGGCCTCTCGGTTACCCTGGGCCTCGAAGCTGTCTCCTTTTTGGTGGCTTTTGTAATGAATAATGGTCAGTGCCTTGGGTTCCAAAATTGTCTCCAATAAGGCCAAAATTTTTTATTTTTGATAGTTTTTTCTTTTGATGTCAATAGCCCTCTCTGTCTATAGATTTCGCCATGCACATGGGCAGTGGCAAATGCATACCGGCTGTCAGTGTAGATGTTTACAGCCTTGCCTCTACCTAACAGGGCTTGAGTTAAGGCTACTAGTTTAGCCCTCTGTGTTGAAGCCCCCAAGATTAATGTCTGTGTCCAGTGCACCTGTCCTCCTGGACTGACTACAGCCGGCCCTGCATACCTGACTCCGTCTTCCATGAAACTGTTTTTATTGGTGAAGAAGATCTCATCTGGGCTTTGTAGGGGAATGTCAGTCAGGTCTGGGTGGTTGGTGTTGGAAGTTGTCAGAGTGTCCAGACAGTCATGAGGGGCATGTGCATGAATCAGAGTCCGGGAGTAAGGTAGCAGGATTGAGGGTCATTTTTCAGGTGAATTTGATGTATGGCACATCCAGCAACAGGGCCTGGTACTGAGTCAGGCAGGGTTTGGAAAGCCATCGTTCTGAGGCTCCTCTCAGCAACGTCTCCACTGCACAGGATGCGGTGATGACCAGGTCCTGTCCCAGGCTGAGCTTATCTGCCTCCTGGACCAGGAGGGTGGTGGCTGCAACTGCCCTCAAACAGATAAGCCATCCACTTGCCACAGGATCAAGTCTTTTAGACAGGTAGGCCACAGGTCTGTTTTGAGGCCCTAATGTCTGAGCTAGCACTCCTTTGGCTATGTCCCCTCGTTCAGCCACAAACAATCAAAAGGGCTTGGTGACATCAGGTAGGGCCAGGGCTGGTGCTGACACTAAGGCTTTTTTTAAAGCCAAAAAGGCAGCTTTTTCCTTTTTTTGTTCAGAGTGACTGTCTCTTGTGTCTGGAGTGCAGTAATAGTGACTTTTCCCAGATTTTTTGGCTAGGACTCTTTTGGGGGCATCATGGTTATCATAAACTTTTTGGGCTATGTTCAGGAGTTTAGTCCTATTTTTTTTTCAAATCCCTCCAATTTTTGTAATTTTTTTTTAATGTCTGGGGCTGACTGGGTAACAAAGGCCAAATTTAAAGCTGTTGTATTTTGGGGAGCCTCTGGGTCAATAGGAGTGAAAACTTTATAGGCTTCCAAGAGTCTCTCTAAAAAATGCAGCCAGAGACTCCATTTTTTTCTGGTGAACCTCACTTACCTTACTCAAATTAGTGGGCTTTTTGGCAGCTACCTGGAGTCCCCCTATAAGTGCTGGTGGTAGGTCCCCAGCCTCCTCCTACCGTCATCATCATTGGGGTCCCATTCGGGGCACCACGACAGATCCATTGTTTTAGTCCTAGCTGAATACCCGGAGCTCTGGGAGTGACACCAGGGTTTGGCCCCAGGGCCTCTTTAATTGTCTGTTGATAAATGCAGTCCTGCTCCTCAGTGGTGAACAGGATCTGTAAAAGCTGCTGGCAGTCATCCCAGGTTGGATGATGGGTATGGAAAACAGACTCAAGAAGAGAGATTAATGCCTGAGGTTTTTCAGAGAAGGGAGGATTTTGATGTTTCCAATTGTAAAGATCACTAGTTGTAAAAGGGACATAAATCAGTCCTCCCCCGGGCTCTGTCTGTTTTAAAGGAAAAAGGGAGGAGGAAGGTGGGGCTGATGGAGCCTAGTCCTGTCCTGATCGAGTATGGGGAGGTGAGCAGATCTGGTCTGAGGAGGAGTCCGGAACTGGAGGGCCTGCAGTGGGAGATTCAGGGCCCCTCCCCCGGGTGCCGATTCCACCCATGTGGTAAGGGGGAGGTTGGCGCAAATCATCCTCAGGGTCAGACTGGAGAACACCTTTACTGGTTGACACAACCATCAGAGAGGGGCTCTTTTTTGGTAGGTTTTAATTTCCCCTTCTCCTCCAATTTAGGGTTGTCAAAGGTCAATCAGGACCTTTATTTTATTATATAAAATCAAATATTTAGGGGGATTTTTTAACATATTGATCCAAATGTCAATATACGGGAATTGATCTGGATGCCATGGGGGCCCGACTCCGTGACCACATTTCAAACCTTTTGAGCAATATGTATAGAATAAGTTCCCACCGGGGCCAACTGACTCTGAAACTGGGCCATTTTGATTGACACAGAGTTTGTAATTTCCCTTTAGAAAATTTTATGTCATATTTATCTTTCCTGTCTGTGGAATAAACTTTTGTGAAGTTATTTAAGACACAATCAAGTGGACTTCCTTCTGTGGACTGTGAGAAACCCATAATTTTAGCCTGTGAAAACGCAAAAGGCACACAAAGCAAGTAGACAGACAGACAACAATAAACAGACAAAAACAAACTTTGGCCAAGTAAACCTCTGGGGCCGAATGGATTCCGATCCCACCTAGGGAGTTGCTCTTCTGAGGACTCTGACCCAGTGAGTCTGCTTGCCATCGAGAAGAGACTCTAGGTAGGGGAACCTGTGCCGCGTCCAGCTTCCTCCTTCCTACCCACGGTGCACTAAGAATTATTCGATTCTTATCTCTAGAGGCTTTCCCGATAAACTCCTGCAGGTCAGTTGATCAGCAATAGGGCCCGACTGGGACCAGCCTACCTGGAGCCCCGTAATACCGTCAGGGTGGCCTCTCCTTCCACAGACCAGTGTCCAGAGGGGCCAAACACCGCCAATGTCCAATCCTGGTCTCTCCTTAAAAGAAACAATGGCTTCAAGATAACAAGCTCCAGAGCAGCTGGCTATCTCTCTGGGGCCTCCAAGAATGTTACACCCAGCAAGAGAGAACCAACCAGAGACTGATATTAAATCCACACAGGAGTTTATTACCAGCCAGGACCCAAGCCGAGCATCGGACCCAAGCCCCAACTGGGGGGAGACAAACATATTTATACACCTTTGAGGCCAACAGTTTCTAGACCCCCCTATGGGATAGAACTAGCAAAGCAAGCAAAAGGTACAGAAGCAGAACATTCTGTCATTAGAACATTTGTAAAACAATAGTTGATTAATTGTCATTTCTAAGAGACTTTCTAAGAGGAGGAGGTTTCTAGGCTTTCTCCTTCTAAGTTCATCTAAAGGGCAGACAGGTGGGTTGTCCAATAAGAATATGGAGTCTGTTAACTAGGGTCCTTCATATATATATATATAATATATATATAAAATCTTCTATTATATTATTGTGTAGTTTGTTTTTTAAGTATCTGGCCTAACCAGCATCATAGAAATGCATCTGTAATTCTGCACTGTTAAATAATTGTAAATTTATTTCTGAACTATTTGCCATGATCAACCCCATAGAAATTAATATTTTTTCACCTATATTTTCTGGCTCTGAGCTTAAGAAAATTTATTGTTTGTTGACTGATTTCCTTATCTACTGAATCTGAAATTTTTCCCTTTTTTTCTGAATATCTCTTCATGGATATCTATGATATTGTGTTAACTGTTTAGAACTTTGTAGTATATAAAATGACATGTAGTACACAGATTGATAGATACATAATTAACAAAGAATAAAGCCCTCCAAATGTACTTATACAGAATTTCTATAAGAGAGCATAATTGGTAATATGAAATCAATTATAACTTTCATAAATAGGGAAGGATCATATAGATCATATTGGTACAGCTTAAGACTGCTCCTCATAGTGAAGCAATCATAGTTCGTAACACAATTCACCTGGCTTCAAATTAAAGTGGGGTTTGAATAAATGAAAAAGAAAGTGGGACATTTGTTCATTAATATTTATTATTCTCTGATAAAAATTAGGACCATCTAGGGCATTTCCCCAAGATTTGCTGAGATACTTCTTTTAACAAGTGACCCATTCCCTTAAAAACCTATTTCAAAGACTAATAAAACATGGCTAAAAATGTTTTCTTTGTCTCATATAATTCCATCCAGCTGCTTTTAGTCAGTCTTCTTTTTTTCTTGCTTTAATTAATGTTGACAAAAGATATTCTTATCATAGATTTCCAAGTACCAAACTTCCTCAAGAAAGCCTGCAAGCTTGAATATGAAAGAACTTTGAAGTAACTCTAAAGAGGACAAGATCGTGTTTGCGTTAAATTATTGTAAGTAAAAAGAGAACAAAATGGTCATCTTCTAGGAGAATCAAAACATTCTTCATGAGCTGTTTAAAATGTCTTCTATTTTTAAAATGTCTTTCTCCATGATATCTCAGGAAAGAAAACCTCTGAAGAGAATCTACGATGTGTTTGTTTTTTTTTTCCATTTAGTTTATTGGTACATTTTAGGTATACAATCCAGTTACATTTATCATTGGGATCTTGTACCTTTACATGATGTATCTTGGTCTTATTTTTTTTTCCCCCATTACCTTGCCTTCCCCTCACCCTTTCCCTCTTTACAAAGACTTTGTTTCCATGTTTTTCCTTTTCTCATATTTTTTCTTTTCCCTTCTTTTCTTTCCCCTACTTCTCCCACTTCCCCCAAACTGGAGACACTTGTAGCTAAGTGGATGCACATTTAGGCCATACTCTTAAGTGAAATAAATAGGACACACATGTGTAAATATGATGTGTTCATTTTTAACGGCTCTTTGAACACAGAAATCTTTGAGACTCTATAACTTGCCAGAGAAGGAGGTATCTGTGTGATGTCTTCAATATTCTTTTCAAGAAGATTTTATAAGTCCCATATTTTACTTTCCAAATTTAGGTGGTAATTGACCAAGTATTGAAGTCTTATAAGCCTAGGAATTAGTTTAAAAGAATAGAAATGGAAGTTTTGATCATAAAAATTGCAAAATTCAGGTTTTTACAAAAGCATGGAATTTTTATGCTCCTAACAAATGGCTCAGTAATTGCAATTTCTAAAGAACAAATATTCCCTCAATTTTTAACCTACAGGGTAGGAAACACATTTCCCTTAAAGAAAGCATTCCTAACATATTACCCTTACTACCTCATAAAAAAATCTTATACAAAATATACTTATGATGTTCAAGATGTGTGTATTTGCATTTTTAATCTTACCCTTTCTGGGAAGCAGGAATTCTCTTATTCATTTAAAGGATGAAAAATTGCAGAATTATAGAAATTAAGTAACTTGACCATAGTCTCAAAGACAATGAGTAACTATCCAGAATTCAAATACTGATGAATGTGTCTTATTTCCACTCTGTAAGAGCAAACATACTTGGATTATATTAGGTTTCCAGAAATATAGACTCTATAATATTATGCAAACATATTTAAATGTAATTATACTGTGAGTGACAATGTGAGTTTTGTCCCTTGAAATATTTATTATAAAGGGGCTCTGTTTTGCAATGAATGACAGTATTTTCACTGTTAATATTCCAAAACTTTAATTCTCTATAGTAATTTACATAGTAATTTTATTCCAGTTTCTATTTTGTTTAATTTGACAAGAAAGTCCTAACAGTAATAAAATTTACACTCGAACTCATGGAGAAACACAGTTTACCATATTGACAGCCCAAGGCATCTCCTGATTTGTTGAAGCCTAGCATTAGCCCATTTCCTGTTGCCCTGAGAACACTTGCTGGTGATGCTGGTGGAGTTTGTAGCTGCAGCATTTATCCCAAGACAACTCAAGCATCACAGTCCTAACCTTATCCACAAAGTTTGCAAAAAAAAAAATCTTTCTTTTATTGTTTTCTCTTTGCTTTAGTTTGTCAATAGCATTTTGAGACAAAAAATCTTTCTATTCATAAAATTCTGGTTTTAATAGTACTATTTCCAGTAACAAAACAGTAATTCTTGATCACTTTGCAGTATTTAGTGCTTTGAAATTTACCACACACACACACACATTAAATACTGATCATCATATAGATTTCTGATACATTAGAATTAGAGAAAAATTTTGTTCAGAAATACTTCCAAAAATAGTTTTTACATTTTATTTTCACATTGAAAACCAGTCACATATGCTTCAACCTCAAAGAGTGTACTTATGTAAAGTTGAATGAATGTTGCCAGGGAGCTGCACTTTTTTTTCTAAATGGAAAATTAAACAAATGTTAGACATAAAATCTAGGTTCTAAGTCATACTGAAGGAAAATAAGAGGATGTGGTCAGTTTTTGATAGGAAAAGTCAGTCTTGCTAATTAAAATAAATATTGGGAAGGAAAACAAAAGAGTGCTGTGATGACTTAAATAAATAAGTCCTGAAGAAGCTACACTTGCAAGCTCTTCTGGGGAGGTTTTGGAGTGTAATTGTGTGTAGTGATAGTCAACTCTGCTAGGGACAGTAAGATGAACAGTCTCAAGGTGATGTAAATTGTCAAGATGCTCCACTACTTACCTATGGTCTTTAAAAATATTGACGGTGTTGATAGCCCAACATCTATAAAATTTTTAGAATACAAATAATCAGAGATGTAGAATTTATATACAATGTTTCTGATCCCAACATTTTATATGGCAAAAAATGTAGTAAACAATTCTGTGGTCTACAAAAAAGTAATGATTAAAAATTATGCTAAGTTGACTTCATAGTGTAGTAGTCACTTTCCCATCATAGGAACAGAATACCCCAAAACTTGCAACTTAAAAGAGGAGAGGTCTATTTTGGCTCACAGTTTCAGAAGTTTCAGTCCATTGTCACAGGCCCAAACACACATGGCAAGGTGGAATGGCTGAGAGCAGAGGAAAACTCCTCATATCATAGCGACCAGGAAGTAGAGAAGCCAAAGGGACCTGGGGACAAGAATATACCCTTTCTAGTCAAGCCCCTAGTGATCCATCCCTTCCTACCAAGCTCTACCTGTGAATGTGAGACTTTTGGAAGAGATTTTAGATCTAAACCATAACTCAAAGAACATTATATAGCAACATAAAATTATATTTTCACAAATTGATAATATGATATAGAATAAACTTTAAAATTATCTACAGGAAAAATATACCAAAATGGTAACTCTATTAAACTCTATTTTTTAATTTATTCTTGGATACTTTTATTCCCAAAACTTGGTATGGTTATGCCTTGTAGTTTTAACAAACGTAAATCTTCAAAAATACCTAAGTTCTTGAGAGGTAATACCTGTAAAATCAGAGTGTTGGCCATCTATCTCGCTAGGGTGGTTCTAAGGATAGCTACACAATATACTCATGCACATCTTTCATGTGGATGCTCATATTCACATTCAGTGCCTTTGATTTTTGCCAGAAAGTTCCCAAATTCTTTCTGCCTGCCATATTTGGGGTACTTCTAGAAGGAACAATCCTGACTGTGTTGTTTCTTACTTATCTCAGAACAGTTTTAGCTCTTGGACACTATACGACTTGCCTCTGTCATCACATTCACTGGGGCAAAATTAGGAGTCTATTCCTTCCATTACATAAACTGGGATACTGCTTTGTTGGCCATAATATCGCCATAATATTTAAGATGTGCCTGTTGTCAGTGCCAAGAATGTTATAATCAACCCGATTTGCAAATTCTGGGAAACACTGAATGGAGCAGTACCCATCTACAAGGTAAAAGTGAGCCAAATTATACCCTTTTAGACAAATCTTGCACAATACAGAAAGTATATAGAATTGTTTCATCCCTATATGTAGTAGAAAGAATTCTGCACAAATACATATGCTTGAATGAATAAAGGTAGATCAGTCACTGTGTATTTTCCTTTGTTTCATAAATGCACACAAAAGTGAAATATATTAAGATTTAAGTTAGTAATTACTCAAATCCATTGCATTTAACTTTCTAAATCCAAACAGGTGTTAGATAAAACTATGTACCTAAATATATATTTATTACCATAAACTTATGATAGGAATACTAATAAACTTTAAATCATTGCCTTCAAGTAAGAAAAATGACACACAGATTGGGGGTGAAGGGGACGATTGTATCATATCTATTAGAAATAAGCATTGAAGAAATATGCTTGTTTTTCTGTATAAAATAGAGTTTACTCCAGGTACCATTCAAAGCCATATTTAACATTTTAGAAAACTCACAACAAATCTCTCCTTGCTGGGTTTTAAAACAATTGGTCATGTATTTTCATATTAAATAAATATATAGCATATTAAAGAATGTTAGGTATAAATCCACTATTTTAATCAATGGCAACCAGCAGCACTGCACTTTCTCCAAGAAAACTTATTGTTAACAGTAGAAAACCTTCTCCAACTATTCCTGAATGTTATTTTAATGGCCTCAGGAATTAAACTTAAAACAAATGCCTTAAGCCTTTTCAAAACTCCGTCCCAGGAAATAAAAGCCAAATGCCTGATCTCCAGAGTATTATGGAGAAATGCATTTGGCTGAGTTTGAAAGATCTCTAATGTGAGTAACTGGGAAAGCTGTGATTTAGCAATGCTAAGTAACCCTCCTCTGAAGACTAAAGAACAAGTTCAGGGTTATTTACTCAGCACAATCCACACTGGGAGAGAAAATGACCTTATATACTTAAAAACATCACACATTAATTTAAAAATATGCAGTAATTTGGCATATGCAGCTTTGTGAATATGTAAAATCAAGTCTGTAGTTCACCTTTAATACTCTCTTCACAGAACAAATCAGGGCAAAACATGACCCCCTCAACAAACAATGACTTTCATTAGCTTCTTTTCAAGAGCTGTGGCTTACAAATGGAAAGCTCGACAAAAATTGCTCTCCTTTCATAAAGTTCTAGACAGTTAGGTTTCTATAATTGTTGATTTCTGTATGAAAGACTAACAATTGAAATCTAAAATTCTCATTGTTTATCAAGAATGAGTCTTCTAAACTATTGGAAAGATATTTTTCCAATCTTATAGTTTAACCAATTTTTTTTAATTGGGTTTTAAATATATTTATTTGAGAATTGGCTGCGAAGTTTTGAGTACATGTGATTAAGCTTTTGAGCTGAAACTGTCACGGAAATGCTTTGAACTCCGAAGTCCAGAAGGATTATGCTCCGCTTTAGAAATGAGTGCACTGAAGACCCACTAGTGCCAAACACTGTACACAAATGGAATGTACGGGCATTGCCTCTGCAACCTGGTTTGGCTTCCCCTCTCCCAAGTTTTATTCTGTCTGCATAAGAAACACTAAGGAAAACACTAGCTACATTAACTCCATTTCTTAAAGTACGTGCTCTAAAATATCGAAACATGAACTCTTTCTTGTTTTCAGTATTCCTCACCTTGTCCAATAAGGATGACCTGAAATGAATTCATAGTGCATATTTATGAGTGAGTAAAAAATGTATTGTTTCTCAAGGGATTTGAGTATAAGAGGAAGCTCACAAAGACAACAATCTTCTTCTTACTCCTCATTCAGTACAAGGACATCCTGAAACAATAGAGCTAACATGTCCAGACGACGCTCCTTTGGTGGTACACATTAAATTGGTATTTCAAGGTTAGGAAAATATGCAGTTATCTTTGTATGGGAACTGTAAATTTTTACAATGTTTTTAAGAAACTTTAGATAGAAAATAACTCAAGGTGGCCATCCCAAAAAGGATCTAAGAAATGGCTGAGCAATTGTGACTTCTTTGACATGAGTAGGACATTTTTACTACTATTAAACATTAGTCAGTGATTATCATATATTATTCTACTTCCATTGCTTTGTACACCTATTTGATCAAATAATAATGGTTTATCTAGCTTTCAGATAAGTACAAATCTTTTAGAAAGAGAGATATAAGATACTGCTTATTTGTGTTATGCTTAACTCTAAAAGAGTAAAATGTAAACTTCAGTTTGCATTTTTGTTTGGAGACAATTTAGAGGAGCATTAATTGAGCTCCTAGAGTGAAGGAAGCTACATTTTTATAGCCCTCTAGTTAATTTTTCCATGAAATGGGGCTAATTTTTGGAAGTTGCAAATAATAGCATAGAACTTCATAGAGTTCTAATTTTTAAATATGTTTTAAGCAGTAGAAATTTTTTCTCAAAGAAAATCATCAGCAGAGCTCCAATGCATAGCAAAAGTAAATGTCCTGCTTTTATCTCTGAAGTGGTCTTAGAAAGCTCAGAGCCCAGAGAAGTACTCTCTCCTGCACTGAGAAATCACAGGGCTCTTTAGAGCACAGCTTTAAAGGCCTGGTTATGGATGACACGGGAATCTAGAGAATAAAGGGGTGATTCTACAAAGTACTATTACTATGTTAATAAAGATTATTCGTGATATACAAATAAATCCACAGGAAGTCTGATTAATTGGTAGAAACTTAAGCTCAAATAGCTAAAACCCTTTGACTAAACCTAGTACTGAAAATAAATTCACAAGAAATATTGCAAATGAAGTATATTTTATATGTGTATCAGGTTAGATTGCCTAGGAACAAAAGAATAATGAGAAAAGGAATCATTAGCTACTTTAATAGTTGTTCAATAATTCTCTAGTAATCAAGCAGTGCATCTTTTTAAAAAACAAATTACTTATATGTTTGGAAATTTGGACACTTACAGGATTGAAGCTAATTAGATAGAAAAGTGTTGAAGATCTTAGTGTTTGTAAATACCTTGTGTCAGACTTATGAGAAGTCAAGGTATAAAACTCAAAATGATTTGTGTTAATAAAATAATTTTAGTACTGATTTAAAATAATTAATGGCAAGTATGAAGTTCTTCACCATTAAGAACATAAAGTCTTCTCCACATTAGAAATGAGTTAAAGTAGTGAGAATTAGGGTAATCATTAAATTTGATCACAATTAACCCATTTGATCATAGATTAGCCCATATAGATAAGTATTAAGAAGGCTATCTAATTCAAGATTCTGTGTTTTGAAATTTCTCTGTGATAATCCAAAAGCTAACATCTTAACTAATAAAGAACTTGATATTTGTTATGGCATGGCAAAATATTTAGTGAAACTATTGACTATACTGAAATGAAGGTTATGCCTCTGTATTATTTTGTTTTAAATGGGCCAGGGATTTAGCTCAGTAGTTCTGGTGCCTACCCTGAAAGCACAAGGACTTGAGATTGATCCCTGGTACCAAAAAAAACCAAAAAAAACCCAAAAAACTATTTTGTTTTAAAGGAGATTATTAGGAAATGCTAACTATTTGTTTATGTTAGTTGTGTCTGGAAGCTTTTAGCCAAATAAAATAAAAGAGAAGAGACTGAATAAGAGTTCCCACAGCACAAATAGAAACAGAAAGGAATAGGCCTTGCTAAGAAAATACATTTCTTTCTAATTTTACCAAAATTGGTACCTTTTGCAAAAGAGAAATACTCTGCTTGTGTGTCTCAGCCACCAAAAGGTAAGACCATGGTTCATAGATTTTTTTCAAAATCTTTCTGACTGTTTTTTTCAGCTGAACTCTGGGAGCTCCACCCAACCATAAAGATAGGATATAATTTTATTAACTTCTTACCAGAACCAATAATCTCATACTGATGTTCCTAAACCTAGTGCAAAAGCAAAAGTAGATGTGAAGGATCTACAGATCTAGAACTATGTAGGAGAGATCATCAAGTAAGATAATGCTTACATGGAGCAGGTTGGAAAGCAAATAGATGACTCACCATATTTTTGAGTTAATAAAATGAAAAAAAAAAGGAGAGAGAAAGGCAGAAGCCTGACCTAAAAGCAAGCCCAAGGCTTCCAACTGTGTATTAGCAAGTCAGTAAGTAGTATGTAAAGACTATATAACCCCTAAACTGAGGATATGCTCCAAAACCTTGTTCACATTTGATTTCAAGCTATAACATACAAAGGAAGAACATCATAAAGGACAATAGTCAAGAGAGTCACCAGAGGAGAAAAACCAAAAAGGCTTTCGGCCCAGAAAGGGATACATCAAAATTTCTATACATTAGGCTATAATTTCAGTGGATAATTGAATGATCTAGATTTTCTATTTTTATCTCAGCAAATACATTTTTAATTCTTTCCTTGCATATTACATGATGTGGGTGGATGGGGAAGATAACATTTCTCTTAGTTTATAGATGAGGGGTCACAGGAAGAGGAGTGCACATTGGTAAGAGATCCTGAACTTTAAAAGTGGATGTAGAAAGTGTATGGGACACTCCTTGACCCTGTTGAGGATGGTGATTATGTGGGGTGGTGTGTGCAGAGAATGTGTAAAGGGACAAACTATGGCCAACAATTCCCCACGCCTATTCGGGTTTCAGCTCTTTCAGTAGCAATCCACCTATGTTTAAAGCCTTGGTATGAACATAAGCATACCCAGGAATGGCATTTCTCAGCATTGCTGGAAACTAGCCCTGAGATCAAGAAAGGAACAACAGAACGTGAATTACTTTTACCCATGAAAGAATTAACGAAATAGTTATAACAATCTGCAATTACTAGGAAGTGGAAAGATACTTAAAACTCAAAAACAAAATTTTCAAGAATACTCAAAAAATTAAAATTATGTCCAGTGGAAAGAATAACAGTTTCTCCTCAAGATTTCAGTGATACTATAAACTTTTCAGAAACATGTCATAAAATCATCAGCATGAACTAACATTTAGTTGATAGTTTAAATTGGTGCCTACGATTGAGCTATTTTGAATTTCTAACTTCAATCTAGTTAGAACAAAAGGTATTTGATTTTGAGTTAAATATTTTAACTAACTTATCCATTTATTTTTGTCCCTTCAAACTTCATAAACTGAGCACAAATCAGAAAAAAAGTCATGCTAACAATTAGGTACCTGATCCAAATTAGTGTTTGCTGGCTGAATTTTTTTGAACATCTATTGTAGATGTTAAACTCTATTTTTACTGATTTTTGAACTTATCAATATACTTTTTCATTTCCACTTGACATGTCTTATTTAATTATATGTTTCTGCATTTTAAATTACAAAACTTGCTCAGTATGTTCTTTTTAAATTTCATAGAAAACCACAAGTACAGATGGTCCATTAATAGCAATATAAAGGCAAATTAAAATTATGCAAAACTCTTGGAAAAGCAATTCATTCTACAGCTATTTCAAGGAAATTGTCTGTGTTTAAAATCTAATGTGATAAGACTTCCTGCTGATAGGAGTTGTGGTAAAATAAGTCTTATATCATGTGAATTATCTGTTTTTGGCAAGAAAGGCAGACTACCTAACTGGTTTTCATAAACAATGTCCATGAGTAGGGCTCAGTCCTAATTTCTTGTGTGATCTGAAAGAAAATGACATTCAAAGCCACACATTTCTGATTCACATATCTACTATTTCTGAATGGGTCTCTTTACATTGAAGAAATTTTCCAGTAGACACCAATAAACTTTAGAACTAGACACATGGGATTATTCTCTTCTTACTCTTTGTTGTTTGTATGTGTTTGAAAATATCTCCTAATCTTGTTTTTTTACCTATACAATGATTGTAACTGATAACAACTTACTAAAATGTCTCAAAGGCTAACATTATAGAAATGAACATACTTTATTGACCATGTCAAAGTTCAAGCAAATACTAATAGTTTGTATATTTAGAGGAGGAAGAGGAGAAGAGAGGTAAACTAAAATATGAGGCAGTGGTACAATTGACTGTGTTAAAATGTTTAGTGGTGTGAAGAATCACAAAAGTGAAACTTTTGTCAATGGCAGGAAGAAGGAAAACTGGCACCACATTTCTGAAGAGTAATAAGTAAATGGAGAAGCAAATCAGAAAAAGACTCAATGAAGAAAGAAACAAAGACTATGCCTGAAAGTGAGTATTTGAGCAAATGAATGGAGCCCTCAGGATTGACGTCATAATATTAACACAGGAGAGGAAAAACCAGGCACGATACAGAATTCTGATAGATTTTGTTGCAGAAATTTATTTATTGTTTACCCACAACTGCAATCTTATCTATATGAATAAAAGGATTAAGGTAAAGCCATACAAAACAAATCGCATTCTTAAAGTAGCAAGATAAGGAAATGTCATATTTCGGTGAAAATTTATTTTGCAGATTGAAGGACCAGAGATACTTCAAGCAAGGAATATAATCACATTATGTTTAATTAACAAACAAGACAGGGTATCTCCAAATTTCTGGAGCAGCTGTGTGGTAATTACACCATAATTAATTTTGAGAGAGAGAGAGAGAAAGAGATTGATTCATTGATTCTCAGGATTAATTCTTCATCATGCCCAGTACTTTCAAGGCATCTTAATTTCCTGGAAGATGTTTGGAGTTTATGAGGCTCAGGGATACTGAGATGTTGCATTTAGAACAACTTTGTGTATTATTTCTTACAGTGCTACAATTGAGTTGCATTCTTGTACAAAACATATATGAGGTAAAAATTGTAAGATTACACCATTTTGTATTAGTAGCACAAAAATGAACTGTATACTGAACATACTCATTTCTGGTAGGATTGTAAAAGTTTGGTGTTTTTCCTAGGGCCCACTTTCTCTTAGTTTACAACTGAGAATCCTTTGAAAAATTTCCCAGGGATTAAAGAAAAACACCTGAGTTGTTTTTTTTTCCAGCACTTCTAAGGTAGTGTGACACAAGATTTCATTCTTCAGCTTTCTGGGATACCAGGCACACATTTTTTAAAGCTTCATTACTGTCCCAAGGAGATGAAAGCTCCTTGAAGTCAGTGGGAGATTCATTTTAAAATTAGTTCTATAGGAAGCTGGTTAATTTCAGAAAGTGCTCTGCATATAGTATTCAAATAAAAAAAGACAAACAATGCCAATTTTGTTGTTTTAACTCTTGTCTTGATGTGAATGTTTTTGTCTGTGTGTGTGTGTGTATGTGTGTGTGTGTGTGTGTGCAGGAGACACTGGTAGAAATGTGCATTTGAACCCTTACTTCATTTCAGTAACTTCGATAGTTCAGGAAGCCCCTCAGAGTTTGTTTGTTAAATACTTATGTGCACATAACTCTGTAAGTATTAAAGCCACTGTCCATCAAGAACAGATGGACAGTAAGCTCTCTGTGTGTTTCCTTCTAAATACATTTTAAAAATATGGTTTATTTATGTTATTTTATTGTATGGTCCTCTCTACAGGTAAGTAAAGGAGTTTTTAAGAATCCATTTTAAGAGTATAAAATAAAGCAAAAACAAGAAATATTATGCATAGTGAAGAAAACCAGACTTGTTGCCCATCTCATACCCAGACTTGTAGCAATGGCTAAATTCATCCAGTGTTAATTTCTTCTGATTTAGTTACTTTTCTTATTGCTGAGACAAAATACCAAGTACCCCAAGTTAAAAGAGGAAAGGTTTATTTCAGCTCACAATTTGTAGAGGTTTCAGTCCATAGTTGGCTGGCAGGGTGGCATGGCAGAGGGACATGACAGGGGAGAAACAGTCCATGGTATGGAAGACAGGATGCAACAAGCAGCAAGCACCAGGCAGCAAACCTGCCTTTCCCTTTTATTTCTTCTAGGCTACCAGACTTTTAGGTGGTGTCACCCTGAACTATTGTATTTCCAATTAGTGGACCAATTTAATACCACAGACCCTTAATCCCAGTATCACATGCCCTAGATCCAGCCAGCTTCAAAAAGCCCCACCTATGAGTACATGAAGCTTTGAGGGGACAACCAGATACAAAACATAACATCTCCTTTTACTATATTGCAGGAAGCAAATGAAAAAAAAAAAAAAAACTGAATCCCTTCCGTGTCATGAGAAAAATGATAAAATCCATTTTTTAAGATCTGCATCCCACCATCTTCTTTTACAAAAGTGGGTAGCCCAGTCTCCTCATTTCCTTCTTGGAGCCAGGTTGGAAATTGCAGCAGAGGTCTCTCCATGGGCTGGGTTCTGGAGGAAAACATTGTCAGCAAGGAGACTGAGGAAGAGATACTTTCACAGCCACTTGGTATACAAACAAACCAAGATGGCAGTGGGAAGGAAAAGGATAGTTTCCATTGACCAGATTGGAAAATTACAGGTCATGTATAAAATCTAATCTGACATCTCCTGGTTGTGATCAGCTTGATGGAAAGAGAGAAACAAAGTAAAACTCTAAGGTTAATATGACTATGTGTCCATATGTTTCCCCCAACCAGGTTCTTGGAGGGTTTTACTCCAAAGTGGACTATTGAAGGACGGGAGATAGTTTCTCTGAGAAGAATGGGTCACTGTAAAGCATTTTGGAGCTAAAGTTGATGGTACACACATTTACAGAGGCAGGAAATAGAGTAACAAGCAGCTCAGTGTTATTTGGCTGGATGTGGCAAGTGCTGAGAGTGTGGAGACAGAAGTTGATTATGCAATATATGTGTATTTGCAGAAACCCACAGAAACATGCATATGCATATAAGTGACTCAGATATAGGTGAATAGACAAGGAAGCGTAGCTTTCATAAAGTTTTACTTTTGCTCATATTTTCCCAAGCACAAGAGCAGCAAGATGTAGATACTCCTTGGCATGTCTTTTCTGGCTCCTTTCCTAAAGGCTTTGCCTATAATTGCCTCTCCATCAAGACATATTTACTAATATGTGGCCAAAGTGTTTCTAAACTATTTGGATTTCAATTTTAGGAATAGCATCAACATGCACCATCACAGAAAACTGCAAAGAAAACTCAGAGTCATTGACCACACCAATAAGACAAAGGTGTAATTATGCAGCAGTAGCATGGCTTGACTGTAGAGGATCAGGAACATAGCTGAGCTCCTTGCATCATTCCCTCATTTCCTATTCATTAGTTCACCTTTAGAAAATCACCCATCTGTTTTCAGAAGGAGAGAAATACATTTAAGATAATAATGAAAGAAGTTTAAGGGAAAAAGAAGTAAAAGAAATGAAAGTTTAATTCAAGGGCAATGATTCAGATTTGGAGGAAGCAGGCACTGGTGGATACTATGTGAATATATGATGAATAGAAATAAGAGTGGATTAGCATTATGGTGAACATGGTCTTCTTTAATAGCATGCTGTACACTAACACAGCTGGTTTACATATATCAACATAATCAACACACTAAGAAATATTATATTATAATATTTCTGCCAAGACATATATGCCTTTCCTAAGAAGTTACATAAAAAAAACTTTATTGATTTATTCCTTAAGCAAAGGTGTCAGGGAAAATAAATTGTAATGTTAACAGCTGGCTCAGAATTCCCCTTAGAGAAAAAACTGTCTTTGTTTAGGAAAATACCTTGATATTCTGTTTTAAATGTGTGAGTCCTGAGGACATGTTCTGGAAGGGTCCTATAAAGAGAAAAAAGATATATTTCTCTGTGCAGAAATTTAATAGGAATTTAAAAGAAAGCATAAAAAGAAGAGGGCAGAAAGTCAGAACTTAGCTCTACGGAAGTAGAAGGTGAGAGAGGGAGAGAGAAAGAGAGAGAGGGAAATGTAGGGGAGATGGAAAAGAACAAAGTAATATGGTAGGAAACTAGAGACCCTGACACACTGTGGTTACTGACAAATTTCTCCTGGGTGGCTGGTGGCCAAAAGCCTGTGAAGAACAGGGCTATCTAAACAATTCGCGAATTATCACTATGATCCAATCTTCTGGGTAAAATCTGCTGTACCTAGAATTGATTTGTGTGAATGGCATTTTGAGGAAATCAGAGCTGGATAATCCATTATGTCGGTCACCACAAGGCAGTGCCATGAACAAACATAAGAGATGAGACACTCATGAGAAGGAGAGTTCAGTAGGAAAATGAATTAGACAACAGAGGTAAGCATGAGAATGTTAGCAGTTGACATCTTGTTTCAGACCTCAGATTTACTATCTAGGAAGAGAGATTGTTATACATTTAAGTAAATCCTGAATGAGTGAAAACTTAGCTGATATTGGTGTTGCATTAATATGTGTTTAGGACAAGGCTGGATAATAGATTGGGTAATTTCTAGTGAGCTTATTGGAAAAATCACACCAAAGAAAAATTAGTGGAAGAAAGATGAGGAAGAAAAGTTATATTAGCACAAATGGAAAAATAAAATAACAGAAAAGCTGTTAAAAATGGGCCCAAGTATAAGGACTAATAGAGTAAAGGATGAGTAAAATACACTATAAATAACATAAAACTAAAAAAATCTATAGTTGTCTATATATTTAATCTCATTTATAGGACCATTTGTATTAATTCGAAGCAATTCAAAAATATTCATAAATTCAGCCTGTTAAACAGCTATCATTTATTACCAGTTTAAGTAACATATCTGACATGAGGATATTAAAAGCTAGAGGTATATTACTCTTACTCTTGCAAGTAGTCACTGATAAAAGAGGTAAACAGGAAATTATTTCTACAATAAAGGATAGAATTGCCGGCTCTGCTTAATATGTTCAATCATTGACATTAATTTGTCCTTCTAAAACCTTTTAGTCATAGTCACAATTTTTAGATAAGTAGGTGAATAATAAAGAAATTGAGAAAAGGGATTTGTACAAAATATATATGCATAGTATGTGTTAATAAATCTATACTTTCTGTAGGATTGATTATCCATTCTGTATATCACTAGTCATTTATGTAACAATTTGATCTTCCCAAGGCTACAACATCAGAACATAGAAAATACTATCAAACTGCACTGATGCGTGGACAATATTTAGAATATTATATACAAATAGTATTTTAAGAGCACTAAATTGATTTCATCTAACATTAAAATAGGAATAAGAATTAACATCCATTGCCTGATTTATGCTACACTAAATTCTTTTCACATGGTATCATACTTATGAAAATCCCATGAAGTTGATAATATTCTTAATTACATCTTATGAGTGAGGAAACTGAGGTTTAAGGTACCTCATGATCACCCATGATCAGTCTTTGTCATTTGTTTGTAATTAAACATATGTCCATGGCCTTGGCTTGCTTGGACATCTTAGCACAATTTAAACCCTAAAGCTGAATATGAATATGGAAAAGTTTCTTATTTCTATCAACAGAAACAGATATTCCTCTCTTGAGTTGGACATTTTATCATCAACTTGGTCAAGCTGAAAGTATGTTTTTAAAATTTCTTTCCTTGTCTTACTGTATTAGATGTTACCAAGTCAGAGACAGAAACAGTAGGATACACTAAGAGCTTTGAAGACAAAACTCAAGTCAGGCAGCATTCGTCATGGAAAGTCTTCCTGTCAGATCAAGTGAGACAGTTAGTTGCAAATATACCTGGTTATTTTCTTGATTATCTTTGACCTACATCATTCTACATCCAACATGTCTTCTTAGTTGCTGAACATTTTGCTCATCAGCATCCCAGGACTACCCACAGGTGCTTAAACAAGGACCAGCAGAAGCAACAGCTTCCAGTAGACCTCTCTGCAAACATCCTCAGAAAATGGGGGTAATAAAGGATCAGACATCAGACCAGATCTGGAAAAGAAGCCCAGTTCTGACCTTGGAAAATAGGAGGGATATTTAATTCCAAATCTGCTGGTCCTATGAAAGCAATCCATGGGATAGAGTTGCTATTTTCCTTCTTTCAAGGCATCAAGAAAAAAGAGATATATTTACTATTAATACTGAAAAGTCTCAGAAATTGTAAGGTCTGTATTAGTTTATGTACTAATTATTTTTCTGTTGTAGGACAAAATATTTCACACACACAATTTAAAGAATTAAAGATTTATTTTGGCTCATGGTTTCAGAGGTTTCAGTCCGTGGTGGGCCGATTCTAAGGCAGAAATATCATAACAGGAGGTTATGAGGAAATACAGCTGCTTATATCATGGCAGCCACAAAGCTGAGAGAAGAGGAAAGAGCCCAAGAAAAGATATGCACTCAAAGATACACCTCCCAGTGACCCACTTCCTTCAATTATGTTATACCTCCTAATAAGTCCATTCAGCCAATGAACTCATCAGTGGGTTCATCCATGGAGGAGGTTAAAAGCCTCGTGATCCAATCACCTCTCCTGACCCCATCTTTGATCATTATTGTATTGGGGATGAAGATATCAAAGCATTGTTATGGACAAGTGAGTTCAAACAGTAGAGATGTACCACACTCTGTTCCAGATTTGAGCCCATTTATTATAGCCGGTGGCTGCGGGAGGCTAGCCCCCAGAAGGTTCCTCGGCAGTGGGAAGCAGTTTGATTTCTCCTTTTAAATCCTGCTTTCAGTTGAGGAGGGCTCAGGGGAGAGCAAGCGGAATCTTACAGAAGCAGAACCATGCCAGGTTAGTGGGGGATACAAGGAAGTTTCACACACTAGGTGAGCTACAAAACACCCTGCAACTGCAGCAAGTTTACTGCCAAGCAGGATGTGGGGGTTTTGGGTGCTTTGTTCAAGTGCAAACACTTTGTTCCAGCACAGGTACAAAATGGCATTGGGACACAAGATGGAGTTGGGTTGGTTATCATAGTATGAGTGAGGGAGGCATTTCATATTTAAACCATAAAGATAATTTTAAAGAGGATGAAATCAAAAATATAAAGCATTCAATGATTGTTTGTCCTGGCTGATAGGGAAATCTGAAATATTTTCTTTCACATAAATGATAGTTTTATTTATTTTTCAAAGAAATAAGTTTGGGACTTTTAAAACTCTCTCTGGATACTCTTTTTAATTTCTCTTTTTTCATTCATGTTATAATTACAGAATGGTTAGGTTCATTTGAACAACTGGTGTGTGGATTGAACATATCTTGACTATTTTCAATTCTATTACCTACTTCTCCCTTTCCTTACTCCTCTCTTGTTCCCTTCTCCATCTCCAGAAGTCTTCTAGTTTCATTATTTATACTTTATTTTACTTACTAATTTACTTACTTTTTAAGTTTCTCATAGAAGAGAAAACACGTACAATTGTCTGACTCTGAGTTACTTTGCTTAATGTGATGGTTTCTAGCTTCATTTATTTTTTCGCAAATCATTTTTCTTTATGATTGAATAAAATACCATTTAATATTCCATTTTGTATGTATGTCACATTTTCTTTATCTATTCATTTGTTGACAGGCATCTAGGCTATTTCCACAGCTTAGCTATTGTAAATTGTGCCACTATAAACATGGGTCTGCAGGTATCACTATGGACCAATAGAAAAAAAACAGAAGACACAGAAAAAAACCTCATGTGCCTACAGCTACCTGTGTTTTTTACTAAGGGGCCAAAATCATACATTTGAGAAAAGATAGCCTCTGTAATAAATGATGCTGGGGAAAGTGGATATCAGTAAGAGGAAGACTGAAGGTAGATCCTTATCTCTAATCCTGTACTAAAATCAAATCAAAATAGATCAACGATTTAGATACAAACCCTTTAAAACTGCTGGAAGAAAACACAGCGGAAACACAAGACTAAGGCTGCCTGCATGGGACTCTAAAAGCACAGAAAATTATGGGAAGAATCAATAAATGGGATTACATCAAATTTAAAGGCTTTTGCACAGAAAAAGAAACACTTAACAGAATGAAGAGACAACCCCCCAAAATGGGAAAAAATTTTGCTTCCTATTCTTTTGATGAACTAATTTCTAGAAAAGATTTTTAAAAGCTCAAAAAAAATATAACCCTCCAAACCAGATACCCCCATCAAAAACGAGACAAAGGAATTGAATAGACACTTCACAAAAGAAGAATAAATGGCCAATAAGTATGTGAACAATGTTCAGTATCTTTAGTTATTATGGAAATGAAAATCAAAATTACTTTGAGAGTCCATCTCTCCCCAGTCAGAATGACTATCATCAAGAATGCAAAAAACAGTGCATGTTGGGAAGGATGATGGGGAAGAAGCTGTTACATTGTTAGCAGCAATGTAAGCTAGTGCAACCACTATGGAAATCGGTATGGAGATTCCTCAACAAACTCAAAATAGAAATACCATTTGATTCAGCTATATCACCCATGGATATATTCTCAACAAAATTAAAGAAACATTTTTCTTGATTTCCTCTCATTCATTTCTAATTTTTAATACATAGTTTTGCTTTTAAAGTTTTCCTAGTTATTTCTTCTGACTTCACATTTTAGGTTATTTTTTTGAAAACCTAGTTATTTATCTAAAATCTCAATATTTACTCATTTTTGTATTTTTTTTCCAATATCAGGAATCAAACTCAGGACCTTGCACTTGTGAGGCAGGCACAGTACATACCACTGCACTAAATCCCTGGCCCCTGATCATTTTTGACTTATTAATTTAAGGAATATTTATTAAATACTACATTCTTGTCACTATATTAGATGTGGAAATACAACAGTGGACAAGAAAGATATAGATCTTTTTAGGCAGGTAGTTAGACATTAGCGGGGCTGAGAGACAAAAGGGGGTATTCAAAATAGCATGTTTTGCCAGTTATATTAAGAAAAGAAACAATGACTTCAATATATAATACACTTATAATCAGTTTTTAAGTCTCAGATCTAAGACAATCCCCCTGAGCACAATGACCACCATGACATTTTAACCTTATACACTGTGCATATTCCTTCAGATGTCTGGCCAACTTCTCATCTACTTCCACAAGCAATGTTGTGTGCCACACCCTATGTCTGCTGATCTCAGAAAAGTGAGCATTCTTAAAGACCCTCCCTCCTTGGGCTAAGACCTGATTTAGATTCTTCTATGTATATTCTCCTGAGGGAAAACTGATCAACTAAAAGAACAAGGAAGAGATTTTTGAGACATTAACATTGCAAAGTAACCTCCAAGGAAACTTCAATAAGCACTGTAATCATCACAGGAAGAACTTACGCATGCGTAAAAATGTATCCAAACTCGCCTGTGGAGCAGATGCCTTCATTGCACTGTCCATCTTCCTGCTTGAAGGTGGAACTCTCTCTTTTTCTACTTTATAATAAGTTCTACCTGTACATCTGCAGGGCCTTTTTGCCTTGACTGAATTATTTCAAGGGCTCAAAGGATCCATGACCTAGGAAGGGAGGGAGCGATTCCTCCCTGCATTAGCACCTGGCTTCCGGGTAACAGTTCTTGTACTGGGAAAATTTTCAGTTTATTAAAAATACAGAGAAACCAACTCTTAGATAATAGAAACCATTAGATAATATTATAATTATTGCAATAGGAAAATTAGATGCTACTACTGAAGTTCGAAGAAAGGCATATGATGCTTACGTGGCTATCAGGGAAAGTGAAGCCTAGGCACGAACTTTAAGAATCAGTAAGATCCCAGCAAAGAAGAGAATGGTTAGAGGTACCCACGGGGAAATGGACACACCCAGCCACTGGGAAGCACAGGACAACTAACTGCAGGCAAAGAAGGGAAATCCTGAGGCCAAAGAAGCAATTGTATAGATACCCAGAGGCTAAACCACAAAGAGCCTGTAAATGTCATTGTGCCACCTCTTTTTCTACCTAGAGGGCAATGGCAACCTTCTACTGGGTTTTGAACAGAGATTTATATAATTAAATAGTCACTTTGCAGGCCAGAGAATGGTTTGAATGAGAAGCAGAAGAATTGAGCGCAGGTACCTTTGTTAAGAATCTGCTTTAGGATCCATGGGAGGAATCTATGCCACAGCATTGACTGGAAACACAGAAATGTGGCTAGATTGGCTGGTTATAGTGAAGAATCTGTACAAATTGTTGGTTAATTAATTGTGAGACAGAAGAATCAAATTTCAGGTTTGAGCAATGACACAGATATTGGCATCTTTTCATCAGGTAAGGAATATAGGAATCGTAGAGGACAAACAGGTGTTTGGGATGAGAGTTAATTTACATTTAATTTTGATGATATCCAAGCTTAGATGTTCAGTATTTCAATACACAACTGATTATAGTGATCACGACTGTGGGAGGGATCTGGGCAGAGGAAGAAACCATTCACTGAGTTATTCAAATGTTTTCTTCTGATAATAATCTATTGTAAAATCAGTGTTAGAACTCCAAAGTGTCTGGATATTCAAACTTACATTTTCTCTTTTTGCATAAGTTCTGTCTGGTAATTCAAAGACTGGGAATCTCATAAAAGTTTAATTGTCATGTTAGAAGATTTGCAGCTAGTAATTATCGATATTTTACATTGTCACTTATTCATCCTGTTTATTTGTCTTGAAAATAGAATATGCAGGGCTTCAAACTGATCTAAAAAGAAAAAAATATATATTTAAATTCTTAAACATGATCAGTCTGAGTTTTATACAGTGGATAAGTGAACTGTTTGAACAAGTTGATTCTTACTTGGAAAAAAATGTTGTTTTTTGTTTCTCACTGTTAATCATCCAGTGTTGGAGTCAAGTTGGAATAACTTTACAAGAAATTCAGATCCAAGAGGAATTGTGCTACCTGAAATGTATGAGGTATATTTTGTTTTTAATTTTTTAATAACCAGGTCTTGACTCAAAACAGGTTGGCATTTTATTTTTCATGATAGCTCTGTTGTGGCTTGTGTCTAGATTTCCTCTAAAGCCTCATGTGGTCATAGGTGGGGCTTCTCAGAGGTGGGTGGATCTAGAGTATGTGATGCTGAGATTAAGTGTAGAATACTGGGATCAGGATGTATGATTACTAAATTAGTCCACTGATTGGTATGGATAATGGGAAGGCCTAAGCTGAGTGTGAATGCTACCCGCCCTAAGGGCATACAGCTTGGATAGAATATAAGGGACAGAAAGAGGGCTGCTGTCATCATGTGCTGCTTCTTTACTGCCTTGTTGTTTTGCTGCCTTCTGCCTGCCATGAACTGTTTCTCCATTGCGATACACCTGATGTCCCTTTGCCATGCCACCCTGCCTTGTAGGAAGCCAACTATGAACTGAAACCTCTACAATCTGTGAGTTGCAATAAACCGCTCCAACTTTAACTTTGGATGTCAGGTATTTTATCTCAGCAATGAAAAAATTACTATGACAATGGCTTATTCTTTCAAAGAAAAGAGCAAGTGAAAATAATTGGCTGGTTGGTATATTTCTATAGCATTGAAATGCTTTTTGTTAATGAGAGAGTTAAAGAAATTAATGCTTTGTGTCTAAAATGAATCATTTCTAAAAATAAATGGGAAAGAGTGACCTATAAGTAAAAGTAAAATGAGAAGCTTCTAGGATTATGTAGAGAGAGGAGAAGAAAAATGGCACAGGATTATGGTTAGAGTCAAAGTTATCAAAAGGACTCTTGGTCAATAATGTTCCATAGTTGTTTCAATACCTTTGATACTTTTTAGACTATGTGAGAAAGAAATGATACATATATTGGGTTAGAAGATACACACATTTAGATATATCATTTGGTTGGGTTCCTGATAACCTGTACTGTATGCATTTATTAATATACTTAGATAAGGTCTATCAAGAAGCCCTCTGGAAAAGACTTAGAGTAGAGGTAGGAAAAGTAAATGCCTTATATTCAACCTTATCTTATTTGTCTTGACTGGCACAGCTAGTACACGAATTTTGAAGTCATTCTCTCAAAAGATTAATCACAATTCTCTCTTAAAAATTCACCTGAAGCAAATTTTCAGAATTCTTGTAGATGAAAGCTACTTAAATAATGGGCTATTTACAGTTACTGATTTATTTATGATCACAGAGTTGATGAGAAGAAACATGGAGATAATAAAACAGGGATTAAGAAAGTAGTTATGTCAGGGAAATGAAATAAATCTATGAGACATGAATTCTTTTTGGGAAGACATATCTTTATGGAAATATCAAGATTGTTCCTATTAATGCTAGAACAGTTCTATGATCTAAGGTCAAGTGCTTAAGGGTCACCCAATAATGTCTTATAAACCTTGTGTTTAGAACTCATAATTAAGTTAAAAAGAATAATTGGACACAAACCAGCTTAGTACACAAATCACCTAACTTTTTTGAATCAATTTCTTTGTCTTGGAAATGGAAATAGCAGTGTCCATGTTTGAAGGTTATTGTTGATACCAAGTTACATCATTTTATCTATACTTAAACTGAGGTAGGGGGTTGTGTATCTCACACCACATGAAGCTAACAAGTAAGCAAGTTATATTTCATAATACTAAATAATTTGAAAAGCATTTCAAGCATGTATATTTGAAGTAAAATACAAGAAAAAGCCTGAGACCAAAACCATATTTTAAACTTGACCTGGTTTGTCAGGCTATGTGTAGATCCTACTCGAAACTACCAGAAAAACAATGATTATCACTTACTAACATAATTTTACGCACTTTTTTTTGCAGGACTGGGGATCAAACCCAGTGTCTTCTGTAGGTGATGCAAATGCTGTACCATAAACCCTAACTCTCCAGATCCAATAAAATTTTAAATGAAAAGAAATGAGAAACATTATACAATACCCTATACACCGTAGGTTTTCCATAAATCTATTTTAATATAAGAAATGCTGAGTTATCAGGAGCTAAATATTCAGTACATCATAAATACATATGCAAGGTATACTTACAATGTGTGGATTATCGTGTCACTTGATGGGGCCCAAAGCGGGCCCCCAAAGAGGAGACAAATACCTCAGTTTGGGGCCTGAAGGTGCAAGTCCATCAACTCTCATCACAGAAAGGCATTTCAGGCTGTGCCTACAAGAGGCAGAGGTAGATCTATCACGCAGAGTCCAACTATCTTTATTTCATCTATCCTACTTCAATGTCACTGCTTTAAAGGGGTACACACAATTATTATTGCTACTTGATAGATGAAGAAACAGGGAAAATACAATACAATTTGTCTGTATCCTAACTGCTCATAGCAAGGAAGTCTCCTAAAGTTATGCACATAGCAAATACATTGTACTAAGAAGGAAACTCAAAGGTCCACAAAAACTTTGGAAATCAGTTTCATGGAAAAGCTTGGAACACTTGCAGGAATGAAGTAAGCTTAGAAAACATCATTTCAGTGCCATTTACAACCCAGAAATTGTCTGGTGAGAATGACACTGCAGGTACCAGGTCACTCCTGAGCCTCTCTCCTGCATCACTCAACATTATTTCCAGGAATATTTTACAACTTTCTGAATTTTTTTTTTTTTTTGTACTGGGGATCGAACTCGGGTCCTTGCACTTGTGAGGCAGGCGGTGGAACCACTGAGCTAAATCCCAGGCCCTCTGAAAATATTTTAAAAATATTTTTGTATTTAATTTACTGATTCCTTGCAAGACATGTATTATTGGTCAAGCTTGAGTGAGAAGTCTGTATTCTGGCTTTCAGGGTGAGGAAAGAAGTTTTCATCTGTGGTGATTCGATCCAGGAAAGCTGGATTTTACTTTCTAATGTTTCATATAATTTGGATTTCTTTCTCCAAAATAGAACGGTACAACTGATACTGAGGAGATCGAAGGAATCTGAATAAATTTTTTTTTCTACTCAACGTGATGAAATAGTCTTTGTATAACTAGACAGAGACCTATTTGTTTCCCAAATGGAGATCTTCCTTGGATATTGTGCAATCTGTAGGATGTGCATTTTCCATTATAGTAGCCACAAATCACCCGAGGCTGGCTCTTAAAAAGTTGAAGTAGGGAGGGTCCCTGCGTGGGACACGGGGAGCGAGCTCTGGCTGGTGGTTTCCGCTGGCGGACTCCAGAGGAAGGTGCGGCCAGGAGCCCCGCTAGGAGTGCCAGCAACTCAACTTCCAGAGATAACCCACACCAGCAAAAGGTAGCTTACATAGCACTTTGGCACAGCAAAATGAATTGCAAGGAACCAACAGGCACGTAATTGAAGGCAGCAAAATCAAAATAAACTAGGATCATTGGCTAGGAAGACTCTGGAGAAACTCACCTGGTCTTTCCATCTAGGCCTCCTCCAAGCAGCACCACTTGACAGTTGTCAGATTGGCAGCTATGCTTCTGTGTCCTTGTGCCACGAACCTGTGATGGAACTTTTTCAGATAAGGAATGAAAAATAAAGTGAAGCAGTGTTTTATCATGTATTTTTCAGCAGGTCTTCTTGAAACTTAAAAATATGACATCTTTTTCTTCAGACAGCTGCTCTTTTCAGAGCCAGTTACATCAAACAAATCAGCCTCTAGATGCTACTTTTCTGTTGTTCTTGATCGTACTTGGGAAAATATTGCTAAATATCCTCACACTAGGAATGAGAAGAAAAAACAGCTATCAAAATTTTATGAAATGTTTTTGTGTTTCATTAGCATTTCTTGATTTTTTATTTTTGGTAAACATTTCCATTATATCCTATTTCAGGGATTTTATACTTTTAGGTATTAGGTTTACTAAATACCATATCTGCCTCTTTGCTCAAATTATTTCCTTTACTTATGGCTTTTTGCATTATCCAGTCTTCTTAATATCTTAAAATAGATTATTGCCTGAATTTCTCTAAACTCACCAAGCTATCATCTAAATGTCAGAAGGCGTTTTATTTCTTTGCAGTAATTTTGATTTGGATTTTAGTCCTTGCTTGTTTTAGGAAACCAGGTATCTACCAAAGCCTGAAGGCACAGAATATTTCTTACCAATGTCCTGTCTATGTCAGCATTCAGAGTTACTGCCTGTCACTTTCCATGATGATAATTTTATTTATGGCTTTTATAACCTCTTGGTCAGAAGTTATTACCTTGGTACAGGCTATTCGAATAACTTCCTATTTGAATGAGTGTATCTTGTATTTTCCTTCTTCATCCCTCCCTAGTTACATTGTAAACTCTAAAAGAATACTCTTGCCCAAGCTCATTGTCTTTTTTCTTGGTACCTGGTTACTATTTGTACTGCTTCAGGTATTCATTCTTTTGCTTAAAGTACAGATTCCTGCATATATTGGGTCAAACATTCCTTGGTTGTACTTTGTCAATAATTTTCTCATTGCCACCATTTGTTGGTTTAATTGTCACAAGCTTTATTTAAGAAATACCTCATTACCCAGAGATTCATTTGTCAACTGGAAATGCTGCTTCATTCCACTTACAATGCATAATTTTGGACAAATTGAAAAGCCTATATCAATAATAATTTCTTAATATGTTGCCATTTTAAAACTAAACCAATTACAATAAAAATCATAATCTTAGAAATAGGAAAGAATGTGAATCAGGACATACCAAAAAGTGGCATGAAATTGAAGCTCTTTTTCCCCTCTAACCTTTTATACTTTTCCAGCATACCTTTGGGATTATGATATAGTTTATTAAATGTTCTCTTTTAAAAACAAAATAATGCCAAGAAGTCTTTATGCCTATTCAGGACTACTGTATAAATAAATTTGTTATTAATACAAAAGTGAAATAAGTTAACATTTGACCATACTGATGTTTTTGTTGCCTAAAAAACTGGATACAAATTGTATATATGAGATGTCACCAACTTTAAAATATGAATTTAAACATTTTATCATATTTAAAAAACAAAAACCATTTTCTTTAAAAAAAAAAAAAAAAGTTGAAGTAGGGCTAATATAAATAGAGATGAGGGCCGGGATTCAGCTCAGTGACACTGCACCTGCCTCGCAAGCGCAAGGTCCTGAGTTTGATCCCCGGTACCAAAAAAAAAAGGAGATGAATTGCAGTATTAAAACATTTTGAGGACATGAAATGATAAAACGATAATAGTAAAAATGAACAATATTAAATAAATGTATTACTAAACATAATTTCCTGATACTTTTTACTTATTAAATGAATACTTGGAATTTTAAAACAAATATTCATATTTGACAGCACCATTCCACACTAAATGGTATACTTAAGCATTAATGTCAACATACCCTATATACTATATTTAGGGAGACAAGTAAGAAAATATGGAAATTACTTAAAATACATGGCTATATGTGCTGTATTTAACAACAGCAGTGGAGCATGGCCATTTTAACATTTCTAGCGAGAATGACTGTACATGTCAGATAAGTGCCTCAAGGAACAGGTCAAAAACATGAGTGAAAAACTAAAGTCATGAGTACTTGAAAAAGCCAAGATCTTAGAAGTAAAATACATTGAAGTGAGCTCAGTATTCTGCTGTCAATTTTTCCTGGAGGCAATCGCTACCTCCTAAATTGCAGATGTGCAGAGTGAGACACTGAGAAAAAGTAAATGTAGCTGCTAAGAGGTTAAAGAGACCAGCAGAAGATGCAGATATTCTTTAAAATAAGACAGACGCACATAAACACCCACCTCCTGGTGCTTGAGAGACAAAAATTGGACCTAAATGCTCATGAAGTATAAAGAGCTCGGGTAAGAATCCCAGCCACAGAGATGAAACTTTGCAAAGGCTAAACTGTCATTATGGCAAATGACAAACAGACTAATCCTAGTCAGATGAATGTGATTTACTTAATCTCTGGCTGCTTACCAGATGGATACAATATGACTCCATTATGACAAAAGGAACAGTAATCATAAGACTATATTTTCATATACAGTGTCCAAAATTCATAAAGCAAATTACCAGAAATGTTAGAAAACACAGTAAAATGACAAAAACATAAACAAATAAACAAGAGAAGAAGGCCAACAGGTGATCCAACTACTGACAAAGTATTAAACCCAGATTTAGGGAAAATTACTATTATAATCAAGGAAATCTACAAAAAGAGAATTTCTGCAAAAAGATTGAAACCTATTTAAAAATCAAATGTAAATCATAGTGCTAAAGAAACTAAAGTTGACAATACAAAGGATTGTTTTAATGACAGATTAAATATAAAAGAGAAGATTAGTGAACTGAAGCAGAAATCAAAATATCCAAATTTCAGGATCAAGAGAAATAAATGTTGGAAAGTAATAATTAAAAATAAAATTGTCTCTTTTTGGGCATGATGACAGTAAATATCACACAATGTCAACGTTTAATGTCTAGATACCTAGGCGAGGATTTGAGAAGAATAAAGATAGTGCAAAAGTAGTAGAAAAATAGATAATGATTAAAAGTGTTCTAAGTCTGATAAAGAATATCAAGTCATAGTTTTGAAAAGTGCTATTTTTATGCTGAATAAATACATAGAAAATTATGTCCAGAAATGTCATTGTACATATATCAGAAAACAATGGAAATTAATCTGTAACGCTGTGATATGAACGAAGCAATAAACAATACGTAAAGCTACAGGTGAGCAATGAAGACAGACCCAACAAGATTATTTGCAAAATATTTCTATATCAAATTCATAAATAAGAAAAGTGAATCTAAGGGAATGGAATTCTAATGAGTAATTCCAATAGGTAGGGTTTGCTGACAAGATAGTGGCCCAGGAGAGACTTGTAGGGTGCTAGTACCGTTCTATACCTTGCCCTTCTAGTGATTATATGGATGTGTTTAATTTTTAAGATTGCATCAGTTTTCACATTTAAGATCTATAATTTTTTTTTTTTTTTTGGTACTGGGGATCGAACTCGGGTCCTTGCACTTGCGCAGCAGGAGGTGAAACCACTGAGCTAAATCCCCAGCCCTAAGATCTATAATTTTTAACCATGGGTATGCCATGCATTATGCTTCAATAAAAACTATTCCTTCTGGAAGAGGAAGTTTTGGATTAGAGGTGCAATTCTTTGTTTCCAAAAGTTAACATACAACCATTAAATGGTATGGATGACTTCATTTTCCACTTCTTTCTCATTATCTTGCTGGCTTTGATTAATGTGGTAACCAAAATCTTTTTTCCTGCAGGTGTTTAGTCCTTGGCTATCTTGATAGTTTTATGTTCCAAAAATCTTCCATCAACTTTTATCAACAGGCAGGGTAGTAAAAGAATGCAATTTATAGTATATCTTTTTTTTTATAATCTCTGAATTTATTTGTAATTACCTTAATTACCTCATTTCCCTTGATTGCCAAAGATGATTAGCTATATTGTACTACCTACTTGTTTATCTCTCTGCCTAGTGCCATGGAAGCTAAAAGAATTAACTTACGGTCTTTTGGGTTTAAATTTAGTAAGACTGTTGTGGGTTTACAGTGATAATAAATCTTTTAATCAAGTCATAGGGTTTAGAGTAAATCATGCTGTGCACAGAGCATTTATTTTTAATGTTGCTATTTGAAAATGGAAAGCTCCTTGTCTTTGGCATTGCATGTTCTCAATAGAGGCTGATGGTCTTGTTTCTGAGGCCACTATCAGCGGAAACAATGCAACATCTATTGGAGCTTATTATTTTCTTGACACTGTTTCAAGCAAATTTAGTGCACTAATTTATGTAAGGTTCAAAAAAATCCAGTTGTGTACTTCAACTATTACTCATATTGAGAATAGGAAGACTGAAGCATGAAGTGGTTAAGTAATTTCCACAGGTGTTGCTGTTTAGATCTAAAATATTCCTCCAAAGTCTTATGTGTTTTGGTGATGGAATTGTGGGGATGCTATACTAATAAGTGTACTGAGAAGTTCAGTAGCTCAATGTGTTGCTAACAATTGGAACCTATTTGGAGCTGTGTCATGGCAGCTCCTCCCTTCTCTCACTCGCTCTACCTCCCTCCCTCCCTCCCTCCCTCCTCCCTTCCTGGCTGCGATGATATGGGCAGTTTTCCTTCTCAAGCCCTTTCACCATGTACTTTCTGCCATGGACACAGCCAACTACAAAATGAATCATTTGAAACTGTGAGTCAAAATGAATCTCTCTTCTGTTAAGCTGCAGGTGTCACGTATTTTGTTCCAAGAACAGAAAAGGGACTAATATCCTGGGTCACAGAGGTAATATAAAGCAAGAACAGAGTTTAGACTAAAGAATTGCCATGCTATAGTTGACACTTTTTGTTGCTTTACAAAAAGGTTTTAATGAGGTATAATTCACATAACAAACCATTCATTTGAAGAACACAATTTGAGAAGTTGAACATACATGGACGCTGTGAAGTCACCATTACAATCAAGATAACAAACACGGGCTGGGGATTTAGCTCAGTGTTTCTGCCTCCTGCTTTGCAAGCTCAAGGACCTGAGTTCGATCCCCGGCACCAAAAAACAAAAACAAAACAAAACAAAAAGATAATGAACATGCCTTTCACCTCTAATATTTTCTTTATACTCTGAAATCTCTACCTCACTCCTCTCGATAACCCTCTCATCAATTCTAGCATAATAGATTAATTTCCATGTTTTAGAATTTTATTTAAATGAAGGTACACAGCAAGTCCATCTTTTAAGCTGGATCTTTTGGTCCAGATCAATTCGTATTGCTGTATGCACCAATAGTTTATTTCTTTTTATAATTTAGTAGCATTCTGTTTTGTGGATGTGCTACAATTTATTAATTCACCTATTGACCTACACTTTGTTTGCTTACAATCTTTGATTTTCACAAATAAGTCTACAAAAAACATTTATGTACAAGTCTTTGTTTGGAAATATGCTTTCGTTCCTCTTAGGAAAATATCTTGGAATATAGGTGAAGTCACATGGAAAATGGATGCTTGAATTTTTTTTAAAGGAACTGACAAACTGTTTTCCAAGGATATTGTACCATTTTGTACTCCCTCCATTAATGTATGACAGTTCCAAATGTTTTACATACATAGTCAAAATGATTAGACTTTTTAATTTATAAACATTCTAATAGTGTGTACTGGTATCTCTGGGTGGCTTGAATTTGCATTTCCCTTATGAGTAATGGTATTAAACATCCTTTATGTGCTTATTTGCCACTCTGTATCTTCGATGGTGAAGTCTCCATTAATATGTGATCATTTTTATTTGGATTGTTTTTGTTTCTTGCTAAGCTGGGTGTGATTTATCTGTTCTAGTTAAAAGGCTTTTATTAGACAAGTGATTACAGAATATTTTTCCTTGTGTTTGACTTTTTTATTCTTAGGAGTTTTGGAAGAGCAGAAATTATTAATTTTGATAAGGTCCAATTTTTTTTCATTTATTGATTGCATTGCTGGTGTCAGACATAGGAACCCTTTATTAAAGTATGATCACACAAAAACTTTTTTGTGAAATTTTTCTAGAAATTTTCAAATTTGAATTAAGATGACATCCATTTGTGTCAGTGTTTTTATATGGTATAAGAAGATATGCATCAAAATTCTTTTTTCCCTTGCTATGGTTGAATTGTGTCATCTCGCAAAAGGTATTGAAGTCTTAACCCCCAGCATCTGTGATTCCTGTGAATATGAACTTACTTGTATATAGTGACTTTTTAGATTTTCAAGTACAGATGAGATTATTCGGATGGGGTCCTAATGCAATGTGACTGGTATCCTTATAAATACAGGAATAAAAGCAGAGAATATAGAAGGAGGACCATGTGAATACAGGCAGAGGTCAGGGTGATTCATCCACAAGTAAAAAAAAAAATGCCAAGAATTATGGAAAAACCAGTAGAAGAAAGGAGATTGGCTTGGCCTTCCACACAGCCCTCAAAAGTGCTGTTGCAGACACCTTGATCAGAACTCTATTCCCCAGAATTGTGAGACAATAAATTTCTGTTTTTCTAAGTTACCCAGTTGGTGGTATTTTTATCATAGTTCTAGAACACTAATATATTCACAAACATGTAATTGTTCTGCAATTATTTGTTGAAGGGAAAGTTCTTCCTCGACTTAATTGTCTTTCTACTTTGTCTAAATCAATTGATCCTATATGTCTGGGTCTTTCATTGAACTGTTTTGTGTTCTACCGGTCATTCATCTATGAATGTCAATATCACAGTATATTGATTAATGTAGCTTTATGCTATGACTACTGAGGTCAGTATAGGATGGCCACTGTTGCATGTTCTTTTCAAAAGAGTTTTGCTCTTTTGCATTTCTATATCATTCTTAAAATCAGCTTGCCGAAATCTACCCAAAAATAGAAGTTTTACCAGGATTCATTTGCACGAATGGCTCAATTTGTGGAGAATAGACATCTTACCAATGTTGAGTCTCCGGTATAATTCTCCACTTATTTAAGTCTTTAATTTATTTCAACAATTTTTGTCATTTTCATTGCATAATCCATGCATTTCTTTTGTCTGTTCAGTTTTGTGTTTTTCATATTTTGGATCCCTTTATTAAAAAAAAAGTATTTTTTTGTGTGTGTTATTTTCTGATTACTCACTGGTAATGATTTGGTGTTTGCATTGCATCTTGAAATCTTGTAAAATTCCCTTGTTAGTTCTACTAGACGTTTTTAGATTTTATACTATTTTCTGCTTACAATTGCGCCATCTTCTTGTGTACCTTTAATTCTTCATTTTAAATCTAAATGTCTTTCATTCATTTTTTTTCTTGATTTCATGCACTGATTGGAATCTCTCAGAAAATACTGAGTAAAGTAGTAAGAGTAGACATCCCTGCCTTGTTCTTAAACTAAAGTGAAAGCATTTGGTCTTTCAATATTAAGTATAGTGCTAGGTACAGATTTAATTTAGATGCCTTTCATTCAGTTGAGGAAATCTAATTTTATTTTTAGATCTCTGAGAATTTTTACTCAGATTGAATGCTGAAGCTTGTAGAATAATGTTTGCTTGTATTAATATAACTTCTTTATATAAATAAATTTTTGGATATTATGTAAGGAATTAAGTTAATTGAACTTTGAATACTAAAGGCAAACATTCCAGAAATAAACTTAATTTCTCTACTTTGTGATGATGTGTTATCCTTTTCTACATGTTGTTGGAAAATTTCACCAAATCTCTGAAGACTTTTGTAGGTATTTGTCTATAGTTTTCATTTTTTGGAATATCTTTGGTATTGCTATGAGAGTAACAGTAACTTCAGAATTAGCTGCTAATTACTCTTTGTTCCACTTATATAGACTAATTTATATAGAATTAGAGTCATTTCTCTTTTGAATATCTGACAGCATTCACCAATGAAACCATCTAAAGATTTAGTTTTCTCATAAAAGAATCTTTAGTAGTAAGTTTATTATCATTAGTAGCATATTAATCTAAAGGTGATATATTTCTACTGGAATGAACTTTATTATTTTGTTCCTTTCAAGGACTTTTTCCAGTTCATCCAAAAAATTAAGTATATTGGCCTAATTTTTCATACTATTATCACTTAATAGGTTTTAGAATTTATAGTGATGTCACCTCCTGCATTCTCAGTATTGGTAATGTGTGTCTTCTCTCTCTCTCTTTTTTTTTTTTCTTAATCAGTGTGAGCAGAGGTTTATCACTTTCCTAAATAACCAGATTTTAGCTCTATTGGTTTTTCTTTTGTATTAATGTTTTCAATTTCATTCATATCTAATTTGCCTTTGCTGTTTCCTTTATTCTGTTTACTCTAGATTTAATTTATTCTTGTATTTTTTGCATTTCATCAATGAAGAATATGAATTCAGTATTTTTTTAGCCTTTTTCTATATTATAGGAGTTTTGTGCTATAATTTTTTTCTAAATAGTCTTTTACCTGTGTTCCACAATATTTGATATGTATGTTTTGGTTTTGTTCCATTCAAAATCTATTCTTTGCTTTTCAGTTTCACATTGGATAACCTACAGTATATTTAGATGTGTGATACTGAGTTTCCAATATTAGTTTTTATGCTAATTTTGCTGTAGTAAAAGGTTACATGTTCTATGAAATGAACATCTTAATCTTGCTGAAAATAGTTTTATGGCATAGAATATATTTTTGTAAAAATTTTCATGTATACAAATGTTTGATGTGTTGCTATGGCCTGAGTATTTGTACACTTGATCTTAGCCAAAAGGCCAAGAAGCGATGACCTGAGTATTTGTATCCCCAATATTCATGTGGAATCTTAGTCATCAGTATGGTAATATTAGGACAAGAAGCCTTTGAGTGGTGATTACTTCATGAAGGTGGACTTTCTGTGAAGAGAATTAGTTCCCTTATAAAGTCCTCAGAAAGCTGTCTTTTTCTTTCTATCATATGAGAGGGACCAGCCAGAAAGTGTTATCTTTGAAACATTAAACAGGCATTCACTAAGCACAGAATATGCTAGTATCTTCATATTGGACTTGCCAAATTCCAGAACTATGAGATTAAAATTTTATTGCTTACTAGTTTTCAAGTTTTGTTATTACAGCAGCCTAAACACACTAAGAAAGTATATTCAGCCATTTTTGGGTAGAGTATTTTATATATGTCAGTAAAGTAAAATTGATTTGTAGTATTTAAGGCTTCTATATTCTTACTAATATTCCATGTATTCATTCTAACAGTTCTTTAATGAGTGGTGTTTAAATTTCCCAATATAATTGTGTGTGTATGTATTTCTTTCTTCATAGTTCTAGAAATTCTTGAATCATGTATTTTGAAATTGTCCTCAGGTTATAAATATTTGTTATTGTTATATATTCTTGATAAACAGATCATATGTCATGATATAATAACCATTTATCATCCTGCTATGTTCATTTTTATACCTGATAAAGACTTTTATTCAGAAACCTACTTGTTTAATACTAATATAATAACTCTACCTTTCTCTTTGTTAATGTTAGCATGGTGTATTTTCTATTATTTTACTTTATATCTACCTGACTTTAATTACTACTTGATTTAGGGCTTAATGCATACATCCTTAGTTTACCAAAGTCTGCAGTGGTATTACTCTACATCATACCTACTGAAAAACAAACCATTGTTATGTTACTATCTACATTCTATAATTCTTACCAATATATTGTTATATAATCACTTCTCAGTCTTTTGGCTTTATTTTGAAGAGCTAACGTTGTATGTTCACATTGATGAGACTTTTTTATTGCTAAATCTTCCTTTAATGTCATGCAAACTTTTTTATTCTGACATTATGATTTTCAAATTATCAAATTTTGAATTGCACAATTTTTACAACTTTCATGCCTCTACTCCATCTGTTCAATTTTTTCTTTAGACTTCTTAAACATCTGCAACATATTTATAATAACTTTTTAAATGTTTTTTTCCTACTAAATCTATCTTGCTTGTCATTTCCACAGCAATTTAAATTGAGAGTAAGTTCTTATTATTGGTTGTGTTCTTGTATTTTGGCATACCTACTCATATTTTATTGGATTATAGGCACTGTATATTTTGACCTTGTTAGGTGCTAGTTATATAATTTTTATTCCTAAAATCTTTCCAGGCATTATATTGGGTACTGAAGTTACCTGGAAATGGTTTATTCCTTTTAGATCTTTATATTTTAAGCCTTTTTCAGTTGATCGGGACAGTATTCCTTGATAAATTTTTTCTCACTACTATTGAGAAAAAATATTTTATGACACATAAATTGTACATTTCTACTCTGAGTGATTAATAGGACTATTCTCAATCTTTTGGGGCTCTGGGCACTTTTTTGTGGTCCCTCTGAACACATTTTTTATGCTTCAGCTCACCTTTTCACATGTGTTTGGAAATCAGTGCTCAATCAGCTCTCAAAACCCTGAGAGTTAAGCTAGTGAATCTCAAGGACACCTGCTCATTTTTTCCATTGTATTCAATTGAAGCATATGTAAGGATTAATATATGAAGCTCTATTGAACAAAAGCCATGATAGAAGCCACATCAATAAGGAAAGCAACTATAACTTTAAAAACAATAATTAGCCCTTCAAAGACTAATGGTGTCTTTGAAAATAAACTTTCTACAATAAACTCTCTTCAATGGGACCATAAAAGGGGTTTCACACTGATTTTAAATGGGCAGTAACTGTGGCAGGGCCAAATTTGTTCTAGGTGAAGGAACAGCTGTCTCTGCTATCATAACCACATTGTTCCTGCGACCACTGAGCATATTATAGGTAGAAGGGGAAAAAAGTATCTGGTAATTGTGAATCAGCAAATTATCTGTACAGTTACTTAAAACCTTCTCTACAGAATCAAAATACTTCTCATCATTTTCACGGGGGCCAAATGCCCTCACATTTTAAACACATTTTGAGTGGCTATAATTTTCTCAGTTGTGAAAATTCCAAATTCTAAGGTAGTGATGTAGGAAAACTTTTAGTCCCTGATCATTAATCCATTACATTTCACTGGGCCATTTTTTGTTTATGAGTAACTTACCGGAGATACACTACGTAATTTTTGTCCATTGGGCATATTTCCTCCATTTTGTTCTTTGGGCTATAATACTACAAAGTTGCTATTCCAAGTGTACACATTACATCAAGCAGAATCACCTGTAGCTTACAGTCAAATTATTTTTCTCTCTAACCCAGTGTTAATAAAGTGAAACCACATATAAAGTTACAAGTATGAATTAAAGGAAAGCCACATACAGGGACATACTGAGTGTGAACCATGCACTTACTCAACTTCAGGACGCTTCACATAGTTTTCAAAAACTAGGTATTTTATACCAGATGATGGATTTCTGATTAATATGCCAAAAAAATTCAAACTGTGTGTTTTATGACTTAAAGTAGAGTGGCATCATGAGCGCCAATGATCAAGTACTCACTAGGACTCCTTAAATAAGTCTATGGCAAACTTATTAATAAAATCAGGACAGCAAGGCTGAAGTACACAAATACTGAAGAAAGCAGAGTCTATGGCCACTTTATCATTAGCAAGTCAAAATTTGCATCTTAAAAGATCTATCAGTTGCCAAAGAAAGTAGCTTTGCCTCAAATCTCTAAAGAAGAGATGGAAATAAGTTAAAATTTAACATCTTGGAAGACTCTTAGAAAGAAGAAGTACCTAGTTACACAGCCTTGAGTTTGATATGAGACTGTTGACACAAATCCAGCCCTACGTCCATTTCCTAAACTTTGCCGTCATCCATCCAATCATACAGATCTGGTGTACACCACAGAACTGGATGCCTCTTGGTCCATAGGTGATTGGGCAAGGATTTAGGGAGGGGTTATTTTCTCTGCTAGGGGCCTAACATCCCACTCTTGTTTCCTTCCTGGATAAGATGTTCAAGACAGTTTAGTACAGTAGATCCTACAGCTTCTAAAAATGAATGAAGTTATATGCTAAAGGTATTATGCTTATTATGCTATACCATACTAGTATGCTATGCTATTTGGAGATGGGGAAGGGGATCAAGGAAAGAAGAACAGAGCATGTAGGGAGAAATGGGAAGGCTATAGAAAACGATGAAGATTATATATGTCTATTTCCTTAAAAATGTAAATGCAAATATATGCTAATAAAAATTAAATTTTTTAAATTAATTAGATTTTTTTTTTCTTTTTTGGTACTGGAGACGGAACTCGGGACCTTGCACTTGCAAGGCAGGTGGTGGAACCACTGAGCTAAATCCCGGCCCACACATAGTTTTTTCTTTTTCTTTCTTTCTTTTTAAATGTATTCTTATTTCAATCTCATGTCACACAATGACTGATGTAGAAGACTATGTGTACCCTCACTCTGGGAATGACACCGGTCTATATAGCCCCATTTCCAACCATCATGCTGCCAAGAAATCATCCCTGAGCTTTATGATGTGAGAGTCAAGTACTGGGGTACAAGAAGACCCTTTGGCCTGAGGATACTTACCTGTACCTCCTGTCTAAGTATTATTTCTCATGGACACTTCTACTGAAGTTCTCATTTGGACCTGGATACCAGCTTCTCCTCCTCTATTTGCTCTTCTGTAGCTTTCCTGCTTCTCCTTCTCTATAATAAATTGGGCAGCCAGATATACCAAGTTCTGTACATTTCCTTGGGGAAAAACTGGTGGCCTATGTCTTGGGCTTCCAGTCTGGTATTCCTCTTGCCTTGAGCTTCCTGTCAGTCAAACTGCCACCCTTCTATATGCAGAAGGGCCTTGAGATATCCATTGTGAAATACCTCCTCAGCCTTACTCTCAGACTGCTCCATCTCTTCAAAGAAGGCAGAGATTTGCACTCATTTTCCAATTTAAATAAAATAAATGTTGAACATAAAATGAAGAATCAAGGGAATATTGCCTTTCCTTCTATCTTCTTTCTTCAAAGCCAAACAACTTCCAGGTCTTCCTATTCCATACCACATCCACAGCTCCTGGGCAGCTGGTGTGGAGCAGTGACTCAGTAAGAAATTACAAAGTCTGAGTTCCTACCGTGGCTTATAATGAAAACAGTTGTTTGATTTCTTTGAACTTCATTTTCTACTTCTGTAGCTGGGAGTTGGGCAACTTGACCCTTACCTTTCTAGCCCAAAGTAGAGTCCTATCCTAAAATCAAATTCTCTAAGCAGGAAACAAAAATTATATTTTAAAAACACTGAGTGGCACCCTTAAGACTTTCTTCTGGTCAGTGAATTCCAGTGGTTACAAGGGTCTTTAGTTGTTGTTTTAGTCTGGAGCCAACATCCAAAAAGGCTCAAATGGTCTGCATAAATAGATTGATTTCTTCAGTGCTCAATTACTTGGATAAGTGTTTGTCCATATCTTTAGGGAAGAATGCTACTTAGGATTCTTCATTAAAGATGCCCACCAATAGTTTAGCTCTTTGTTGGAATTATGTACTGTGTTCTCTTTGTCATGGACCCTAGTTGACATAAGAAAAAGTGTGTGTGTGTGTGTGTGTGTGTGTGTGTAAGTTTTACTTATTATTAGAGATTACTCAATCACTATGTTTGGTAATTTTGAACTCAATGCCTTTCACTCTCTATGAGAAGTAGTTTACATAATAATTTTCTCAATAAATGTAGCATTATAAGTCTATAAAAATACAATATTAACATTCTGAACAATAGATCCAAAAATTGTAAAAACTTATTCTCAGAAACAGCCTAGTTTCTACTGAGACGACCTGTCAACAAGTTTCCTGATGCAGACTTCAGGGTGTCCCATAGAGTACACTGAGCAGTTGCTTCATGTTCTACAGGGAGAGGAGTTTTTAGGCTCTCTGTGCTGCCTCTCAGAGTCTGCTGTTTTCCCCAAGGCTAATATCTGCAGAAAGAAAATCTTGACCTCATTAATCAACTGCAATATATCTTAACTTAGATGTTCTTAAATTTTAAAAATGCGCAATTTCTTTTTTTCCCCTTAAAACTCTTTTAGTAAATTACATCAAAACATTAACTGTAAAGTAGAATGAGCTATTGCTGCCTCTTTCTCTACAAAACAGAGACCCACACTGGAAGTGGGAGAAGATTAACCAACAAACCTGTCACTGCTTGGCAGGCCGCCTGGGCTTGTCCCAGCTATTTAATGTAGAAAGGAGTTACTCTTTAATTTCACTTCATCTAAAACCAGAAAAAAATGGTTTGTTTTCCTAAAATACCATTCTTCTTTTGCATGAAATAAATATGGGCACTTCTCTTATAAGTTAAACACACAAGCTTCTCTCTGGAATCTCCTCTGTTAGGAAGATAATAAATAGATGGTATCTTTAAAATCATCATTCCCCGTGAAATTCCTTTTCCAGTCCTGATAATCTTCCCTGTGATTTCTTCTTAGCTAAATTGCTTTTAATTACATTCCTGTTTGGCTTTAGTCTCATCTTCTGAACTAAATTTTCCATTAATATGATGTGTCCAAGCAAGCCATATAATTGTATTACTTTTTTCATCTGGATTTTTTAACAGAGAGAAATTTTAATGGCACATATTTCTTCCTACCCTCCCAGGCATCAATGGATATTTCAAATCCAGCTTGAATTTATGAAACAGAATAGTGTGTGTACATTGAGAGAAATTTCCCACATTTGCTAAGAGTTAAAGCATTTGAAGTTGATATCCGAGCAAAGAGTACCTCTCAAAATTGATGATATGGGAAGAAAAGAAAAAGACTTTTTACCATTTAATATGGAGCAATAGGGGGAAGGAGGAGTAGCTTTCTATTGCTAAGTAACATGGTACTACAAACTCAGCAACTTTAGTTGACAGTTTGTTAGGCTGCAGTTCCGTGTGTCCCATCCATGTGGATGCCATAACTGGTTCACTTTTCAGGCTGCCATACAGTGAAGTCACCATGCTACAGGGCTGGTTTCACCTAGAGACACTGGAGGAATTTTACCTCCAAACTCCTTATTCTTGGCAGAAAATAAGGAGTTTTAAGACTGAAGTCTGTATTTCCTTGCTGGTGACCAGCCAAGGGCTGCTTTTAATTGCTAAAGGTCTCTTACATTCATTCCTTAGCATGTGATCACCTCCACCCTAAGGCTAGCAATGGTACCTTGAATCTTTATGTTCCTCTGACTTGCTCTGTCTCTGCCTTTCTAGATATGGTCGAGAAACATAATATAATTGAGTTAGGGCTACCTAGCCAATCTCACTATTTTAGGATCAACTAATTTTGTACCTTGTGTCTGCAAAATCCCTACACCATAGAATCTTTGGAGTGAAATTTCCCAAAAATGACGGGTTTCATTGCTCCTAAGCAAAAAATGATACAAGAATGAGGGTCATTGGAAGTGGTTTTGGACCGAAACTACTGAAAATTTCTCCTTTTAACTTCTTATCTTCAATTTTTAGGCAATACCATTTGCTATAAACCATTCTTTTATGATATTGATAGTAACATGGCTACTGAATATTAAAGTAGAATTTTAGCTTTAGTTTTTAATATAGTAAGAGTAAAAATCAAAACGATGAAAATATTCGTAGACATGAAGCCACAGTGTTCTCAAGAATCAATTATTTTAATTTTTTCATATAAAAGTGTTTCAATGTATTTAAATCATACTAGCTTCAGTCAGTGCCGCATAAAAATAAAGACCTTGACAGCTGAGTAGCTAATGAACACACTAGAATTTTCAGCACCTCGTCATTTGCTGCTGTCTTGGCCAACACCTCTGTGCCCCAGGGAATTAGCTATTGGAAGAAAGGTCAAGGGTCCTGAAATGGTGTTGGGGCTTGCATATGAAATTACACCATCTTGACTCCATGCTAAATGTGCTGGAAAATAGTAAACAATAGGAGTAATCATAGTTCAAAATAATAAATCTGAAAATGAAAGCAAGATGTGAGAAGTGCAAATGTATTAGTAAAGATGCAAACACATACCATTCTAGCACCACAGGATACATTAAAAAGGAGAAATAAAAACCCAACTTACAGACAAGTTAGAAATGCCTCAATGCAAACTTCAAATTTTGTTTAAGAAAAATTACCTTCTAGCCTATATTTTCATTTTTAAACATTAAAATTTGAGAAGGGATTTCTGTCTCTACAAATCACACAGAGATAGATCTTTTGCAAAGAGGAAGGGGCCCAAATGATGAAGGAAAGGAGAGGAGGAGAAAAGGATGAAAAAAAGAATAAAGATGTCTTATGTACACATTCCAACTCTCCACAATTAGGGATTGCAAACATGTACTAATAAAAATAAAATTTTTTAAAAATCACATTTTGCATGTGAGCATTTTGAACTTGCCCACCTATTTCCAAATATATTTTAATTAGTGTCATATGAGTTTGATATCAATGTGAAATTACTCATATGGCTAAAATGATAACTATCACAACAGCCTAGAGTCTCTACAGAAGTGAAATTAAAAGAAATAATATCGTATCCATCTACATTTCTTACGGTATGTCTGTGAAGAGTTGATGATATAAGGGTTTGTAGGCATCCTATAAATTGTTAGATAATTACAAAGTAGCAAAAAAGTGTTTACAAATATTCTTCTATATTTAAAAATATTTCTCCTTTGCCTCAGAAACTGGCTTCTTTCCAGTTTCTTGAGACTTCTAGGAACTGATCAGGAGCCTGGGATTGCTGGTACTTGGTTTGTAGCCCAGATACCATATATAATAATTGCTACTTATGACTGAGCATCATTGTGTACCAGAGACTGTGCCCAAAGTCTTCCTCCCCAAAACCATGAAATTAATATTCCTGTGTGAAAGAAGTGAAAATAGTAAAATTAGAAATGTTTGGCAATTTGCACAAAGCAGAAAATGGCAGAGTGAAAATTATTTTAATTCAGAACTCCTTGAATTCAGGCTAACCAGACAGAAAACATGAACACTTGAAAGAGAAAAAGAAAAGATTAATTCATCCATCTCCATGTGAGTCATTATTCTTTTTCAGTATACACATTATGTTTTGTAATCACCACTTGTTGTCCATTTACACCACTTCTTAGATTCTTTAAAAATATTCAGGGTTAGTTTTGTAGGTACTGCAGCATCAAGTATAGTATATTTCAATTTTTAGGCCAAAAAACTATCTTTCTGGATTAATGGACAAAATGGAGAATTCTTTCCTAAAATAGAAATAGAGCATTCCAGAAGCAATGGGCATAACAACTTGTCTTTATTTTGTGGCAGCTGGATATTATCAAAAAGAAGGATGAGCTCACAGAATGGGAGAAGAGTTGAGAACGACATGTATGAATTAGGAAGAGTCCTACAAGACTGTATTTGGAGTCATTTTGAGTACAGAGAGTAACAAAAGAGAATATAGATAGTGAGGATGCCTTTTGGCAGATAAGAATGTTTATAAAAGTAATGTCATGATGGAAAGGCTTCAGAACGGGGCTGATAAAACCAGAAAGGGAGTTGAAGGGAAACTTGAGATATGAAAAATTTGAAGTTCAATCCTACAACAAATTGTTTAGTGTAACCTTCAACATATTAAAAGAAGCCAATATATTTGTTGAATGAATGTCTAAAATATAAATAAAAGAATTAGTATTCTGTGTTCTCCACTTCTGTAATGAATTAGTATTTTGACTGGTTACTTGGGTAGCAATGAACAGCTAAATATCTATGACTATTAAAAACAATTTAGACTTTGCATTATAAGATACCATTATTAGTTTAAGTTATTTTTTCTGCTGAAGAAGAAATAGCCTTCTTCCCTTCAGAATACCTTATGTGTGAATTATATCTTTTAACTAAATTTATTTTTAACTGATAAATAGTAACAAAAATTGTACACATTAGTGGAGTATCATGTGATGTTTTGATTATGTAATGTTTAAATTAATATATATATATATATATATATATCTTCAAACACTTATCATCTCTTTCCAGTGAAAACATTCCAAACCTTTTCTTCAAGTCATTTAAAATACATGCTGCATAATCATTTTCTATAAGCACCCTTTTGAGGAATAACACACAAGGACTTATTCTTATCATACACCTACAATTTAAATGAAGTTTTGTCTAATTAGCTCACTTATATACAGCTCAGTAATGAAAACACATCAGGAATTTAAGAAATAGAAAAAAGTGATCATGGATGGTAAAACTTATTTGTGTAGCATGTAAGCCTAGATTTGTCTCAGCTTATGCTGCATAGAAATTAAGAATGCCAATTTTACTTGCTTGAAGTTTCCATCAGAGTTTGCTCTCCTAATTCAATCACAGGCTGCTGCTGATGATCATGATTATCTTCATTACTTCAGTCTAGGGAAGATATGGGTAATTCCTTTGGGTTGATAAATTGCTACATTATTATAGAACTATAATCCTTCTCTGGACGGCTTTGCTTTTCCATTTCTCTATAGACTTTAGTCAGAGTCATTTAATAAAAGGCTCAAATCTTGAAGACTAAGGGAGAGCCCTACTACATTACTTTTTGCTTATATTAAAGCAGAATAATTATTACGTTTCTAAAATAACAATCCACAAATAGAGTAAAGTGAAACTTGACATCACTCAATAGCCTTTTAAATGTTCATAGCAATGATTCTTTCCAAAAAGAGCAAATCTACAATTCTATCCTTACTACTGCCTGAATCCTTAAACTTTCTAAAAGATTCAGTTAATCAAGCAGCTATGTATGAGTTTAAAGTATAATGATGATTTCTTACTCAATACAAAAGCTTCAAAGTTTTCTAATTAAATTATAGTATAAAAAGAATTTCTGTATAGGTTTATGATTATTTTTCAGCATATTGTCTGTGTTATAATTTGGAAGGAGGCATTGATCTCTCAACAGTAGAGGCTTGTCTCTATGTCCAAAATGAGTGATAGAAGTTTTCAAAAAATCTTTTCCAACTCTCACTTGTCCTGACTTTATTCACTTGACTTCAGTGAATAGTATTTATGGCTAAAGAAATAGTTTGTGCACAGTTCCTTCAATAAAATACCATACCTAGTCCATGCAATTATATAAATTTTGAAATTTATAAAGTCCAGCCTTAGCAATGATATAAGGAAATCAGAATTCTCATATAACATACATTGTTGGTAGAAATATTTTCTTAGCTTAACATTGAAAATGTTTGAAGAGTGTATGATTTTTAATGCAGCAATGTTACCCTAGAGAAATATTTGCATGTATGCATCTAGATATAATACTGAAGATCACTGCAACTCTGTTTATAGCCTGTACAAAGCTGTAAGAAAAAGAAATTATCAAAAAAGCAAATATTTGAAAGATTATCTTGTATCTATCCAAGTAAATCTTTGTACCTGTAAAGAAAAACATAAATGCTTTGCAATTATTATAAACTAAAAGGTACACCTATTGATACCAGCATGAAAATTTTCTAAGTGCCTGTTGAATAAATGAAAGCAAGACATGCTTTCAAAAAAGAATGCTCAACATGATCTCCTTGCTTAAAATGGTGCAACTGCATTTATTTACAAATGCAGAGAACAAAAACCAGCAGAATTACACTAAACAAAACCAGCAGAATTACACTAAACAAAACCAGCAGAATTACACTTGACATCTCATATGGGATTTGGAAAATAATTCACTTTTTATCTTATCCACTTTTATGTCATTTGATTACTTACAATGAAAATGTAACTTTATTCTTACAATAAAATATAACTATGTATATAAATTCTATATATACTTTTCAATTGCAAATAATAAAGTTTTTAGATTTAATTGGGCCACAAGATTGATTTTATCTGAATTTGTGAGATGGTTCAACATGAATGCTTTAGCTGAGATATTTAAGTTTCCACCTTCAGCCACAGTTTTCTTATGTGAAAAATTGATTCAACATTTTAAAATTAATCAAGTGGTTGTTGCATTAATTACACTTGATCTTAGTCAAAAGGCCAAGAAGTTATGTTGCATTAATTAATATTCTGAAAAATCAGTTAAAAGATTCAAATAAGTAATATGTATAAATTTCCTGTTTCCAGGTTGCTATAGGTATTTCAAAATGCAAATGTAATTGTATAAAAATATATTTTGAATATGTATCAAAATTACAATGCTTAGGGTATAATTTTAAGACATAAATCACTGTAAAATTGTCTCTATTGGAAGATCAAGCAATTATTTAGTAAAATAATCAAGCAAGTTCAGATAGTTTCATCTTATAAAATATTTGCATGAAGTCCTTTATAAACAGGTGTTTCATGATATATTTACTAACATTCTCCAAAGGAGAGTACAGTATTAGATACTTTGTAAGCTCTGAATAAATATCTCTTCATTTATTCTTTAATTTTGACAATCCTCAGGAAAGTACTTTGACATTCTTTGTCACAGTGGAAAACATATAGTACTTCATCAGAAAAGAAAAAAGCACAATGGTCAAAATAACAAAATAGAGCCCTTTGCTAGTGGCAAGGTACAGCATCATGAAAATAAAGACTTAGAAGGCTTACTCTACAATCGCCTATCCATAACTCTCATATCTATGATTTACAACTCAGTATCTCATGTCCCTTTTCTCTAAAAATTCTTAAATTTCCACTGACTTCTCATTGTCACCAATAAAAGTCCAATTCTTTGGTCTGTCAGCCATGGTGTACTTAAGATGTGAATCTGTCAAACTCTTCAGCCGCATTTCTTATCCACACCCTGCCAACTGCCTTCTACTCTCCTGCACTGCTGGACATTGCTCAACGCAAACTCACTACCAGGTTTAGGTACCAAGATGAAAGAAAGTGCACACGCATGCCACCCATCATTTCTCAGATGAGAGAATATTAGTTTGGACAACACGTCTAGAATGTTGCCAACAGAAAATCAAGAAAAAATGTGATTTTAATTTTAGTATGCACATGTATCTTTTTCGTTTCTCAGGGATTTCAGAGGTCTTCCAAAGATCTTCATCCAGCTCTGCTTTACTCATTTCCTAAGTTCTTTTCTCTCTTTTTGAAATGCCCTTCATGGGTTTCATCGTATCTCAAACTGCCAGGCTACTCTTCTTCATCATAGCCTTCACCTGGCTGACTCTAATTCATTCACCAAGACACAGCTGTTGGCAACATTGCCGACAGGACAACTTTCCAGCCAGTATCACCTCCCTGGATTACAGGTTCTTTTTACATGCCCCCAAATGCACACCGTGAGGATGTATTTATTGTGGCACGGGCCTGTTTTACTATGATCATTTATTTAGGTGCCTGTCTCCTCACAACATGTGAGCTTATTTATTGAATGAATTAAGAGCAAATAAGTGAGTGAAAAATTATGTATTTCAATTGTTGTACCTTCGAAGATTTTAGAAGGCATTATATCTCTTGTCTTTAATTGCATATACAGTGCTCATACAATAAGAGGCTAACTAATGAACTAACCAACCAACTAGCATAAAGTATGTTCTAGCTCATCATAGAAGCCTATTAATTTATCTTTTTGAAAGTGTCATTGATGAGGCCAAATTGATAAGAAGAAAAAAAGCATTGAACAATGTTCGCGACTAAGTAGCCTTTATTTAATTGGCATTTGAGACATTTGCAAAGAACAACTAGTCAAAGAGATATATAGTAGCCCTGTGCTGAGCACTATTTAATTATTTCCATCTTCATCTGTCACATTAGCATTCTTCTGCCTCATTTTCAGTGCCCCCAAAGCAATGTAGTTGATGGATTATGGAAAATAAATCTAGTGTGGAAATACTGATAATTTGCTCTAGGTCAAAAAAAAATGGCAAGAGAATTTGCAACTACTAAGTTGCTAGATGTACTGCTTTGGCTTGCTGCTCTGTAAAAGGTAGGAAAGAGACTGGAAAAGAATCAGGACTCTTCAGAGAAATATGTAAATCAAAAATTTACCACCTTTCTAAACCCTCTTAATCCACCAGTTAATCTTAACAATGACCTAGTTCTCAGAACATTGCATATGCTTGGCTACCTAATCACATCTCGTTTCTCTTGCAGACTTTAAAGTGGGGCAGATATGTGGATAAAGGAAAACACTGATAAAGCACAGCTGGCTGTCATGTCATAGTTCCAATTTTCTCAGGAAAACAAGTGATTTATAGCATGATGAGATCAAATCTTCTTCCATGGCATGCTAATGGCTATATTTTAAAACTCAGTTAGTGGAACCCATGCAATAACCCAGGCTGACAGCATTACCGTCAGATCTTGAATAAATCTAGTTAATGTGAAAGCAGAAGAGAAAGATGATCTCATTTCAGAAACAACAACGAACATGATGCTATTCAGTAAGGAATTGACACGAAGAGGGTTTAGTCTTACAATTTTGAGCTTGTCGTTTATTAGGACATTTCCCTTATTAAAATACATTTACAATTCCTCAGTGGAGAATACTTGTAGTCAGGAACTTGCACCCATGTGTCAGGTAGGCCCATTCATGACTCATTTGGGCTTTTTCCTCTCTTGTCAGCTGGTCATGATTGATAAAGACATAGATGTGAGCTGAGGGAATGATATTGTGTCTGGGCCGCCTCTTTGGACAGATTATTGTAATCTTCATTCTAATCCCATATATGTGTCATCATTATTTAAGAGAAATCATTTAAAAGAAATTTCTGAACATCCAGCCTTGTTTTATATGGTGGGTCTCAAAGCAGTGGGTACATAAAAGTTACTTGACTTTCCATAGGAAACATTCAATTTCCACCATGACCCCCCTAGCATGGCCTGAACTGCCTTTTGAATGGTACACAAGTTCTTGCACATGGCAGGGTGGAGTGTTATAACCTTAGAGATCTGTGCCATGATTCTCCTATTGGCACTTCCAGGGGACTCCAGTTGGCTTTCTTTCATACCACAGATGCCCTCCTTTCAGGGTGCCGCCAGGTTATATGCCTCTTATGACATAACGGCATGCATGTGCTGCAGTGGTCTGTCTTCACTGGTCTCATTTGGAGTTAGCGGTCTTACATGTAGCCCAATAAATGTTTCAGATCACTATTTATGAATCTCAAATATGGTATCAATCGATGGATGTCAATATCATTGGGCAAATGCTTTAGGAGAAACTGGATATTATACAGTCTCATCTGTCCAGTGATACTGATCAAATATAAAGAGAAATATAGTACTTATTTATGTAACAACCCATCAGGCACTGGCTTTACCAAGCGATCAAGGTTAATACACTACCAATAAAACACTAAAATGGTATAATCCCTAAAATGATGATTGAAGATATATACTTTTTGCCATTTTCTTGCAAAAAATTGCATAATCTCCATCTGATCACAAGAAAACATCAGACAAATCCAAATATTCTGCAAAGTAACCAGTGCTCAACAAAATTGTCAAGGTCATGAAAGATAAGGAAAGATTTCGGAACTATCACATATTGGAAGAAACAAGGAAGACATGATAATTAAATGCATTATGTTATCTTGATTTGGATCCTGAAAGCGTTTTAAGAGAAAAAGAACACCAGGAGAAAAACTGGTGAAATTCAAGTAAGGTTTATAGGTTACTAAATTCATTTAGTATTTCACCAATCTTAATTTCCTAATTTTGATAATTGTATTCTGTTTATGTAAGATAACATCAGAGATATTAAATTCCAGGGTATCTGTAAAGTCTCTGTACTGCCATAAACATATAAATTTTAAAAT
>NW_004624750.1:15085014-15107889 GCF_000247695.1 Heterocephalus glaber | reverse complement strand
GAGATGATCATATGGTTTTTGTCCTTGGCTCTATTGATATAGTGTATTACATTGATTGATTTGTGTATGTTGAACCATCCCTGCATCCCTGGGATGAATCCCAGTTGGGCAAGGTGTATGATCTTCTTGATGCTCTTTTGCATTCTATTTGCCAGTGTCTTATTAAGGATCTTTTCATCTATGTTCATAAGTGAGATTGGTCTATAGTTCTCTTTTTCAGTTGGGCCTTTCTCTGCTTTGAGGATCAAGTTGATGCTTGTTTGCAGGAATGAAGTGAGGAGTACTGCTTCCCTTTTAATTTCCTTGAAGAGTTTAAACAATAGTGGCAGCAGTTCCTCTCTAAATGTCTTGCAGAATTCAGCAGTGAAGCCATTAGGACCTGGGCTTTCCTTAGATGGTAAGTTTTAGTTATGTTTTCAATTTCATTGGTTGATATTGGGTTGTTTAGAATTTTTAGGTCTTCTTCGTTCCAACTTTGGTAATTCATACATAGCTACAAATCTGTCCATTTCTTCTGTGTTTTCCATCTTATTGGGTATAGATTCTCAAAGTAGGTATTGATGATCCTCTGGGTTTATTCTGGGTCCATTGTAATTTTATCCTTTTTGTTTCTAATTATATGGATTTGGGCCTTTTCTTTCCTTTTTCTTATAAGTTTAGCTAAGGGTTTGTCAATTTTGTTTATTCTTTTGAAGAACCAACTCTTGGCTTCATTGATGTTTTTGTATCATTCTCTTAGTCTCCATTGCATTGATTTCTGCTCTGGTCTTCATAATTTCCTCCCTTGTATGAACTCTGGGGTTGTCCTGTTCTTCTTTTTCTAGAAGCTTGAGTTTCAGCATCAGGTTGTTTAATTGGGCTCACTCTGTTTTCCTAAATGAGTATTCACTGGTATGAATTTCCCTCATAAGACTGCTTTCATTGTGTCCCTAGATTCTGATATGTTGTATTGTCATTGTCATTTACTTGTAGGAACTGTCTGATTTCTTCTTTAATTTCCTCTGTGACCCACTGGTTATTCAGAAGTGTGTTGTTCAATTTCCATGTCTTTATGAAATTTTTGCAGTTTCTTTTGCTATTGATCACCAATTTCATGGTACGATGGTCTGATAATATACAGGTTATAACTTCAGTTCCTTTGCACTTACTTAAAGAAGTTTTATGAGTGAGTACATGGTCTATTTTGGAGATCAACCCATGTGCAGCTGAAAAGAATATGTATTCTAATCTTGTGGGGTGGAACACTCTGTAAACATCTATCAAGTTCATTTGTTCAAGAGTTGATTGAGTTCTTATTTTGTTGCTTATATTTTGTGTAGTTGATCTATCTATTTGTGACAGTGGTTTTCATATCAGTTAGTATTTGTTTTATATAATTGGGTACACTAGTGTTTGGTGCATATGTTTATGATTGTCATCTCCTCCTCTTGAATTGTTCCCTTTACAAGTATATGGTGTCCTTCTTTGTCTCTGTTAATCAGTGTTGGTTTGAAATTTACTTGATCTGCAAAGAAGATAACTACTCCTCCTTTTTTGGGGGGTTCCTGTCACATGGAGTATTGTTTTCCACCCTTTTAACTTTCAGTCTATGTGTTTCTTTTTTAAGTAAGTGTGTTTCTTGTATGCAGTATATTGTTGGATCTTGCTTCTTGACCCATTCTGCCAGTTTATTTCTTTTGACTGATGAATTTAGACAATTAACATTGATGGTTATAACTGATACATATTGACTTATCATTGTCATGACGTTTTCTTTTTGTCGGATTCTCCCCCTTTGCTTTTAATTTCTTGTCATGCCTGATATATTCTTTCTGCTGGGCTTCCTGGGTTTGTGATCCTCAGTCTCTTCCTAGGATATTGTCTAAAATTTTTTGGAGTGCTGGTTTTGTATTCATGAAGTTCCTAAGGTGCTTTTTGTCATGAAAGTATCTCATTTCTCCATCCATTTTGAAAGATAGTTTTGCAGGGTACATCAATCTGTGTTGGAGGCTGTTTTCCTTTAGGGCTTGGAATATGACACTCCAAGATCTTCTTACCTTGAGAGTTTGTGTTGAGAAGTCTGTTGCAATTCTATTGGGCTTTCCTTTGTATGTGATTTGTTTTTTTTCTCTAACTGCTTGTAGAATTTTATTTTTCTGTTGGGTTTCTGGAATCTTAACTATTATATGGCTATGTATAGATTTTTTTTTTTTATCAAGGCTAGTTGGAGTCCTATATGCCTCCCTTATCTGCATGTCAGGTTCTTTTCCCTTGCCTGGGAAATTTTCTGCCATCATTTCTGAGAACAGTTTTTTATATCTTCTGCACTCTTTCCTGTTTCTTCGTTGACTCCAATCAGTCTTATGCTATTTTTGTTTGCATCATCTAGCAGCTGCTGGATTGGTTTCTTGTGGTCCCTTTCAATTTAAAGAATTTTTCCCTCTCCTGGTCAGTAATTGCAATCTTTTCTTCTATATCTGAAATTCTGTCCTCACATTGACTCCTTCTACTGTGTAAAGTTTCAATGGAGTTTTTAATCTCCTGGAAATCTGATTGCACTTCTTTTATGGATTCCATTTGTGTCCTACGTTGGAATTCTATCATGTTCCTCAGCTCCTCCATTTTTTTTATCTGTGTCCTCTCTATATTTATTAATCATGTCTTGCATTATGGACACAATCTGCTCTTATATAAGAAATTATTTCTTATTTCGTTTTTTCCAGAACCTCTTTTTTTACCAGTTTAGGGAGTCCAGGTGGTTGAGTATCAGAGTGCACCATTTTGTTTCCCTTTGGGGTTGCTTCAAGTGATCTGGAAGTCTGGTTTAGAGATTTGTTTATGTGTCTTCTCGGGGGGTGGGGTGTGCTGTTGGCATATGCTTAGCTCACCTCCTTTTTGCTGGGGGCTGTGGTATGGTGACCCGGAAGGTTCACCTCCTCTGTGCTGGGGGCAGTAGTAAGGTGGCCCAGAAGGCTCCTCCTCAGGACTAGGGTGGCTCTGCTCCTCAGTGCTAGGGACTGTGGTATGGCAGCCTGAAGGCTCCTCCTCAGTGCCTGGGGCAGCTGTTCTCCTCCACATTTTTATTTATCATATAAAATTTCACCTAATTCTAAATGAAGATATTGATAATCTAAGTAAGACATTTGTGATCAAATTCTATTGGCTTTGGTGTTTCAGGTAACCTATTGCCTTCATTACCTCTTCCTTTCTGCTATTTGTTAAAAAGTTTTGGGTTTAATGAAGCAAAGTTTATTCCTACCCTTAAATTCCCCAAACAAGTAGGAGTCCCAGTCCATAGACACAATTATTAAGCAACAAAATTGTTTATTTAGTATAATTCAACTTAATGCTTTACATAGCACTCCCATTGTTCCATTGAGGAAATGTAAACTCATGTGTTTTTAGGATTTCTTTCCTGTGTTCACACCTCAACTTCAGTTCCATGATCTCACACAAGGCAAGGGAGTTGGAATGGTGGAGAACACAGGTGTGAGGGGAGAAGCAATCTGCTTTTCAGTCTTCCATCCACACTGATCTTCCCTGGAACATTCTTCATCTCCATCTGCCCACCATCCTCAGATCCAGGGATTTTCTGTAGTTCTGAGCCCCGATTCAGACCTAGAAATGTCTTTCTGTACTGCATACATGGCCATCTTGTGTGATTTCCCACAGTCTTTCTTTTCTTGGGTCTCCTGGCCTTCTCAGCAGCACTGCAGTGTTCATTCCTCTGCTCTTGGATACAGGGACCTCTCTGTTGCATTTACCATTTTCCCCACCTCAACACAGAGGTTTCTTTGTAAGGATATTGGGGGGGTTGTTTTATGTATGTGACTTTATTTCAAGATAATCTGTCTATACCTTTAAATTCCTTCTCCCAAGTATTTAGATATTTTTGTGAATCCAAATTTGGAAAGGTATGGTGAGTTATGGAAAGAGAGATATCAAAATGGTTGCCTAGTATGTTTTTGTAGGTCAAGAGATCCATTTTGTTAGACAGCAGGAAAAATAGGTAAAGCAGGACTTTGCCATCTAGAAATACCATTTTGATGTGTGTGAGGGGGTCTCCCTCAAATCCTACACCCATAGATTTAATCTTAGTTTCATGTAAGCAGTGTTTGTTGAACATTCTCTATTGTACGACACTCTGCATAACATGAAGTTAAGGGAAAGCAAGACTCCTGCCAAGAGAAATTTGTAGCTATTGAAGAAGAAAGACTAGAGTACAAATAGCAGTAATGCAAACCCTAAGATGATTGATCTGCTCACTAGAGTCATAAACAAAGATCTTGGAGAGCTTTTAGAAGTTGACTCAATTTAACCAAGGGGTTGGAGGGCTTCACACAGAGCACTGAGTCACATGCTACCTGAAAAGGAAATGTTAACAACTCTCAGGACATTTCCTCTGCTCTCTGGGCAATCATGGATGGCAATGCAGAGAATTAATCTATTCTTCATCAACTCTTGAACAATACCAATCATGTACTACTACTTTGGAGGGATCAAAACTCAAAGGCAATATTTCACTGATTCTTTACACAGATCCCAGTTAAGATAGAGGCTAGAGGCCCCCAATCCCTCTATTCCCATTATTCCATCCCCTCCCTCTGCTATTATTGGCTTTTCTAAAGTTTATGCATTCCAGACTCTACATTAGCCACTCTCTTCCCTTCTTGTCTTTTAGTGGTAGTAGTACCATATACCAGTCACTTTCCTATCACTGGGACAAAATACCTGACACTCATAACTTGAAGGTGGAGAATTTTTTTGTCTTATGATTTCAAAGCATTCAGTCCATGGTTAGCTGGCTCCAAGGCAGAAATGGCATTGGTGCAAAGAAATGGTAAAGAAAAGCTGTTCAACCCATGCTAGACAGGAAGCACCAGAAGAAGCTAGGATCTGGGATAAGAGCACTCTGGTCCAGATCACATTCCCAGTGGGGCCCACCTCTTCTGACTAGGCCCCACTCCTCAAAGTACCTTCAGCTATGAACTCATCAATGGATTAGAGATGAGACCCAGAGGATGTTTTGGGCAGTGAAATTATTCCTAATGATACTTTGGTGGTGTGTACATGTCATGATATATTTGTCCAAACCCATACACTGTACAGCACTCATAGTGAGCCCTAGTGTAAACAATGGACTTTGAAAGATAAGTATGTGTCATTGTAGATCCATCAGTCATAACAAATGTACCACTCTGGCTTGGGATATTGATGATTAGGAAGGCTGTAAAGGAAAAGGGAGCATTGTGTGTGGAAACTGTGCCTTCCATTCAATTTTATTATGAATTTAAGACTGCTCTAAAAATAATTCAAAGAAAGCTAAAAACATGATTATGTGTTGTTTCCTCTACCTGCCTCCAATTAGTGATTCCTCTTATAATCATTTAGCCACAGAATTTCCTTCTGATTGCCTAACATAGTCTCTGTATTCTGTATGCTTTAGTGAGTGAAAATGTCTTTTACTTAACAGAACATAAACAGTGGGTAAATCTCCCACTATCCTGGTCAGTTACTTTTTTAAAAAGATTCATTCTACTTTGCTTCCTGTCATAAGAATTGTGCATTGAAATATACTTCAAAGAAACATGGCACAGATATAGAAAAGGGTAAAAGAAAAGAAAGAAATCAATATAGGGAAATATCATTTCTGATTGATATGGATAATTTCACTGTTCTTTATTTTAGCACTCAAAGAAAAACTGATAGTCTACAGGCTTAGGTATCACCACACAAAATGTATGTTTATGATTCTGAGAGGGGATAGTTTGTCCTGTCCAGTCACCATGGTAACCCACAAAAGCAGATTATGTCTGATGAGGTTGCCCTTCTTGGAAGGAATGGACTAGAAAAAAAAAAAGAAAAAAAACTCTTTTGAAAAGTTTATAATGAAGGGTAGAACGGGACAATACTGGTACTAATTTTACACAGCTGCTCTCCTCACTGACTGTCCTAAAAAGAGTGAGTCAGAGTCTTTCCAGAACCTTTCACAGTTGTATAGAGAGACTCCAACGACACCCTTCCCTTACCGAGAAGGCACCTAGGCTTGGCTCTTTGTGATTATTGTCTTCACTACCCTTACTCGGAATTCTAGATACCTGTGTGATTGCTTGTGAAGAGATTGATGAATGTTCCTAAAGAAAATAAACAAATAAATGAAAGAAGTAAAATAACATCTACTCTGAAGAAGCTGTGAAAGGAAGTAAAAACTCAATCATGTCTGCAAAAAGTTGGGAGGCCAGCAGGTACTAGGAAAGCTCCAGAATTCTACTTTATGTTTGAATCCCTGGGGCTGTGGGTGTAGCTCAATGAGTTTTGTGGAAGTTGTTAATATTCTTTGCATTTTAAAAAGAGTTGATGTAAGATTTGGAATTTTTTCTAAGTTTCTACTGCTAGGATCCATGCGTATAAAATGTAGTGTGTATCAATTATTCTATTCTTATTTTACTTCCTAAATAATGTAATAATTAAGTGAATGTACTGGAAGCTTCCTACACTTGATCTTAGCCAAAAGGCTGAGAAGCGATGTACTGGAGGCTTCCTAATGCAAAGAGGATTATCAAGTAGAAGAAGCGATAACTTTATTCCTACTTAACTGAGATGGTAAAACTTTATTGGACTAATAATATTCTATAGTGGTGGGATTAGAAGGGATTCATATAACCTCTTCAAGATATTTGCAAACCTTTTGATACTTAATAAAACTGAAAAACCAAGTGTCATTAAATGGCGTTTTAATCACTTACATAGTAAACAATGGGATCGCTTCTCAAGCTACCATAGGAAAAAACAATCTTTGCATTTTAATGAAAGATTAAAAAAACTAGAAGTCTTCTTTTCTCTCTTTTTATTGAAAGGAAACAGGTTTTCCTTTCTGATTATACATGATTATTATAAGGAATCCAGGAGAAAACTGTGGTAGAACAAAACAAAATTAAAATCGCCCAATCTCTTTGCCTAGAGATAAATTTCCACACGTGCCCATGGAAATGATTCTAAGATTTCCACTGAAGCAAGAGAAATGAAGTTATCTAACTGTGTTCCATAAGCTTTGGATTTAAAGAGCTATAATGCATTCATATAGTGTAACACAGTATTGTTTTAGAAAATGAGAACATGCTAGATAGGCCAATAAGAATATTCTCCAAATATAGTAGTAAATGATGATATGTCAAATGTGTAATGCTTATGATGTGTCAGATTAAATGTAAATTTTGTTCAAATATCAACTTCTTTAATGCTCACAATTCCATGCAATAGTTTTATAGTTGCCATATTACAGATGACTAAACAAGGGTGCAAATATATATATATATATATATATATATATATATATATATAATGTATGTGTGTGTATGTATGCATGTATGTATGTATTAATCAGCTTTTTACTACTGGGATGAAACACCTGTTACACACAAAGGTCTGGTGGAGGAAAGCTGGTTTATCCATGGCCACCAGGAAGCAGAGAGGGAGGAGGGGACATGGAAAAAAATATATTCTTCTAGGTTATGCTGCTAATGACTAACCTCCTTCAACCAGGCATCCCGCCTCCTTATCACACATTTAGCTATGAACTCTACAATGGATCAGTCCTTTGAAGAGTACAGCACCATCATGACCCATCTTCCAAGATTCACGCCACTGAACACATGAGACTTTTGGAGGACATTTCAGATCCAAACCATAAGTATACGTGTATACATACTCACATACATACATATATAATGTATGCAAACATATACACACATTTAGTACACATTTTCATGGATCCATCCTGTCGCTAGAGCTTGTGTCCCCAAATATTTGCCAAAGGTTCTAGTTCTAACACTATGATAATCTGCCTCCTTATTTCAACTTCTCTGTTATAAACAAATGTCCTTTCCATGGTCTATTGAGTGTCAGATTTTTCTCATATGTATGCTTTTTGGTTGGTACTTTCAGTGTTTAAAGAAGGTCCCAGGCAGAGTGGAGCAGTATTGTCCAGTGTTCCTGGCCATTACAATACTGTCACGTGCTTTCCAGATGAAGTAATGTGTATTAGGTAAACTCTTTAGGCATGAGGTATGGTGCTATGTCCTGCAAGTTAAATGTTGAATCATAAATAAGATGTATTTAAACAGAAACACACATAAAACAAGGTTATACATTGATTACTTGATGACAATGCTGGGACCAGAGGTTTACAGGAAACTAACTGTATTTCCCATAAGAGCAATGCTACAGAAATCACTAATTCACTGTTAATAGAAAATCTATAAAACACAACTACTGAAAATAAAGAAAATCACACATACATATGTATATATATATACACACACACACACACACACACACTTTTTATACATAGATATATGTATCATGCCTAGAAAGATCTTCAGAAAGTGACAAATTAAACTATGCAATGCTGCTAGAGGTTAAAATACTGGAGTTCAAAAATGGAAGAACTACCTACTTTTCACCTTATCAATGTTTCCCATGATTATTATCTATTGAAACGTTTTCAGGCAAACAGAATATAGTCAGAAAATTTTTCTAAAGTTCTATCTAATTTCACTTTCTTGCAAAGGGTTTCATAAATAATTTTCTAGGCTTTTAAAATGCAGACAGAGTCTACATTATGTTGCTCTATCATTGGTTTTTTTAAAACTTTAAGTGTTTAAGTGTTGAGCTTCCTTCAAAGTCAAAAGATACAGCCTCCATGTCCCTACCTTTCTTTATACATCCCTCCACAAACACAGCCTGTACTCCCACAGTGAGACACAATAGGATAGGTTTCTGTCCTCTATGCTGCCTACCCGTGAATGGCATTTTTGCAGTTCTTGCATCAACACTTTAAAGACAAAATTATGCCATGACTCTGAGATTTAAAGTAAGGGTCTAGAGGAGGATATATCAAGAAAAGATACAGTATCCCAAAAGGTTTTGCTGGTTTTTATTTTTGTATTTCTCAGCTCAACCTAGAAAATTTTTCTTACAAAAATGAAAGAGAAAAATGATTTAAACTAATTTCATCACATAAACACTTTACGTATTTTGAGTTTTCTCATTAATAGAGGAGATACAATAATCTCACATTTTACTGATAGAAAAAACAGGCTCTGAATGAGGAGGGATTTTCTCCAAATCAAACCATTTGTGTTTCTAGAAAGTAAGCAAAGAAGCCCTTTTCATATTTATCTGTGATATAAATTTACATGAGTATTTTTGTCCACCTCCTAGTATTTGACTGTCATGTCTGCAGGTTACTAGGGCATTTTTATTGTGATATTCAATTTTCCAATTAAATGGCATTTACCCCTAAAGACCATATAGCAGATGCCATGTTAATATAAGAATACATGAATTAGACTGTTGAAGTTACAAATGCTCATCATCATTACATTATAAACTGATATCTAACCTTTTCAGTACATATATCTTTCCTAAGGCACCAACACTTCACTAAGGTTCACATTTTGTTTTTGAAAAAAAAAAAAAAGCCTCTTAAGATATTGAACTTCAGCTTAAAGAAAAAAAAAAGCGTTGTGAATTTAGAGCTGCTTAATGACTCCTAAGACTCAATTGAGTTAAATATAAATGAAGACAAAGAATTAGTCCTGTGCTTGTGTTTAAATTAGACCTGCCTGTGTATTGAATTTTTTAAAGTTTGAATTGTAATACACACTTATTTCCTCTAGAGGGAGAATGGAGCAAGAATAAGCAACCACAGCATTGATTAAAATGTAGAAGTGTTAGAACGATTTTGAAAATTGTTCTTTAGCAGAAAGAAGTCATTTTTGCTGCAGCTGTCACAAACACAAGCAGAGAATAGTTAGATTTATTGAAATATATGTTCCAAGTAACTAAGTTCTTAACTCAAACAAAAATGATTTTAGTTTCTAAATTTTTAATTAAAATTAATTTGAAAAAGCTGTATGTACAAACACAATTTCACCCAGTTTATTCATTATAAATTATAAAAATGTCTATATTATAGTATATATGATATGTCTCTTGAAGCACTTTTAGTAAGCTCGTCATTTAATTCTAATATTCATGAAATAATCATGATGTCCATCTACCCTAGGATACATGCAAAAAAGCCTAAGTTAATGAGGCATTCTGGAAAGCGGATTACCCAGTATTATATAAAATACTACATAAGGCTAACTAGCAAGATGATTATCCACCCACCCCACACGCACACAATTTCATTAGGATGGTCAGTGCTCTGCTAGAACAATCTCATCCTTTAAAGTTTAGAGACATGAAGAAAAAAGTATTCATAACTATTTATGAACGTTGTAAAAGAACTGAAATCTAGGTAGCTTCACTGTTATTACAGGATCTGAAGAAATAAACCTCAAAAGGAGATGAGAGCACTATCTCTGGAAATAAAGATGTCTACAACAAAAACAATCACAGAAAGAAATTATTCCCTTTATCAACAATATGGTGACCACGCTTCGTGGCTCTCTCCTGATGGTGGGGTGATGTTGGTGGGCAGAAGCACTGGCCTTTTTTTCTTTTCTGCCTATGGAGGGTTGGGCTAGATGAAAATAAACATCTTACATAACAAGCTGGCTGTGCTCTCTGTCGTTTGTTGTTTTTTTTTTTTTTCCCAAGGAGATTTACCCAGCATAAATTCTGCATGTACAATTAACATTGGCCAAATTTCAGCTAAAAAATCTGTTAGGTTTATAAGCAGATTAACAGATACAATCCAATATGATGCCTCTCATTTCCATACGTCCCACCTCTCTCATACACACACACACATACACACACACACACACACACGCACACACACAGCCACTGCTACCACCACCTCAGCATTACCGCCTCCATCCCTCTTGCAATCAAAACAGCTTTGTACCAAAAGACTGGGGAAAATGGGCAAGTTAAATTGAAATGGGTCTTGAAACAGTTGAAACAAAATAGAAGATTGCAGATTAGACTCATTGTCCTCTTCCAGGGCTGTAAACCAGACCCCCCTCAGTGCTAATTTTCTCAGAATTGAAGAAGATAAATCAAGGGTTATGAAAGGATGTTTCCACTGCTAGTGGCCTTTATGGTCATGAGAAGGGCACACCCAGAACTGGCCATTGTCCACTGTGATTTGTAGTAATTAACAAAAATTCTGCAGATTTATCTCATAAATCCTGCTTTGTATGGAGGAGTTTATGAATCTTTAAGCTCTGACATTTATTGTCAAGGCTACTTATGGAGAAAATGCATACAAATGAGCATTCAGCTTGATTTTCTTAACTCCTGAAGGTGCAATAAAATCAGAGATGCCAAAGAGCTGAAAGAAAATGTGTTTGAACACTCTGAGAGAAACTCATTGGAGATCAGCAATTCAATTTAGGGTTTGGAGGAGCACTTTAGCTGACCTATCAGTTTTAGTCCCAGAGAAAAATCATCATACAATCTTGACTCAGTAGAGTATATATTTGAATATCATACAGAAGCTTAACACATTGTAAATATTGAATAGCCTAAATAGTTGCGGCTGGATGTAGACTGAGGTTTCTTTGGTATTACCAAGGGCTAAGTATATCTACCACTAATGTGTAGTTATGTGCACAAGAATAAATGCAAAGAAGAAGATGATGAATTAAGATTATCTGATTCCTCCTGATATGAAAAATAATGACCATTTTTCTCTCCCAAGTAGAAGCTACTCTGGAAAGGGCTGAACTGAATCTCTCCTTTCCTTGATTCTAGTATGTCAAGTCAACCAAGCCAGTAGTGTGAGTACACTACTGTGTATTCATTTGGAGGTGCTAACCTGTGCGCAGAGGTTGCTCTGTTACAAACTAATGTGTAATGCACGTCCTTAATAGGCCCAGTAACACCCATTTCTTTGGAGGTAGAATAGGCAGGTGAGGAGTCAGCTTTGTTACTTTGGAAAGATAACTGAATCTGTAGCACACTAAAGATTTTTATTTAAATCTCAACTTTAATCATATTGCCAGTAGACTGTGCACAATTACTAATACTGCTCTAAGCCTCAGTTTTTACATCTATAATTTAAAGACAGTGGCACTTTCAAAACTATTGTGAAAACACATGCTAAAGCTGCTATCATACTGCAGGACAAATACTTGGAGATATCTATCTATCTATCTATCTATCTATATATATGGCTATATATATATTCATTAAGTTTATTGGTACATTTTAAGTATACAGTATGATGACATTCTTCATTGGAATTTGTACCTTTACACGATATATCTTGGCTCTTATTTTTTCCCCATTCCCCTGCCCTCCCTTCATCATCTACCCCTCCTTACTTACAAACACTTTGTTTCCATTTTTTTCTTTTCTCATATTTATTCCTTTCCTTTCATTCCCCTACCCCTCCCGCTTCCTCTTCCCTGTCCCCTTTGGACCTTTTCTTCCTATTTTACATTATCCATTGTACATTTTGATCCTCATTGACACTTTCAGTTTCTCAGACCAGAGAAACTATTTGTTATTTACATGTGTGTCCTATTTATTTCACTTAAGAGTATAGCTTCAATGTGCATCCGTTTAGCTATAAATGTCCCTAGTTTCTCATTCTTTATGGCTGAGTAGTACTCTATTTTGTAAAACAAAACAAAACAAATAAAATAGGAAAAGGTCCAAAGGGGTTAGGGGTAGTGGGAGGGAAGGGGAAAGGAAAGAAGGGAAAGGAAAAATGATGAGAAATGGAAAAAATGGAAATAAAGTCTTTGTAAATAGGGAAGGGTGGAGGGGGTGAAGGGAGGGCTAGGAATGGGGAAAAAATAAGAACCAAGATGCATTATGTAAAGGTACAATTCCCAATGAGAAATGTAATTGTGTTGTGTACCTACAATGCACCAATAAAGCAATTTAATAAAAAAAAATCTTTCTTATCCAGTCACCACTTTATGGGCAATTGGGCTGTTTCCAAGTTTTAGCTATTATAAACTGTGCCACTATAAACAGAGGTGTGCGTATATCTCTGTGGTAAGATTCTCTTAATTCTTTCAGCAAGATCCTCAGTAGGGGAATAGCTGGGTCAAAGGGAGCTCTAATCCTAGTTTTTTGTGATATCTCCATACTGATTTCCACAGTGCTAGGTATATATTTTCAATGATTGAAGCCATATATAAATATTCATTAATTTCACAAACTTGCAAGAATGAGTTATTTAGGCACAAGAAAAGGAAAAAAAAGCTCATGATTTCGTAGAACAATTTTATTTACTTAGCTTGAAAAATGATAATGACCCACTTGCAATTTTTTTTTGTAAATAGCAATAGTTATTTGCATTGAGCAGGTAATATTTATCTCAATTTTCTCAATTTCTAATTTTTGAGTCATTTGGATTTTTTAAATGCTTGCATTATGTTTCCTAATAAAAAGGGAAATAAAAATCAGTAATTTATGGTCTTCTAGGTAATGTGAAGTTGTTGGACAGATGATAAAGAAACAGTGATGAGACATTTAGTAATTATTTATTATACAATATATAAGTGCTGTAGGAGCTAAATGGAGATACTGATCAACTACACACAAATAGTTACTGTTTTCATATGCATTTGCAAAATTGCAAAAATCTGTTTACACATGGGAGAAACATTTTTGCAAGGTTTTAATGTAGAGTTGTTATCTCTTCAACCATGTTTATTAATTTTTGCAGTAAAAATGTTTCTTGAAGTATTTTTTGATGTTGATAAATCAAATCTAGAAATGTTTACAGCTGATAATAATTTTGAAGAGACAAAGGTTAGATGACTTCAGATAAATATATTTGTAAAGAGTATTATCTTTTAAAAGTACATATACAAGCCAGTAACACAGAAAAATTATTTTCATGCTATAGTTCTGTGAGAAAATAAAGAACAAGACATTACTTTTTTATATGTATTGAATAACCAATATTAAATTGGTGGTGAAAGCTTATTGACTTGAGAGTTTCATTTTATTATATCTAAATAAATTCTCTCTGAATGAAATTAGGTTTTATTTATTTTTATTTTTATTTTTTATTTTCTTTTGGTACAGGGGATCGAACTCAGGTCCTTGCAGTTGCGCAGCAGGCGATGAAACCACTGAGCTAAATCTCCGGCCCGAAATTAGGTTTTATAAATTCTAGGAGAGGAAGAAGAAACACACATTTTTCTACGTGTAGTCATAAGTCCAGATGCTGGCTCTTTTCTTCATGAAAATTCATAATGTATCTATTATAGCATCATAATTAAAGTCACACATGTATGAATAGTTTTGAAAATCAGTTACTATCCACTTTACATATGTCAACATATATCATGTTTAAGAGTCATTTTCTACCTAATATTTTACCCATTCAGTAGATTCAGGAATCTTATACTATTGAAAAGTTAAAAAAAAAAGCTAGAGCTATGTGTTTTCTCAAACCCTGTGCCATAAAAATGTCTTTTATTTTAATTCATTGTGCTTCAAAGAATTGTAACTTTGAATTTATTAAAAAATACATATTTTTAAATATTCAGTTAATGCCAGTCACTTTTGAAAGCATCTGGAATGTATCTGTGAATGAAGCTGAGAAAAAAGAGCTCTTTCTAGCTCTTCTTCTGGATTAACAATAAACTGGAAATGCAACAAATGTGTTACTGTAATAACATATTAGAATATGGTCGCTATGAACAGTACAGGGTGAGTGCTCAGAAAAAAAACTCCTGTTTTTAAATGGATTGCCACAGTAGATCTTATTATGAAATTGACTCATGAACAAATATGGAAAGGAGATAAGAAAGGTAACATTTGAGCATCTACTGTAATCAAACATAGCATAATACCAAATGAAAGAAATATTGCTGTACGTTGGTGATCTTGGTGATGTACTTTGGCTTTTAAATTACAAAATAAGTAAAGGATCTTCTGAAGATTGTGATAAGGAACAATAAGGTCATTTATTTCTTAAATACATTACCCAATGCCAACTAGGGTCTGAGTACTCAAAACGAATAGTGCAATCTTATCCTTCAATGAACTTTGCTCTATTCCAATAGTGGCTACATTCTAGCAATACACAATGTAATGTATCTCTAGGCTCTTTGGGGATTGCCATACACCTTATAATTGAATGGACAACAGAACACAGAATTGCTTTCTTCATTTGTCATCCTCTTAAAGCCATGCATCATCGAACCTGGATAACTCAACATTTCTGAAGCTTCAGCTTGGAATCTCTATCCTCCTGTAGCACCTCACCTCTCACCTACCTGTATTTAATTCACTGAACCAATTTCTTCTTTTATATCCTTAATAAATAATATATTTTATGATTTCTTTCTCAATCATCATTTTCTTCTATTTTTTTCTTTCCATGGATAATTTAAGTATTACTGATTTCAAATATCACCTCTAAACAAAAATCAGCGTCTCCACCTTATTCAAATTCTGAACTGAAACATAAGCACTCATGGGCAGATAGAGAACAAAATCAGTTTTGTGAAGGTTGAAAATGAGACGTAGCTGTATATGGGAATTTAATGGTCTTATAATTCCTGGCCCATTCACCACAATTGTGGACCATAGCAAATCGCTCCAATTTGAACAGCCTCAGGCCGTGTCAAAGGTGCTGCACTAAGATAGAAATTTTAATCTTTATTTTCTCCTATTCTAAATTATATCAAGCCATATTACCCAACAGAGCGTGTGAGAAATTCTTCAATAAAACTATTTTTTAAAGAATGTTAAGATATCTACATGATTAAAAGGGTAAAGACTGATGAAGAGAATCAATCACAATATATTGATGCCCCAAATGTAAATGTATACTCCCTGGACATCATCACATTCCCAGAGAGAGGTTAAAGATTAAATCTAATTTCAAGCTGAATTCTGAAAACTAATGGAATTAAAATTGTGACAGTTGAACCTGTCAGACTTATTGGAGTAAGAAACCCCTAGCTGATTAGTAAAGCATGCTCCCCCTGGGTCTGTCTAGCTGAGTCAGAAGATGTGATCTTGGGTACCCTGTGCGGCTCCTCACCCATTCCCTTCTGGCACTGCTCATGATCTGCTTCCCTCTGCCCTGCACTAAGCACCTGTGCTCAGCCATGCCCTCTGCATGCTTCTGATGGGGTCCTGCTGACCTGACCGTGTTCTGAGTCTCCTGACACCATGAGTTTCAACTTTCTTCCTTTGAGTTACGGCTGTCAGGTAGCATGAGTAAGTGATGAGAAAGCTGGTAAATTAAAAATCAAAATAAAATTATATGTGCAGGAGAAGTTCACAGAAACTGTCAGAACGTTACTTTCTGCGTTTCCTATTCTCATATTTGGTGAGAAAAACTAGGTATTTGGAAAGAGTTGAGGCTCCATTATTAGTGTAAGGCTAGGTTATTGTTCGGTAGGATAGTTACGGTTCTTCCAAATCTCAGACTTTTATGCTTAGTTTTTTTAAATAGAGGAATTTAGTTTGCTATTTATGTTTTAATTGAGGCATGATTTACAAGTTGTGAAAAATGCCAACTTCACAGTGCAATCAGTTTTATATATACCCATTCATGTAGTAGGAATTAGAACGTCTTTTCAGGAAGTCCCTGTGTGGTATTTGCTAAAGAATAACTGTCTATGAGGAAGAGGTTGTCACTTTGATTATATAATATATATTATATCATATATATAAAATCTCATATATAATCTTATACATATATCTATATCTATATATATGAGAGAGCATTCACATTGCACATGCATGTTGTTGAACAAGGATTCTAATGATTTTTTGGATGATACTTAAAATACAATTCCTCATTCTATGGGTAAAGGAATATTTAATTTTACAAAAATTTAAACTACTAAATAGTTATTCAGACTAGATGTAGCATTCTATATTCTCATGACAATATTAAAAGTTCTAGTCGCTCTACATCCCCAGCACCATGTGATAGTCTTTTTATTTTATACATTTCTATCTATGTAGTATTTTCTCCTTGTGTTTTAATATTTTTGTCTCACGGTAATGCCCTCTAGACATTTAAGATTACTAAAGCACTGGGCTCAAACTAATTAGTATTTTTTTAGCCTTCAACTTCTAAAGCAGTTTTTCTATTAGACAAAATTATGAAACAATATTTGTTTTTCAGACAGGGTCTCACTATGTGGTTCAGGCTGTCCTTGAACTCACTATGTAACCCAGGCTGCCCTCAAACTCACAGGGATCCTCCTGTCTCAGCCTCAAAAGTGCTAGGATTACAAGCATGCACCACCATCCCAGGCTCAACAATATTTTAAAAACACAACAGAAATTCCTTGGTATTTCAGTGAAGGAAAGTGTAGATATAAAATATTTGCTCAAATTTTGGTCCTATAGGATACCAGCCAGTCAAATCTGCACACAGTTCAGAAGCTATGGATTGAATCTTAACTGGAAGAAATGTATTAGCATGAGATTAAATTAAATCTTAATCTTTCACTCTTTAAGGGGAAGCAAGATCTACACACATGTCATACCTCCAAATTTAAATTTTCCCCTTTCCTCTCCTTGTCTGCAACAGATGGCTTAGAGATGCCATGGTATTAGATCTATAATGTCCTCCAAAGGGTTCAGGTGTTTAAAGGTGAGGCTTTTGGAAGATGATTGGAACAGTGGGGCGCCATACTTATCAGTGGGTTAATCCACGGATGAGTCTGTAACTCACTGTGCTTTTAGGAGGTGGGGCCTGTTTGGAAGAGGCTGCTCCTCTATCTGTGCTTCCTGACTGTCATGAAGTGAGGAGCCTTCCTCACCATACCTGCAGCCACACTGCTTCTCCCTTGGAGCCAGATTACCACGGCCTGCATCCTCTGAAAAATGTGAGCCTTTAAGTTGCCCGTGTTGAGTATTTTGTCCCATCAGTGGGAAAGGTGACTAATACACAAGGTCACTTTCTCCACCTAAGCTGATGGAAGAGAAAAAAATAGAACGGAGAATATATCAGGAAGATTTATATGATCCAAACCTAAAAATGGAACAATATCATTTCTATGACTACTTGCAAGAGAGACAGGGAAATTAGATCTAGAAGACGGTAAAATGGAGTGAAACTGGTTAAACACATGCATATAGCCATCCTAGCCTTTAATAGCCTTACGGTGTCTGTAGAGCACTCTGCATTGGCCTCCGCACAAAAATTGCCTGTAACTACTAAACAGTCATCAGTTTGCCAGTATCTGCTTGGCTGGGTCCTCCAAGTCTGTGCTCAGAACACCCCCGACTATGAGCTTCACATTTGCACATTCACATAAACACTTTCTACAGGGTAGCTCAACACAGGTACCATGTTTGGAAGAGAGAACTACAGCATGTATTGCATTCCAGCGATGAGAAAGGGCCAACCACGGTCAAGCAATGCCATGTTTATTCTGTGCACCCTGAAGCATCAGGCAAACTACTCACAACCCTTCATGCTGAATAAGTGAAGGGTTTGGTGGTCCTGAGAGTTACACTATTGGACTTGCATAATATAGAAATTAACATCATTGAGAGAAATGACTTCCCCACCCTTACAAATGATGACACTGTCTACTTTCCAGCCCTCATCTCCTTCTCCAGGTCAATAAATCTATTTTGAACTAACCTTTGGAACTTCATCTGGACATGCCAAGAGCACCTCTAAAATGTCCCTCGATGTTTTCTTACTGATTTCCCTATTCTTATAGTCTAACTGGTTTGGAAATTTAGAGTCATCTATGACCTTTCTCGTTTTGAAAGTGTGATGTGAATTTTCTTGCCCAAAATGTTTTTCATATATGTCAAGTTTTTCTGTTACCAATCCTTAGCCTCTTACTGCCTCCCTCAAACATTGCAAAAACCACAGGACAGATTTCACACTCATTAGGATTCATATGATTGCTAGACTTAGTTTTCCTAAAATGTAGCTCTAATAATGGGTTTCTTTTGTTAAAAATTTAATGACTTTACAAATTTAGGTAAAATCCCTTTTGTGGACATTTGCAGCATTTTGGTTTTCCAGGAACTTTAAATGATTTCTCTTTGTTTGTTTGTTTGTTTGTTTTTAACAGCAGGAATTCCCAACCCTAAAAGCCCATACATCTTCATGTTAGAAGGCATATGACCTACCAGACCCCAAAGATATTAATTTAGAAGGCAATGACATAAACTAGAAAAAAATATTTTTTTAGAGGGAGAGTAATATAATGTACAGCCTTTACATTATAGGACATCTCAGTTCAAGGTTGCACCATATTGTAGCCAGTATCAGTGATGTAAATCTTCATCCCTTTTCATAGCAAGAGTATCAGTTGACTCTCCAAGTGGAGTAACTCTCTGTAGCCCCTAGCTATATATCCTAGTTTTCTTATTGTAATCTTTTTTTAATCATTCCACTTCATCTTTCATCTACTTGATATCTTTTATTTACATTTATACTTTGAACTATTTCATATTTCTGATAATGTTTCTGTTTAAACTAAAGAGGATTGACATATTTGCAAATAAAACCCTTATTTGATGTAGTATCCTCAATTTGACATCAATGTCCTTCAGAAAGAATTCAATGGCTTACCACTGCCTGTTGAGTAAAGGTCAAAATGCTGAAAGTCAGCCAGCAGGCCCTGCATGACCTGTCCTCAGTATGACCCCAAACTTCTTCCTTAATCTCATCACTACCTGCCATGTCACTACCCCACACCCACAGACTTGACTTTCTTTCAGATTTGGGGACTAAAAAAGCTTATTCTTGCCCCAGGATGTTTGAATGTATAGGGAACAATCTCCGAAACAAACCACATGTCTTTCCTCTTCTAGCTAACTCTTTTTATTTGATTAATGCCCCACATATATTTCAGGTATGATTTTTTAGAAGGTGACAGTCTTCCCTGTTTCTTACTTAATTATCACTTGTAATTTTCTAAAAGGACTGGCCACAATGAACACTATGTGTTTCATTCTGTTAATTATTCATCTTTACTGTCTCTTTTCCCCTAAGAGCTAAGCATTATGGTACAGCATCTCTCATTCATTACCATTTCCTTTATGCCTTGTCTAAGTATGAAAGGGCTTTAACTCTCTGTCTAGGGCAACCTTTTTCATTTTATCCACATATGCACGCCTGCTATTTTTCATAAAATTCCATGTCTTTTTTCCTTCTTTAGGCTGAAACAGAATGTACCTTGATACAATTCTTCATTGTCAAAGAATTATTGATGTCCTGTCCTTGAGCCCCCATAAGACTGTAGACTTTCTCAGGCCAGGGAATTATTTTATAGCTACCCCCAGTACCTGCTATATGGCCTTATACAAAGACATTGTTCAACCAACACTAACTGAATTTATTATCACAGGAAGTGAGGTCAAATATCACTTGACCACAGAGCTAAAAACCAGGCAATGAAGATGTTGATAGAAAAGCTACAGCCTCCAGATTTGACTTTGTATGTGATAGGAGCTAGCCTCCTTCCCTTGTGAGACCCATTCTTATTTGATTCTCATTCCCTTTTTAAATTCTTTTCACTTTCTTTTAGAGTATAGACAACAATGTTGCAATTAAATGAGGCCTTGTTCTCTCTGCTTGGAGTAAGGATCATTTAGATGAAAATCCAACTTCTCTGCTCCCCTAGACAGTCCCAAACAGACACTGCAAATTCAGTATCTCCTGCATTTGTAAAGCACCATAAAGATGATATACTGCTTGCACTCACATTTAACAGATCCTCCCTAGATACTAAGTAAATGATTTGAAAAAATTTTATCTTTACTTCAAAACCTGCATGTATTGTCCTACTTTTGTTTTCAATTATTTCATTGTCCTTGGGGCATTATAAAAAGGAAAAGTAGTCTTTTATCTAATAAGTGTTCAAGTCTAATAAACCGCTTCTTCGTGATTTCTCTTATTTTGACTTTTAATTTCACCCTTCTTCATTGAAAGCTTTGGCTGTTTATTTCTGGATTGATATAAACAATCTCAACCAAATGGTTCCTCCATGTCTCCTGGGAGAAAAATATAGCACAATCATTTCATTTGTACTGAAGCCAAGTTTTCATATGACCATGCTCAGCTGAACAGTTTAATGACTCTACTCTGAGTATGACTGAGGTGACATGTTACCTAAAGCAAAAGCAATCAGCCACATATGATTATTTAAGTCTAATTAATTAAAATTAAGTAAACTTAAAAATTCAGTTACTCAGTTGCACTGTCTATATTTTCAGGGCTCAATAGTCACCTTTGGCTAGTGGCTGCCGTCCATGGAGCTCAGATAGGAACTGTTTCCACCTTAGAAATATGTATCAAAATGCATAAGCATTTCTACCATAGAAAATTCTACTGGATGGCAATAATCCCCTTGATTCCATTTGAGGCCTGGTACAATGTGGTCTGAAATTACATTTTCTACCTTATCCTCTGTTATTTGAATCCTGTATTTCCTTTAAGCTGGTTTGACTGCTCTCATTTTTTTTTCAATATATGCTCAGTGAAGGACCCAATGGATTCACGTCTCACAAACACAGTTACTCAAGTTCAAGGCCAGCACTCAAGAGTAAGTTGATTCTTAAATGTTGTGTACTTCCACTCATTTTGTCCATAGTGATTTCCTTTCTCACCTCTTAATAGATACAGCACCAACAGATGTCTCTAAAACACTTGATGACCTTGTTTCATTGTTTGACATGTTGTGTGGTATTATGAGAAAAGCAGAGAATTTTCATTCAGAAGATTTACTTTATATCTTGGTTCATCCACTTCCTAACCACATAGCCTTGAGCAAATCTCTCTAGTTCTACTTCTGTAAAACAGAGTTAAAAATAGCACCAAACCTATTTCACGCACGAAGTTCTTCTAAAGTTTAAGCCTATATGTCCATGAATGCTATAGAAGCCAATCACACCAGTCCTTGTGATAGAAACTATAAATGTTGGTGTTCTTGGTATATAACTTGGGTCTTAACATTCTCAGTAATAAATCCGTTTCAGATTGCAATTATGAAACAGTGCAGAGAAACACTCCTGTACATACTAGTTGAATTTGAACATCAGAGTATTTCTGAGTGGAAATATGAATTGTGTACATGTGCATAAACATAATAATGTGTCATATACCTATGTACCATTTTTCTTTAGCTAAAATTAAGACTGTAAATATTTTAAATGAAAATTATTGAGAAGCAAATGTCTCTATTTAGGAAAGTAGATTTTAATAGAATGTGACTTTGTGTCTTTTGTAATTAGAAAATGTAAAAATAACCTACCCAGACAATTTTACTTATTCTCTCCACTCTGGCCTTTTCCAAAATTTTTCCACTGAATCCAAAATATTTTTTGGTGGACGCAGCCAAATACTTAATTTCAGGTGTTTTTAAGTTCATTTCCTAAATCTACTCATTAATCTGAAGTATAGTAGTGATTATTGGGTTTTTCCTTTTGTTTTCTGAATTGTGAAAGATTAGATTTTAAATTAATAGTTAAAATCATCCCCACAGCTTCCTTCCCAGCTGTTTTTTCTCAGTTGCTGGGAATTAGAATTTGCACTAGTGAAAATTTATTCCGCTAGAGTCCCCACAGATGGGTACATATGTGTATGCAGAAGTAGGCTTGGATTACTGCCTTGTGCTTAAATAAGAGTGGAGCCCTTGAATACTCAAGCCAAGAGAAAAGGCTTGCAACTAAGAGCAATTTCCAGGCTAAGTAAAAGCCATCTTCTATAATGATTAGGAGTAAAATCAACTCAGAGAGAATACTCATAGGACTCCACCAAAATTTGTCTTACTTCCTCTTTTGATTCCCGAGGCTAGAGAAAGCAAAAAGAGAAGAATCTATAAGGTAGAGTGGGGAAAGATATACGAAGTTGGTAACTTTTTGTTGTTGTTGTTGTTAAATTCTTTTATTGGTACATTTTAGGTATACAACACAATTACATTTCTCATTGGGAATTGTACCTTTACATAATGCATCCTGGTTTTTATTTTT
>NW_004624750.1:15018857-15075828 GCF_000247695.1 Heterocephalus glaber | reverse complement strand
GAATTTGGTTATTAAGTCTACCACTTACTTTCAATTAATTTATTTTTGACTGCCTGTCATTTATTTCCCCTCTTCCCACTCAGTTCATATGATATGAATTAACTATGCTAATACTTACACCCAGAAAGACAATGTGCCAAAGAGCTGAACCAAAGAGCATATTTTGCATCTTGGGACCAAAGACTGGTTCAAGATGGGGACATGATCCTTTCTAGGACAATGAGTTTTAAGCCCAATATTTAGGTCCTACTGTCCCTATCAGAGAATACTTTTTTGTGGCAATCTTCAACTACATAAGCCTATAGATTCTGACAGTCATTTTATCTCCATCAGGGAAGAAATGTCAGGAAATAGCATCAGTGTGGAGGAAAGAAAAGCCAAGAATAAAAACTGAGGAGATGTCAGTGATTCTCTTTAGTGTGGGCAGCTACAAAAGCATTTAGTAAGATACGACAATTTTCAGCAGGTAGTTATCACAACACGATGTGGATAACATGGTCCATTTGAATTGTGTAAATTGAGAGATGATATTATAGTTTGGACCTAAAATGTCCCCCTACAATAATGTCAATATTGTCATATTGACATTAGACAATATGCTAACAGGTTTTTTTTTTTGAAAAAAACTGGATCATGAGGTAATTAAATTCAATATCAATAAATTAATGTATTGTCAAGGTCATAATTCAATAGTATTATTTGGAGGTAATGGAAATTTAGAAGGTCACATTAGCAGAAAGGAGTAAGTCACAGGGTAATGAATTTGAGGATTATATCTGGTTCTCTACTTCTTCACTGCATTGTTTCCTTGTCTTTCTGATTCCCAGATGTTGTGAGGTTAGCAGCTTTCCCCCACCATGCCCTTCCACCATACTTCTGCCTTGGAACCAGTTGACCATGAACTGAAATCCCTGAAACCATGAGCCAAAAATAAACCTTTAATCCTTTAAATTGTTTATGTCAGATATTTTGGTCATGGCAATGGAAAATTAACACTGGTTATTTAAAACTGTATTATTGATTGAGTTGGGGTCAGTATATGTCCTGATGACTCAATCCTATTCCATATTGGGCATGACATAATGATAAGGTGGCTGAGATTTTTAAAAAGAATTTGTGAATAATTGAAAAATATTGCTCATCCTCTTTTATTCTGAAAACTTATTCCAAAAACAGAATCCTATTTAATGTCATATAATGAAGCTGTCAAAGAAATGAAAAGTCTGAGAAGGGATAATAAAGTTTTACCATCATTTTTCTTCTCCATGCTGTAACAGAATCTGAGGAAACTGAGCTCTTTGTGAAGAATTAGGAATAGATTATAAAAGCTTCTCATTGACCAAGGTCTTTTTCCAGTTGTGGGCTAATTAAGGAGTTAGTACCACTGGAAAAGCTGCAGAGGATCTAGGAGTTCTCCTTAGAGAAAGGCATCTGATCTGTGAGACATATTAAAAGTCAGGACATGGCTTAGAAGTTTAGAATGAATTCTAAACTCTGAGTTTTAAGAGAAAAAGGTAAAAAGGAAAGAAAGTTACCTTTCTGTAGTTTGGCTCCTTTTATCATGATATAAAACTATATTAAGACTTAGTGGGTATAGTATTTTAGCTGGACATGATTGCAAGAAAACAAATAGAAAATGGCTAACTTGAACCAAAAGTGGGTATATTAGAAGAATGCTAGATAATTCCTGGAATTTCAGCAAATACTAAAGTAATCCTCTGGAAGAACATAAACTACCATAGTTTGGGGAGTTCTTAGCCAAGAAAGTTCATAAAAGTTTTCTGTAGAGATCTGGTGTTAAGATGAATTATTCTTACCTTTCTATTCAAGATTCTCACTTCTTGGAGAAAAAAATCAATTAGCCTTGAAGCCATGAAAGGAGCTCAAAATCAGATGGAATACATGTTTGGATATCAGGAATGATTGTATAGCTGAAAAATTATTAACAGAGAAAATGGCTGAAATTACAAGGAAATTTGACAAAGACAAAAAGATTGTACATTTTATCAAAATAATTATATAATATACTGGGGAAACTGAAATGTAGATAGTTGGATCAGTGGAAAACCAATAGATAAGCAAGCACCTACCTTCTTCTTCAGAAAGTGAAAGTTGAAATACCCAAGTGTTGGTCATATGGGACATCAGTGAATAGAAAGGTCTTAGGTTGAATTGAATTCACTCCATAGGCATCTTCAAGTCGAAACAGCCTACAAGTGAAAGTGTTTAAATGGGAAAAGAAAATAACTTTAGTCCTTAAGAGCAACAGAAGAAAACAAGGGGCAGGATATGCCAGATGCAGGCTCTTAACTCAATTATAATTAAGTTCATTAAAACAATGTAAGAAAAGAACAAGCAAGTGAGGTTTTGTAGACCCTGATTAAATTATCCTTCAAGATCCTGTGGATCCTTTTGCTGGATTCTTATGTTTATCCCAACATAGGCAGATTGCTAACTCTATTTTTCCTCAGATGATAATTGAATGGAAACAACTGAATGGAAACAGGCCTTTTAGCCTGTACTGAATGAATTCTGCTCTGGACTATATCAATTACTTAAGGATTCCATGAGATAACATATATAAAGTTTCAAGGTACACTAAGTTCACAGCAAAACTAATTTTCTTTCCCTTGACTTTGTCCTCGATATTTTGAAATAGATGTCCTAGAGATTAGACATACATATTCTGGTCTAGACAAAGGTACATCGATTGGTCAAAGTATATGGCAAATTTAGGAGAAAGTTTGTAGAGAAATCTTTGCATGTTTTGTTTCCCCTGAGTTAATCTTGCAGAATACCTTGCACAATGTCTCAAGGAACTGGGAATGTCTAGTATCCGGATGGTTAGAAAAACTTAGATTATTCCTTATTCTTTGGGGTTACAGAAAGATTCTGCTCATAAAACAAGCAGCAGATCAATGTCCTCATTTAAACATCTTTCTGTATTTTCCATGAGGCATTCAGGCTCCTCCAGGATCACTTGTTCTTTGCAGTACTTGGTAAGATCATTCAAAACCTAAGGAAAGCATGGTCTGGTTGTATATGCCCCAAGTCAGAAGTAACTTGGATTTTTCTATTAAATAATTAGATGTACTAAGTAGAGCATTTTCTAAGTACTAGAATATACTTGTGCATGTACTACACAGGCTACAGGTAGTATATACTTAAAGTTTTGCAAATAAATTCCTTGGAGGGAAAGATAAATGCATTCATTTGAAATTAATTGGAGAGAATTGTTGTTTGAAGTCATTCAAAAATAAATCTTTTTGTTAAATGATGCTTCTAAATACATGCTACTCGTATGTTGGATTTACTAAAGAATATTACTCTATATTTGTCTATACTGATAATTGAAATCTAATATCAGTGGGAGAGTAGCTTCTTAGTGGCAATCAATACACACACTAATCCTCAGTTACATTCACATACATGCTCTAATATGCCCATATATAATTAACTATCAAATGAATTGAAAATTCTAGCAATTTGTGTGGCCACTGGTGAAAAAGCTTTGTTCTGCTACTTCAAATAAATACAACTAAACCCCTGCCAAGCATTGTATTAGACAAACAATAGCAGCACTGTCTCTTGACTATAGACTCTGCCAGGGTAGACACAAGCCTTTGAGCCTTTCGGAGCCAAGCAGGAGGAGTATTTCAGCAAGCCATGGCTCTTCCCCCAGAAAATATCTTTGTTATGACAAATGACAGCTTGTATTCATTTATCCCCACTACTGGTGGGAAGGGAAACAGTTCAGTCCCTATCACTGGAAAAATTAAAAACTAAAGCTGGAAAGAATCTCAGATATTATCTTATCCTGTACTTCTCAGACTTTTGAATTTCATCAACTAGAAACATTTGAAAGTATAACTAAAACCTTTAAGTCAAATAACTAGAGAGAAGGAGGAGAATATTAACAAAATTTTAATGTAGTGAAAATTAAGGGCCTGGAATGATAACACTGCTAGTTTGAAGAGAGACACTTAGATTTAGCATCTCTCTTTTATCTAAATCATCCAAAGTAGAAAGGAGATTGTGAAAAAATGCAAAATATAATTTTTATTTCAGTAACAGTGGGATATGGTCCCAAAATTTGGAATTGGTGAAGGGTTTTCATGAACAGCCCAAAGGAGAAAAAGTGTAGAGGAGAAAGCAATACCCATAGATGTCAGAATACAAAAGGACTTTTCTGACCCCACTTTCTGAAAGTATGAACTCAGGCTCCTGTTTGCAGAATTCCACAGCATCCACTGCCACAATTTCAGATTTGTTTTAAGAAGCAGAGGGAGGCTTAATGACACACGGCTTTTGAAAGAAATTGTCTGTCTCATTTGCAAGAAAAGAGATGGTACTTTTTCTCTTTTCATAATCCTAAAATATGCCACAGCTACCATACTCATTGATTTGAGAAAAGTATCAACAAGCTCTCAACCCAAATCCCGAATCTTAAGAAAATTTACACAAATTCTGTTTTTTTTTCCTCATGAACCCTTACAAATAAAAGGTACATAGAGTGCACACTAACTTTAAAGATAATTTTTGAAAATATAACCCCAAAATAATGGGTATAAATGTGTTACGAGAATCCAAAGATGATAACAGAAAAGTAATGTTTAAACACTCACAAGGAAATTGTGTTCATGGCATCTCTTCATATTGAAACTTAATATTTTGCCTTTAGTTTTTAAAAGATGAAATTATTTCATTTTGTGAAATAAGAATTTTAAAAAGATGTTACATCTCAAGGAAGATGTGGCAATAAAACAAGAGGATGCAAAACTGAGGTATTACAGCTGAGCAATTGTTTTAGTGTCTTTAGGTGTGCTGTTATTGCTGCCTCAGTGTCCAGAATTGATTAAGAAATGTTTATCTGTCATGGTTATTTTGACTTGGGGGAACAGCCAGAGGTTGCATGGTGCCAGATTTGGTGAACAAGGTGGATGAGGACATGCCACAGTGTTTTTGGGAGCCTGTATTTCCACTGGACAGCACTCAACATTTTTGATCACATTTAATAAAGATACCCATGAGAGAGGACTTCCAGAACTATTTCCAGGTGGCCAAAATGATGGGATAAGTATGCCCAAAGCAGGGGAGAATATTTTGAGGGGGACTAATACAGTGTTTCTTTTATTGAAATATTTTTAATTAAAACTTTCTCTGTATATTTTGATTACCCTTTGTACAACTTTGAAGCACTAATGATAAAATGTAGTTTTACACTAAATAAATGTGTATTTTTTTCACCTGGCCTATGAGAAAATGGTTAGAATTATTAGTTACTAGGAAAACATGTTAAAAACTAAATTAGATACCACCACACATATTTGAATGATTAAGGCTCTGAAAACTCCAAATATTAGGAAGATGTGGAGAATCTGGTGGGAATATAAATTGACCCAACCACATTTGTTAGCAGTTGGATAGTATCTTTAAAAGACAATGTGACTGTACCTAAGCCACAGAGATTCTACTTTGAAGTATTTATCCAATGAAAATTATAAGTATCCATTAAAATTGTTTTTATAAAAGAATATCTATATTAGCTTTATACATAATGCATACAAGAAATGACTTACAAATATTTATACTATAAAATTATAGTAAGCTATCAATAAGAAGTAATCATTAGCACATTCAATATCATGAATGAATAACTCAGACAATATGCTAACTGAATAAAGCTAAGTGTAAAATACCATACCGTGTATGATTCCATTAATGTAAAGTTCCAGAACAAACAAACTTGGCTTTGTTTTAAAAATTTTAAATGTTGGTGGTCTCTGAGGAAGGAGGGAGACTGATGTATAAATGGTATAAGGTAACTTTTTGTATTGATAACATGTATTATTGTACTGAGTTGTGGGTTAAAGAAGAGTATCAATTGTCAAAATTATACTTTAAGACTTATAAGTTTAAATAAATGTATATTTAACTCATAAAAGGCAACCTATATTGTTGGATAATCAAGTGGAAGGTGGAGAATGGGTGGAAGTACAGATAAAACAAAAATGACAGTATTCTGATAACGGGTGAAGCTAATCAACAGGGACTAATAATTAACCTTACATATATAGATCTGAATTCTTTGCAAATAATGGTTTTAAAATTCTGAAATAAGAGAGGAATTCATTGTACATAAAATATTGGCATAATGATCATGAGAAAATTGGGGTTTTTTGCTGGATTTCTACTTTATCTGTTATTAACATGATGACTCATGTTTTCTGTGTACATGTGTTTACCTCTTATTTCTTTGCCAATCTTTCTATTTTAAGCATCTGAATGTCTTTAAGTGTACCTCTTTATGTAACTTTTTGAGTTGCATTTTTGTCTGTCAAACTGAAAAAAATTCATTGTAATAATACATACAGTAAGTTCCATTATTGATAGGAGTGATAGGTTTAATTTCAGTTGTACAAGGTTGCATCAGAGTATTTTTAATGCGATTTACATTGTGATTTTATTTCCCTATGGTTTTGGTATTTCCTTTGACATTTAGAAGGTATATATTTTTAGTTTTAATTGTAACTTTCATACTAAAAACTTTATATAACACTCTCATGTCACCTCTTTTTTGAAAACTTACCTTTTACTATGACTAATATTGAAATTAAGTGGTGCCTACCTTTCCTCCCTCCTCTGTCTTCTTTGCCTAATGTTCCAATTCTAAGCACTGGCATAGTGTTAATTTTATTGTCTTTCTTCCTCAGTATACTAAACTTTTACTTGATTTGTGAATATCATCATATACCATTATACTTTCCACTAAAACCATAAAAATTTCAGAGACAATTATAACTTTATCTTATTTCCTACAGTATATTACACGCACATGCTCTTCTGTCAAGGTTTATGTTTTTGTCTTCTACATTTCAGTTCAAAATTCAACTCCCACCCACAGACCTTGTGGTGACTATGTAATCATTTTGTGGCTCCAGAGTCTCATTTCCTAATAGAATTCTGAGGATATGAGCATAAGAGTAATCTTTCCAGAAGTCTAATCTCCTCAAAACTTCATCCGATTGGTTGCCCTAGGGCTCACAATTGAAAGTTATAAAAACTCATCTCTCATATATTTCCTCCTTAAGTGTTGTCAAAATGTTCTAGCAAGTCCTAACTTGAAAATATAATTCATTGTTTTCCTGTATTTTTTATTTTTCTTATTGAGGCAAACCTTACATACATTAAAATTCACAAATTTGTGGGCCTTCTTTAAAGTAAGTCAGCCTACTCAATTCCGAGTAAGTATGTGACTGAGTTTCCCATTTTCTTGCTTACTGTGAGCTCTGGGTTTTCAGTTTCTAGAGGTGCCTGTGTTCTTTGGTTCATGGACTGCTTCCCCATCTTCAAAGCCACCAATGGCTGGTTGAGTCCTCTCCATGTGGTTCACATCACCCTGCCTGGTCCTTCTGTCTCACCATCTCTGTCTTCCTCTTTACTTACTGCATCTTTCTGGTGGGCTCATCAGCTCAAATTTTATGTTTCTAAGAATTTTGTAATTGGATTGATCCTATTTCAGATAGCTCTGGATAATCTCCCTGTTTTAAGCACAGCAGATTACAAATTTCAAAAATATCTACAAGATCCCTTCACAACAGTACCTAAATTACTGCCTTATTACAATATCTTTATGGTAGGAATGAGAAACGTGGGGAACATTATTATTACTGTGTATATTATATGCATTCATGAAACATCTCTCAATTCACAAGGGAAATATAAATTAAATATAAACATTTTCATCTTCTATTTATACAAAGGTTAAAGAGCATGATAACATATTCATGAAGGAGAAAAGAAAGAGAACCATGGATATATTGTTAGTGGGTGTTTTTTTTTTCATTAAGTTTATTGGTACATTTTAGGTATAAAATACAGTTACATACACATCATTGGGATCTTGTACCTTTACATGATGTATCTTGGTTCTTATTTTGTTCCACTTCCCCTGCCCTCCCTTCACCCCCTCCAACCTTCCCTTTTTGCAAAGAATTTGTTTCCATTTTTTTTTCTTTTCTCATATTTTTTCTTTTCCCTTCTTTCCTTTCCCCTAACCCTCCCACTTCCCCTACTCCTTTAGAACTTTTCTTCCTTTTAGACAATATTAATTATACATTTTTAAAATTACTCTATCAAAATTTAGAGGATATTACCACAGATTTTACAGAATTTAAAATGATATAGAAAGCATATTAGAAAAATTCTTTTTGAAATAAATTTAACAACTTCTTAGAAGTACCTTGGAAGACAAATTAATGAAACTGACTCTGGAGGAAATATAAAATTTGTATAGCACCTATTAAAAAAAGTATATTCCTTGCTTGAAAATCTACTCATATGAAACAACAGGCTCATATACATTTTAATTGATAAATTATATCAAACATTTAAAGGAGAAGAAAGAAGGAACACTTCTCCCCTCATTTTAGGAAATCAACATTGTGCCAATACTAAAACTGGATAAAGATAATAGAAGAAAAAAGTATGAACATAGATAGAAATTTGTTTAACAAAACAAACTATTAGAAGTCAGATCTGGCAGTATGTAGAAAGTGGTTTTATTATAGGGATGGCAGTGTTGGTTCAGCTTTGGAAGATCCACCCCAAAAGTCATCATTTTAACAGAGGAAAGGAAAAAGCCATATGATCCTGTCAGTAGTTGGAGAAAAAGTATTGGACTAAATTCTACAGCTGTTCATGGTAAAAGTTATCAGGAGACTAGAAGTAGAACAGAACCTTCTCAACAGATTAAAGACATGTACTCCATACTTCCAGCAAAAAAGCCTTGTATGAATGGAAAAGATACAATGCTTTCTCCCTCAGGTGGTGAAAAAAGGCAGATAATTCCTACTCTTTATTTGTCCATTAAACTTTGAAACCTAGGCCCAAACCAAAATAGTCTGGCAATAAAAAGACACAATTAGCATACCATTGTCAAGGTAGAAGTAAAATCTTTATGTGTAGATGAAATGATCATCTACAGAGAAAATACTAAGAAATCTCTAGGAGCCCTTATAACTTGTATTTGAATTTAGCAGGATTAGAAAATACAATATATATATAAAAATTCAGGTCTGTGTATACTTGCTATAAATGAAGAATAGGATATTGAAATTTAAAAGATGTGTAGGAGTACAAAGGAACTAGAAAAGTAAAAATAAAACAAAAAACAAAATAGTGTTGGAAGACATTTATTACCTAATTTTAAGACTTCCTCTAAAGCTACAGTAATCAAGGCAGTGTTGGTGTAAGGAAAGACATATAGACCATTTGAATAAAATAGAGACTCTAGAAATACAACCACACATATATGGTCCACTGAGTTTTGAAAGATTGTTTAACATTAGCATTTTATAGACTATAAACTCAATTCAGGAGCCGAGGAAAAGATAGTGTTTTCAGCAAACGGCACTAGAACACCTGGTATCTGTATGCAAAAAATTAACCTCAACACTTTATTTCCATACATAAAAATAGCTTGAAAAGATCTATGAACCTAAATATGAAAGACTAAAATTATAAAACTTCAAGAAGAAATTATAAGGGAAAATGTTCATGAATTTTGGGTAGGCAAGAATTTCCTAGGATACAAAAAAATGATATGTAAAAGAAAGTAATTGATACATGAGATTACATCAAAATTTAGAACTTTAAATGATATCATTAAGGAAAGGAAAAGTAGTCCTTAAACAGACCATATTTATAATACATACAACCTAAGACTAGAATATGTAAAGAACTCTTACAGCTCATTAATAGACAACCCAACTAAAAAGTAGACACAAGAAGATGATAAATTACCAGTACAGATACTTATTGACTTATCATTGTCATGACTTTTTCTTTTTTTTGGATTCTCCCTCTTTGTGTTTAATTTCTTTTCACACCCAACGGATTCATTCTGCTGGGCTTCCTGGGGTTGTGATCTTCATTGTCTTTTCCTAGGATATTGTCTAAAAATTTTTGGAGTGCTGGCTTGGTATTCATGAAGTTCCTAAGGTGCTCTTTGTCATGAAAGTATCTTATTTCCCCATCAATTCTGAAAGATAGTTTTGTCAGGTACATCAGTCTGGGTTGGAGGCTGTTTTCCTTTAGGGCTTGAAATATGTCACTCCAAGCTCTTCTAGCCTTGAGGATTTGCATTGAGAAGTCTGTTGTGATTCTGATGGTCTTTCCTTTCTATGTGATTTGTTTCTTTTCTCTAACTGCTTGTAGAATTTTGTTCTTCTGTTGGGTTTCTGGAGTCTTAACAATTATATGCCTATGTGTAGATTTTTTTTGATCAAGGCTAGTTGGATATGTCACTTATCTGTATGTCAAGTTCTTTCCCCTGCTTTGAAGTTTTCTGCCATCACTTCTGTGAAGAGTTTTTTATATGTCATCTGCACTCTCTCCTGTTTCTTCATTGCCTCAGATCAGTCTTATGTTATAATTCTTTGCATTGCCTAGAAGCTGCTGGATTGATTTCCCATGGTCCCTTACTATTTTAAAGCAATTTTTCTTTCTCTGGTCACTAATTGCAATTTTATCTTCTATGTCTGAAATTCTGTCTGCATATCGACTCATTCTGCAGCCTAAGCTTTCAGTGGAGTTTGTAATGCCCTGGAAATCTGTTTGTATTTGTTTTATGGATTCCATTTGTTTCCTATGTTGGGATTCCATCATATTCCTCAGTTCCTCTGGTTTTTTATGTGTCTTCTCTGGATTTATTAATCATGTCTTGTACTATGGGCACAATCTCTGCTGTTATCTGAGAAATTATTTTTGATTTTATATTTTCCAGATCCTCTTTTGTTGTCAGTTCAGGGAGTCCAGGTGGTTGCATATCAGTTTTCCATCTTGTTGCTCTTTGGGGTTGCTTTAGGTGATCTGGAAGTCAGGTTTTGAGACGAGTTTACGTGTCTTTTCATTTTGATGGGGGTGGGGTATTGCTGGCACCTGCGCAGCTCACTTCCGGTGCACCAAGGGGGGTGATATGGAGGCCCAGATGCTTCCTCCTAAGCGCTGGGAGTGGCTCACCTCCGGTGCGCTCATTAGTGGGTGTTTTAATTGGTATACCATCCATAAAGGAAAATATTGAAAAAATATATCATAACTACAAAGAACAATACCTGTTTCTCTTATGTTTTTCCTACAGATATTACATATGTATGAAATCACTTACATACAAAGTCATTTACTGCCCATTGATTTTTGTAGTAAAATACTGAAAAAGAAACTAAAGATTTGGGATACTAATTAATGAGCTAGCAAAACGATGTCAATAGAACATAAAGTACAGGAGAGTTCATAAACAGAAATGAATTTCTTTATCTATTGTTAAGAAATGATAAGTAAGAAATGTCACTTTAAGATGAAGTTATAGAATAGTGAATATGATATGCCACCATTCGTACAAAGAAAGAAGTAGAGTATATATGCATATACCCATTTGCATGTACTGCATTTCATTCTTGTTTATACAGTAGCAGTAGCCCCCTAATTAAAGTTTAAGAAATACCAATGGAGTCCACTCTGCAGCCAGACATCGCCATCGCCTCTGTAAGGAGAAACAGTGGCTCTCCTTGAAAAACATTAGCGATACTAAAAGTGAATTCCTCACAAAGTACTGACATGGTCTGTATAAAGACAAGTTTTCGGTACTGGAAAATTGTGTCCCCTTGGTCTGAAATATGCCCCGGGGCAACCCTCATGTCTTTGTTTTACTTACCATTTTAGGTCACCTTAAAAGGTTTAGTTGATTCTTCTTCCTTAGAGCAGCTTTTCAAGCACTCAGAGTATTTCTTATTCAAAGTTAAACCTGCCAAGATTCTCTGTGACTCATACAAGGGATTTCAAGTCTCACATGCATAAACAGGTATTTCTCCTCTGGGGCCACTGCATTTTGTCAATATCTTTGATAGAATGTTTCACTGGGGAAGCTGGAGCAGAAGAAAGTAAAGAGGGATTATTTTCTCCAATAGCTGAATATCAGCTTATTAACACACAGATTAAATAGATTATCAATATGACAGGAAGATCAGCCTACTAGCTTGTATTGAGCAGGGAGGCATATACAACTATTAATTTTTACACTTACCACCTAAAAGGGGTTTTCTTTGCCTTAGAGATGAAATTTTATCATTATTATTGTATTTAATTTATTGTGGAGTCAGCTTGTCGAAAATGGAGACTAAATTCAAAGGAATAAAATGGCAAAAATAAGGAGAAGTTTAAAAGAAACATTTTAAAAAATTCTAAAAGTATGGTTGTATGATTTAGGGTATTCCATTTTATTAATGATATACCTATTGATGCTCCAATATTTTTGCATTAATGCTTGAAATGCTTTGTTAATGTCTAAATTTCAGAAATTAATGAAATTACATTATTAAATTATATCAATAGCTAATATTTTGGAGCATGTTATATACTGGGACTATTATAAGAACTTTCAGTGAAATACATTCTTTTGTTTTACAACAGCTCTGTGGTATACATACTATATTCTCTCTGTTTTTAAACTGAGGAGATGAGTCTTGAAGAGGTTAACTAATTTTCCCAAGGATGTGGATGATCAATGTGGAGGCTATTGAAAGCTAAGAAGTTCAAATTTGTAAAAAATGAGTTAGTTTTATAATCATTGTGTAAAAGGCCAGGCTTGCTTTGCAAAAGATAAAAATATTGAAATTCAGTGATATGCAGGATCAGTATCAGCTATAGACTAAGGAAAAGCTACATTAGAAATAGTCAAGAAAGGAAGCAATAGGTAGAATGGTGGGTGAATATGTATTCCAATTGCATAGGCTGGGATTGAACTCAGCTCTGATACTTACCAGGGACAAGAACATGGACTCATGCCTCACCCAAAGGAAGCCTCAGTTTCCTCATCTACAAATTCAAGGTTATAATATTTCCTTCAGAGGGCTCTACTGAGAGCGAATGTGGTAATATATGTAAATGACTTCAAAGTGCTGGACACATAGTATTCACTTAATAAATAATGGCTATTATATTATTATTATTATTACTATTATTATTATTATTATAGTCAAGTTTAAGTCATGACACTGGAGAGATCTCATGCCTGGTAAATTTAATTTTCTCCCTCAGTGAAGTTGCTCATGTCTCTAACCTCCAATAGTGCCTATTTCAGAAATGTATGCTCAATAATTAATCATAGATTATTTTTTATTGCATTAGCTAATGTTGCTTTCCACTTTTATCTGTTCCATAACTTTGTGGGGAATTTGTCATTCTTTTCATTAAGTGAAATAAAATGTAAAATAAGAAATGTAGAGGATATTCTTTTCTATCATTTCTAAATTAAAAGGTACTTTTCTTTCCATGGTAGAGCCTTTGCTATTTATTACAAGGTCTATTAAAATGTCTCTAACAGTGTTAGTTTCTGTGGCTGAAAAGTAAATATATTTTAAGGTGACATTCAACATAGTATTAGCTGAGAGCATGGGACAGTCACAAAACTTTTACCAATGCAGAATCATTACATATGGAAAGGAAATAAGAATGTAAAGCCAAATGGATTTATTTCATTATTTACTTAGATATTTAATATGTCCTAATTTATTTTCTTCCTGCTTGCAACATTTTCTATGCTCAGCATTATTAACTACAATTTTCAGGATATTTTCAGGTTTCCAAGGACTGTTCTCTCTCAGGAAATGAATGAAGAAGAGTAAAAATGATGAATCTAGCTAGTTCCACTCTTCCTCAAACAGAAGATGAGTAACATTGTCACAGAACTTTTAAAATGATAACACAAAATACTTTTACCAATGGATATTGTATCAGTGATAGTGAAGTTAAAATTGAAATTAGATCCTGTGACTTTTCTGCTTAAACTGGATTATCTTTCTATGAAATTTACAGTGTAATCTGAGGATCCGCAGTGGTACCAGTTCATGGCCTGTGAATAAATAGGCTACATGGCAGGAGATAAGCAGCAAGGAAAGGAGTGAAGTTTCTTCCATATTTACATCAGCTCCACTCTGCTTAAGTTGCTGTATAAGCTCTACCACCTGTCAGATCAGCCATGGCATTAGATTCTTAGAGGAAGGTAAAACCTATTGAAAACCGTTCATGAGAGGGATCTAGGCTGCATGCTCCATATGAGAATCTAATGCCTGAAGATCTGAGGTGGAACTGAGGCAGTGATGTTAGCACTGGGGAGCAGCTGCAAATGCAGATTAACACTTGCAGAGAGGTTTGACTGCACAGAGACCATAATAATCCAATTGCTTGCAGAGTCCTATCAAGCCTCTCTCACTGAGTAGCAGGTGACAATTAAGCTGCATGTTTTAGCAGGTTTAAGTCTGGTTCTGACAGTTATTTTATCCTATGTATGGCTCACCCATTATTTTATTTTCAAGTATCTGCACCACTTTTCTGCACTATGCATTTGTCTCAGTCACAGTTTTGATAAGCCCACAAGCTAACCCTAGCCCAAATTAGCAAAATCCAAATGTCACTGGAGACCTTCTTTGAAAAGGGAGAAAGACCCAATGGTGAGATAGCAGAAGACTTTGGTAAGACTTCCAACAAACAGAAAACTACATTTCAAGAAAAATGCCAAAATTCCTGCTTAAATTATGGATTCATTGCAACAAGTGGTTCACATTCTCCAAGCCTAGTTTGTAAAATATGTGGTGACCAGTTAGTTATCTGATAAAGCCATGAAACCTTCAAAAGTGCTTTTACACATGGAGACTAAGCACCACTAATTAAAAGATAAGCCTTTGGAGTTTTTCAAAAGAAAAAAATGCGAACACACAGAACAGAAACAATTATGGAAGGCCACCTCTTCATCAAATGTGTCTGCACTGAGAGAGTATCATTCTTAGTGGTTAACTGCATTTCTAAAGCTAAGAAGCCCTTTGCTACTGCTGAAGAGATGACCCTGCCTCCTGTTAGGGACAATTGTGGTGAAGTTTTAGGACAGGCTGTAGTTCAAAAGGGCATGCGTTCCTCTTTTGGGTAGGACCATAACTAGACAAATAGATGAAGTAGCAGAGGATATTGAGGTACAATTGTTAGAAAAGATTAATGAATCATCATGATAAACAATCCAGATTGATGAGTCTACTGATGTTGAGAACAAAGCAACAATGCGTTTTTGTGCAAGATATTTTTGAGCAGGCTATACATGTGCTATGGCTTATGTCTGGCAGTCCCCAAAGCCTCAGGTCATCAGAGCTGGGGCCTTTTTGGGGTAGCTGGATTTAGGGTATGTAATGCTGGGATCATGATGTGATGCTGGAATTGATTCATGGTCCAAAGCTAGGATTAAGGGTATGGGTAGCCTGGGTAAGATATAAGGGACAGAAGAGGGTTTGCTGCTTGTTTGTTCACTTGCTTGTCACTTGTCACTTGAATGCTTTTGCTACCTGCTGCCTGCCACAAATTGCTTCTCCTTTGTGATGCCCCTCTGCTATGCCACCCTACCTTAGAGGCGGCCAATTATGGACTGAAACCTCTACAAAATATGAGCTGAAATAATCCTTTCTTCCTTTAACTTTGGTTGTCAAGTATTTCCTCTCAGCAGTGGGAAACAGTAAGTAGGACAACATGAGAATGTGTTGATTTTTTTCTTACCAATCAACACCACTACTGCAGAACTAGTCAAGTCTGAATGATTACATATCAGGAAAACAAAATTGGTCATTTTTTGTTAGTATGTGCATGGAAGGAGTGTTTGCCATGACTAGATGGCTTTTGGTTTTCACTATGCAGTTCAAAGAAGTTGTTTGTGAATGTGAGTCTATGGATTGTGTCATCCATGGAGAAATTCTGGCTACCAGAAAAATATCACCAAACTTAACAATGTTTTGCAGGATGTGATTAAAATTTTCAACCACATTAAAGTACATGTTCTTAACTCACATCTATTGACAAAGCTCTTTGAGATGAGCTTAGAAAACACAGACACATATATGCACACACACAATGCACACATACACACACATCTTCTCATATACATATAAGTGAGATGACTTTCCAAAGGTAGACAACGGGCCAGAAATTTTGAGTTCTGAGAGTCGCTCCAGAGATTTATTTTGGAAAACAGTCATCATTGGCAGCATGTTTCAGTGACATGGAATGTGCCTTGAAACTTGCTTGCTCGTGTGACATATAAAACCTGCTCAATGAACTCAGTGTGTCCCTTCAGGGGAAAACAACAACGGTGTTCAAGTCAGGGATAAAGTAGAGCTGCATAGTAGCTCCAAGTTTAAACTTTCAACCATTGAACAACAAATTAGAAGAAAATTTGTTAGATATTCATAATTTTGTTTCATACTCGAACCGAAAATCCAACTTGTAAAAACCTGTACAGGCCAAGAGTGAGCCATTGGCCCTGTCTCAAAGAGGATACAAAGAGGTGAAGCTTCAGTCTAAGCACTGCTGTCACCCAGGCAATATTCAGTGCTTGAGTTAGTTGTGTTAAAATACTCATCATCATGCCTTTTTTTGTGCTTTATTTACATGAGATACTGTAATCACGGTCCAAAGAAAGTTAGTGATGCCAGCAATAAAGCTAAGAGGAAAATGTTGAGATCCACTGGAGAGTTAAACAAAGATATCATTGTGAAATTTGGTAAAGTCCTGGAAAAATGAATTTATAAGTGTAATTTTGGTCCTCAGAATCAGTTGACTTTCCATTATTTCTTATGGAAAAAATACGTTCAGTTCTTCAACTTTTTAGTGTTCAAACACAAATTTGGAACAAATTGAGTTTGACAACTGAGGTTTCACTGTAGCGGCACTCAAAAAGCAAAATGAATCATGGAAGTGATGCATGAACATGTTTCAAACATTAGCAGAGATTTTGAGAGAGATTAAAGCCAAGGCTTTCTTTCTCTGGCCTGGTCAGTGATCACCTCTCTGCTTTCAAAAGAGTCTCATGCTTTCCAGCTACAAAAGACCCCAAGGTGCAAAGGAATGGATCTACAGTCCATTCATGCAGAAGCCAAGGTAATGGACTTTGTGCTAGATGGAGCTGCTTGAAACTGCAAATGACAGTGGCCTTAAAGGTGTGTTTGAGATGACTTCCATTCTCCATGTGCTCTGGATTAATGTTGAGGTGGAATGTCTGGAGGCTGCCACAACAGCACAGAAAAATCTGCTTCCATTTCCAACGTCTGTCTTTCTGATGCAGGAGTTTCTGCACTCACAAAAGCCAAAATGAGATTATGGAGTAGACTGGACACAAGCAACGCACTTCTGGTGTCACTGTCTCCCATCACCTCCAGATAGGACAATCTAGGTGCAGGAAAACAAGCTCAGGGTTGCGTCTGGTTCTGCATTATGATGAGTTATATAATTATTTCATTATCTATTGCAAGGTAACAATGATAGAAATAATGTGTGCAATACATATAATGAAGTCATCCCAAAATGACCCTCACCCTGGTCTATGGAAAAATTGTCTTTCATGAAGCTAATCCTTGATGCCAATGCGTGGGGACCTCTGATGTAATCTATAGTCCTTACCATAATCTTTAAGGCCCTACATAGATTCATTCTTGTCCATCCCTGATGGAGTTTCTTGTGCATCTCTCCCTGGCATGCTTTCACAACTGTGAAATGTCCTCGCTTTTTGCTTTGCCAGGATTTCTCCTGCAAGCCTCTCTTCTCCCCAGAACTTTAGTTGAATGGCCTTTTTTGTCATTCAAATTTCAGCTTCTTAGATATCTCTACCTCAATCTTCCAATCAGTCATTTTTTATTCCAGTTATCATATGCTGGAAAAACTTGATATATTTTAATTTTAAAGATCACTATGTGGTATTATTTGTTTGCTTACATGTTTATTTTCTACTTCTACTAGAATAAGCATCATAAGAGAAGTAAGAGTACAGTTGGCTCTCTGTATCCACAGGTTTTACCCCTGCAGATTCAACCAATGCCAGATGAAAAATATTCAAGAAAACAAGTGTCTCTATTAAACATATACAGACTTTTTCTTGTCATTCCCTTAAAAATACAGTGTAACAATTATTTATATAATTTACATTGAATCAGGTATTAGAAACATAAAGAAGACTTAGAGTATGAGAGGATTGTGTAGTTTCTATGCAAATACTGTGTTGTTTTAAGCAAAATAGTTGAGCATCTGTGGATTTGGCTATCTCTATAGGGTCCTGGAACCAGTACCCCAGTGATCATAAGGCATGTGTAGTATAAAGTAGAGCCTCAAGATATATTTGTACAATTTGTTATGGGGCATTTAACATTTTTCTACATGATGTGATCTTTTTCAAAAGTACACGCAAATTAGCACAATAGCATGGTGGCTCCACCTACTTTGGAATTAGCCTGCTTATGTTTCCAAATCCCAATTCTGCCGATTACAGTTCTTTATTATCCTGTCAGAGAGTACCTGTCTAACAGGGTCCATGAAAAGATTGCTCACAACAATGAATGTAAAGTATTCGGTTCAGTAAGCTCTCAGCAAATTAGCCATAATTATGCATTTCTTTTGTATTTGGAAAGCTTTACTGTCTTAAAGCATTTGTCATATATAAATTTAAAGTAGAGCTGTTAAGTTTCTCCTGACTAATGTGTGTGTTTCTCCCTATACTCAATTCATCATTTGCTTTGTTCTAGGGTTAGCAAATGAAAGTCAGCATCTTCTTTTTTCCTTGCAGTTGCTGTTGCCTACAAATGCTCATCCACTCCATGAGTGTTACTTTTGTTTTTGGTGTCAACCATTTTTCCTATTTAATTCATACATTAAATATGTGAATTTGTCTAAGAACATCTTTGTATTAGACAATAAAGATAGGATCCCTGTATATATGGAAGTGTATGTAAATATTAACCACACGTTAAAAGTATAAAATTACAATCTCAGTTCTGCAAAGGAAATATAGAAGATGATGTGAAACTATACAATAACAAAACTCAATTAAGATTTAGAAGTAAAAAACAGTAAGGCAAAGCATCCTGAAAGAAATTATATTTGAGCAGAATTTAGAGACTAAGTATAAATGAACTAGGCAGAATGTGAAGGTATAGTGTTCTAAGGAGAGCAAACCAAATTTGCAAAATTGTAGGGTAAATAGTTCAGAGAAAAAGGTTAAAGATGACACTGTAGAGGAGGTTGAGACCAAGCCTTCAGTATTTAAAAGACAACTTTAGGGATTTGGGATTTTACCTTTTATACAACTAAAATTCATGAAGTTTTTATGTAGGTAAGCATATTATTTGCATGTTTAGAGGCTCACTTTGGATGCATTGTTGAAGATGGATAAAATGAAACCAGAAGAGATGATTTCATTAATCTAGGGTAGAGAGATGGTAGTTTAAACAGGGACATGGAGAGATGAATGCATTAAAGAAATACAAACTTTTAGTCTTGAAGCATAAGAAGTTAGCATTAAGGCAAAGGACTTTCATCCAATAAATGTGCTATTGAAAACCTACCTAGCTAAATTCACAAACCAGTCATTTTGCAAGTACTTACTCCAGTTATTGACTGTTAGATATGAAAAAGCAGTAGTATCTCTCGTTAACTCCAGGAAAACATATGTGGAAAGAAGTTTCATTAGATAGTTGACTTATTTGTAAAATTTTTAATTTAAATATAAAATGTGCTTCATTGTTACTTTTTTCCTAGATATAACTTGAGAATAAAGCCTGTTTCTTTCCAATTTATATATAAATAAGTTGTCACCACTGTTGAATAAATTTAACATGTACTCTCCAGCTATAAGAAATAAGATGACAGCTAATTTCAACAAACATACATTCAATGCTCCCTGTATGGCAGGCTCTGTGATGTGTGACAGTAGCACAAAGATCAAAAGCCATGTCTCTGCTAAGGAATGCAGCAGGTGCACCTTCATTCTGCCACAGGTAATGCCTCATTATCTACAGGGAGTTCTAGAGAACAGCCAAGCCTGCTGGCCAAGGATTGTCACGATGCAATTTTTATAGCAATTGTGCTAAAATAAAATCATTACATTTGTTGAGTATTCTCCAACATTTACATGAACAAAATAAAAGGCAAGCAAGTATTTGGATCAAATATCATGAGTGATGTCACAGTAGGCACTGTGTTCATTTTGTTCAATATTGTATTTCCCAAATGGAGCTCATTAGGTAGCACAAGGTAAATATCTATAAGTGACAAAATAAATGAGGGCTAGAGTTCTGCTATGTAAAATAGAATTTAAAACCTGAAAAGAGGCACTGGGGTAACTATATATTCAAAAATGAGATTTTTTACAGAGACTGAATAATTGGTAGGCATTGTCCTTCAGATTTTTCCAGATAAAATTGCTTTTCCATTCTTTTCAGCTCAATATTTTAAGATTTTGCTTGAGATTTCAGATCACTGAAATGATCAACACATACAAGAAAAAAAATCGTTCTTGTTCCCTTCATAGAATATCCCGATCATTCATTGGTTTAGCTAAGCACCCATTCTAGGTAGGAATTAACTCACTTTTGATCTGAGAAAGAAGTCAAACCCTAAGTTTTCACAAAATTTCCCCTTTTGCAAGGTTGATAATTAATTAAATAGAATTGCAAAGTGATTTCTTTACATCTTTTATGCATTGACTACTTGAAAGTTGTTGGAAAACAAGAATGAATAAAATGAGACTTGCACTCCAATATTTCTCAATTTAGTTGAAGAGAAAAAGAAGAAAACAAACAATTATAATGTAGCATGCTGTGTGTTGGGAAAGAATGCCATCTGAGCCCTAAAGAAACATATCTCAGGCTGCTCAAGCTGCCATAACAAAATACAATGGACTATGTGGCTTAAACAACAGACATTTATTTTTCCTTCACACTTCTGGAAGCTGGGAAATCCAAAATCAAGGTTCTGGAAAGGTTTGGTTTCTGCTGAGGGTCCTCTTCCTTGCTGTTAGACAGCTGCCTTCTCACTGTATGCTCAGATGGGAGAAATCCCTCATCCATCTTCTTTTTCTCATAAGGATACAAACCTTATCACGTTAGGGCTCTAACCTATGACCTCATTTAAATGTTACTATTTCGTTAAAGGGCCTATTTCCAAATGTAGTCACACTGTGAGCAGAGAGTCAACGTAAGTATTTTGAGGGATGCTTTTTAGTCTACAGCAAGGCATGCAAGGCAGAGGGAACTGAGGGACATCATCGGAAAACCATCTGGGTGCAGTCCCGTATGTCCGTCGGAGGAACAGCAAGGGCATGGGAAGGCGGGAACCTGAAAGATGAACATGGAACACACAGCACAGGTGTGTCTGAGAGCAGCCCACTGCTGGGGCCCAGAGATAGACGCACTGGAGTCACTGTCATGTTGGGCTGAGTGAGACCAACAGGAAATGAGAGTAGTCAGAGACCGGGTCCGCTTACTACGCCCTGCTTCTGTCAACAAGAAGGTTTGCTAAAAGGAAAAAGATCCAGGAGAGGAAGCTGAAAAGAAGCAACCGGTGAAGAGGTGGGAGGAGCCCAGTGGACCTTGTGCCCCAGATACCAAGAAAAGGAGGGCCCAGGCCCAGGGCTGTTAATCCTGCTAATGAGTCCAAGAAGCACAATGAAGTCTGACGTCACATTAGCAGAGCAGATTATTGTTAGTCCCTCTGACCAGGGGGGTCTGCCTGCAGTTGTAGCATGAAGGCTTGCTTGACTGAAGTAGGATAAGGAAAGAAGGGCATGAGCCCTGGAGAGAGCAGGCACAGACAAGCCTTCCAGGAATCTTGTTGTGAAGGGAAATAGAGGAGAGGGACATGTAATGAGGGACAACTCCAGACAGAAACAGAGGGACTTCCTGCTCCCCTCTAAGCATCACCTGCTCTCAAATTCACACTGTTCCGCAAGTGTAAGTTTATGTTTATGTGTAACACCACCTGGACTATGATAACAACAAAGAGATTAACTGAAAGCGACTGAACAAGCCCACGATTTGAAATATGAACTATATATTGTACATTAAACAGCTTTCTCAAGTCTGACTATATATTTACCTGAGAGAAAATTACATATTTTTTATTTTTGGTGTGGCCTTTAATTGTTCCTTTAGATAGAAATCATCAAATTCCTCAGCCATATTAAGTTAGGGGAAGTATCTCTGCTCTGACTCTATTAAAGCTCGCTTTGTTTTCATAGTCAGAGGATCCATTACTGCTCTTTGTTGCTGTTTACTACTTATTGTCCTTGCCTTTGCTCATATGGGTAATTTTGGCAATGAAGACCTCCATTCTGCTTTTATTTGTATGTGCAGGCAAATGTCTGTCTCCCTCCCACATACCTTCATAAGGTGATGAATTGTAAAGAGAGCCAGCAGCTCAAGCTAGCTCACTGTCACCATTGCATTCTTTTACTCTGTCATCATAGCTGAGTCTCAGCAAGAGGCAAGACATTTGGGAGAGAAGACAAAATATTTTAGCTTCACTAAAACTGAAAATTTCTACCAATCCCATGATGATCATGAAGTCTGATAGTTCTGATATCACATTAAACCCTTTTTGGTAGCTGTAACCATAATTGATGTTATTATATAATAAGTTGACTGATTTATGCATTTAATACAACTAAATGTTCATATTTATCCCCATAACCCCCATGAATACCAGAAAGTCCTACACAATGGTGGAAAAATCCATTCATGTAGTTAATCGAAAAGTATTCCTGGAGCATTTCTCATTTGCCCATCTCCAGGCTGTGGAAACAAAAGTGAGTAAGATGAAATACTGGTCTTCAAGGAGATTGTCAGTGAATGAACTGAGATGACCAGACTCTTACCAGAGCTTTTAAGAGCTCCAATTAAATCCATTCTTAGAGTGTGCACAAGTCCTAACAGAACAAAATAAATGAGCTCCTACTTTACTATGTAAATGTACAAAGAGTTTCCAGACAAACTTTACTGAAGGTGTGGCACAAAAATCAAAGTCATGGTGTCTAAGACTCCCAGCAAACTTCTTTTTAATAAGGTCCACCTCCAGCCACCCCAAACACTACATGGGGATGATGAGTGCCTTTGTAAATAATGGAGTTGAAAACATTGACCTGTCTGTCGCTTCCTGAGCCAACAAGGTATTTGCCAAACCAGCTTGGTTTGGGACTCCTCGAGTTATGGCAAATAATTAGCCAGCACAATCTATCCAGATGTGAGCTGACATACTCCCGAAAGGGTGGCACCTGTGCTTTGGAAACCACGGCATCTGTGCATACACACATTATAGATGAGGACGAGAAATCACGAGAAGTTTACCACCTGTTCTGTTACTCTTTCATGGTCTAGGACCATTAAATAAGTCAGTTCTATGAGCAAAGTTAAGTTACCGTCTTTAAACCTTCAACGTGCACCTTAATATCAAATCTCTCCGAGCCCTTTGATGACAAAAGATACATCTCACCTGTGTTGTTTCTTACTCTAAGCTTATATAAAATTTTTATAAATAAAATGCATTGACTATTTATCTAACAAATTTATATTTGATATTATTTTATTGTAGATACTGAGGTAGGTATCAGGGATCCTAACTTTGTAGAATTCATAGTTTTAGGGGCAAAGATACTGTATAAGTAATTATAAAACTGATGACTATTATAAAAGGGAAGTGCAGTGTGCTGTGGAAAATGGAAGGCGTTTTAACAGTGACTTCTAAAGAACCACTGTGGGAAATTGAGATTTCACATTAAAATCAATAGGACTACAATTGTATGCCTCATTTTTTAGAGATTGTACTGTGAAAGGCTGTGCTTCTTATACCAGTATACCCAGGAGGGAATCTAGAAGTCAATAGGATAAACACAATGTCTATTTCTAGGGCTTCAGTTTCACTTGAAGATTTGGGAAAACAAACATATTTTGCATTAAAACAAATAGAGATGTATTATGGAGTAGACTGTATGCATGTCAAAGATAAAAGGTTAAACTTCAAAGAAATTTCACACTGGCAGTGATTCCCTTTGAACTACACACCCAAACTCCCTAGGGGTGAATATTCATTCTCCTTTGCCTGTAGGGGTACTTTATAAAAAATTAATATTTAGAAAGCAGTAGAAAGAGCATGTAGTAAAACAGATTTGGATTTAGACCTGGCACAGCTAAGAATATCTGGGTACACATTACTTAACTAGGTAACTTCTGTGACTGAATTTCCTCAGTTGGGAAGATTTAATCAGTAAATAGAGATTTTTCTATACTGTAGTGGTTGCTACAGTATAGGTACTCTATTGGTTACTTCCTCCCAATATCAGTGACACACATAGTTGTCTAGCCATCTTACTATTTAAACTTGGCACAGCCAGAGCTACAGAGGTAACAACCAAAGAAAGCAGGTTTTAGAAAACCTTGTGTTATGTTTCCCATCTGTTTATTCACTAGCATAATAGCTACTGTAATAACAGCTAACAAATGTGAGTGTATGTGTGGTGAATCCAAAACGCTTGTAAATTGTAATTTAAGGAAACAAAACAAACATACCCACCCATTTTCCATATGTTGATGTATTTTTACTCCATATTGGTATTTTTATGTATTTAATATTATGAGAGAGAGAGAGAAAGAGAGAGAGAGAGAGAGAGAGAGAGAGAGAGAGAGAGAGAGATAGGAAGTAAACCAACAGCCAGGACTGTCTGCATCCCTCTTACGAAGAGAACATAGAATTCAAGAGTATAAGAGTCCTTGGTAAATACTAAATCAATGTACAACTGAAAGTGTGATTGGGATGATTATGCTTATGAAAGCTCTGCAATTCTCAATACAGAATACTCTCATATCTGGACAGTTAATATATTCTCTTTTAAAATGCAATTTCAACTGAATTTTTCTCTCCACTTTAATGTCCTAAGCCCCAGTAATTGAGGGAAACTGAAAATTTAGCAAAATTAGCTCATTGTGTCTTGATATTTTTCAGTTATAGAGACACATATAAGAGCAAAATGTATACATTGTCACCTTATTTTCTCAAATATTTTATACCTAAAATCAGACAGTGTCTTAATATTCCAATAGACCAATTAAACAATTTCAGCTTGTTTCACTCAATGAGATTAAGGAAAAATAAAATATTTCAGAGTTACATTTACTCTCCAATCTTTGTCATTTGAAATATATTACATTATAGTTAGAAGGCTCTAACATTAATTTGAGCTGTTGATTAAAGGATTATTATCCAAATCCTCAGTAAATTATACAGGTAAAGGTTTGTCAGGAGTATTCTTCCATGGAAAGTTCAAGGTCAGTTCAGCAGGAATAAATAAAGCAGCTGTCCCCAAGTGTATCAGAGAAGTGATTTTCAATGGAAAGGGCATGCGTGTGTGCTGAGTCACCCACCAACAGTACAACAGTCCTCAAGATCAGAGTGATAGAGTGATGCTCCTTCCACTGACAAAACACAAGGAATTTTGGTCACATTGAAACAAAACTAAACAGAAAATGTTTGTGTACTATTATAACTGAATGAGTCTGGCATTTCCTTAAGGTCTTTGATTATTGACTGGTCCATAAGAGGCTAAAGAAATGCCTGCCTATAATATTAATTCACAGATGTATCTGATAGAACTTGATAGAAAGTTTCACAGAGATATTTAAAGTAAATATACTGCATGTAGAGTATATTCTCTACATTTCACAGTGCTCTGGATTTCCTGTTTGTTTGTTTTAGTAATGACTCCGTTTTTGGATACTCCTGGTCTTCAGACTCAAACTCTTCAAAAGTGGTATACATAGGTCTACTTTTTCAATTAAATTTGTTTTGTGATCCAGATAAAAGCTGGTCTTTCTCACTTGTATTTTCTCCTCGTGTATTTTCTCATTCAGGGAAGAGCTTTTGAGAGCAGCAGAACCAAAATCACATCTAGTTAATTTGCCATTCTTGGGTTGTTCTCATTACGCATTGGTGGTAATAAATCTTCAAGTATTTGCCTGAAATACTTTGCTTTTAAAGGTCTGTGGAAAGTCGACTTTCTTTTAGGGTAAATATGGTGTGGAGTGTGTGATATAGTTTAATTTAACATCAACCTCAAGGTCTTCTCCTTTGGAAAAATTTTTAAGTGGAACCACCATTGACAAAAATGCACCTTGAAATTGTATCAAGACCACGTATGATTTAAGGAGGCTAATTTTACAGCTCTGAAATTTCTGTGATGATGCTACTCATCTTACAAGGCAAATTATCTGGTATGATCCATGTCCTCACTTATTCATTCACCAAATATTATGTGTGCTCCTACTACATAGCAGTCCCTATGCTAGGCACCAAGACATAGAAGAAAATAAAACAGACTAGAGTCCTGTCTCATGAAACATATCCACTGGGAGAAAAACTCCACTAAACAAATAAATGCATATATAGGATTTCATAGTTTCAGATACTAACAAGTGATGTGAAGAAAACAAAGCAGAGTAATGGAATGGAAGGTGATGGTAGCCACAAGTGGTTAAAAGAGGCCTGTCTGAGAAGATAACATTTGAATGGAAGTACAGCTGTTGAAAGAAACTGGCCAGGCAGCTTTCTGAGCAAAGATAGCTGTGGAAGGCATGAGAGGAAGGCTGTGTACTGAAAGGTCTGCCTAGAGCCAAATAGGCAAGGCAATGAACAATAAAAGAACACCTAGGAGCACACACTAGAAAGTCATAAGCCATAAGAAGAACTGCAGATTTTATTCTGATTGCAGCAGAAAACCATTGAAGGGTTTCAGTCAGGGAGATTAATAGATTTTACAAATTAAGATCCTATTTTCTACTGCTTTAGAAGTAGTTGTGAAAAGGGAGAATAGAAATGGGATAACAAATTGGGACACAATTGCACAGAAATTTGGATAAATGATCAAAAAAATAGTGAAAAGGGCTGTGATCTTGAGATGGATTTGAAGATGCAGCTGATAGGATTTACTGGTAGATTGGCTCATTGGGAGAAAGTACTAAAGAAAGGTTCTGGCTGGTTCCCTGGCTTTTGGACTAGGAAACAAATTAAATGACTGATGAGGTAAATAACTGTTACATGGAATACTAAAAAGAAGAGCTTTGGAGAGTGGTGGAAGCAGAGAGATATAGACAACTGGGTTAAGACATCAGGAATTTTTAGACATCTTAGCCTTTCCAAGTGGTTGCATCTAGTTGAATCTATAGCTCACAGGAAGAAATGAGAGTTGGGGACATAATATGTGGTAATCACCGTTGACCTTAATCCATTCACCCATCCACCCACTCATCCATTCATTCATCTGTCTGTAATAAATTCTAGGTGTTTACCTCCTTATTACCTTTCTATATAATTGTTGTATTATAGATGTTCAAGAAATGTGAGTGGGATCTGAATCAGACAATTTCAAGAGATACAGATTCCACCATGTTTCTTACGTGCAATATTTGTGAAATCTGGAGTTGAAAATATAAACTACAATTTCATATTCATGAATATTTAATTTAACAAAGGACATCACAAGTAAGCTTTTTTTCTGATTCAGTGACTCGAGCCAATGTCTATTAATATTTCCAAGAGAATTAATGTATAAACAATTGATAAACAGTCACAAAGTGGAATCCAGTTTTTAAAATTAATTTATCTGAAAAATGTGCAAGGTTGGTGGATCTTATCCTTGGCTAAATTTTGTTCTTCTTTCTGTTGAGATTAATTTATTCATAGAATCATTATTTGAGGAAATTAACCAGGAATGTTGCTTAGGAAAGAGGAGAGGAAAAACTCAAAATACCTATACCTTACATGAAAAAAGTATACTTGAAAAGCCTGCAGGAAGTTTGCCATCAATCACATTATAGACATCCTGAGGGATGAGGAAATTGAGGGAACTACACAACAAACACTTTGTGATTCATTTTAAAATACCTTTTATTTCTGAGATAAAGAATTGGAGTCTGGGAAAGAACAAATGTGACATGACTGAGAAGCAGCCAGAAGGTTGTAATTATCAAAAGAATAATGGAATTCTATGTTGATAAACTGGGGAGATTTTTGTTAACAAAACACAAAGTAGGTAGTAGAATTTATTCACCTCCAAAATGTCAGGAATCTTGGATTCAGAGAATATAATATTTGCTAATCATTTAAACCATAAGATAACATTTTAGTGAGGATTATGTAATTTCACTGGAAAGGAAAATGTTCTAAAGCCTTCCGCTAGAAATTGATGGCTCGTATTTAAGACTGTCTGACATATTCTAAAGTCTGAACATAGATTCAACACTGGAAAGCAAGACTGGATGCTGCTCTGTTAGTTTTGTCTTTTATAATTGCACTGCTTGATGTTAGAAGTCTAGATTTTTGGTGTATCTCTCCTTCCTCACAGTGGGAGGGAAGTCCACATTATTGTAGGTAATGTAATCAGAAATAATCTTTCGCACTTTTTCCACAGCCTAATCCCCACCGTGTCCTCTGTGTGATGTTTCTCAGGCTGCCTATCAGACTGTGAAAAGCTTTCATGAAAGAGAAAGCAGGCAGGAGTGGGCATTGTAGGCTGAGGAGGCAAAGGATAAGGGCCATCAAGACAAAAGCATGGACATGAATATGACTGCAGTGAGCATGGGCAAAGGCAGTAATTAATGAGGTGGGGCAGATAAGACAAGGGCATGGATGCACAGAAAAAGCAAGTCCCAGAGGCTAAGAGCACAGTTCGGAAAGCAGAGTGACCCCCCGCCCCATTCTGGGTCTGTCCTTAAGTAGCTCTGTGACCTTCAGGGACTGGCTTCACACCTCTGCATCTTGCTTTCTTATCAATATAATGAAGATAATAATAGCATCTACCTTATAAACTACTGTGAGAGTTAAATGAATTACTACATTTAATAGATTTAGAGTGATATGAGACAGGTAATAATCTCTGGGTAAATATTTACCTTTCCTTGGCAAAGCTTCAGAAGGCTTAAGCATGGGTTCAAAAATCTACCTTTGGTAATGTTGGAGTTACTATTCACAATTAGTCTTTATGCTTACCCAAGGACATCTTCAACAGCAATATACATATGTGCATGCAGGCAATGAAATCCTGGGCCAGGGACCTGGGACAAGGAATATACTTAAGCAGCAGTGTAGTGTGTTTCAGCTAAAAAATAATAACCAGAGATCAAAGAACTTTGTGATGGGTCCAGAGGGGAGAAAAAGGGAGAAAACTCTTCACGGCATGTTATTGATATTTTATGAGAGATTCATAAAGCCAAGTATTAGCAAGTGAGTGTTAAATTTGTACAGGGTAATAAAGGCTTCAGGAGGTAATAAGAATCGTGCACCCTGCACACATAACGTGCTCTAAAAGACAGCAATTACCCTAATGAAAGAACATTGCCATTTCCATAATAATTCAAATTCAGGGTCACATATGGTTGACACTGTTATTGATGTTGATCTATCTTCTGCAGCATAAGAAACTTTTAGTATAAAACAGTTTTCAACTGTTTCTTGTATCTTGTTCTTTTCTCCATCATTTTTTTGAAATAGTGTAACTGTTTAGAAAGCATCAGAAATGCCTTCATCTTCTCAAGGAAAAGTTCTACAGTGTGAATAAAACACCAAAACTATGAATTGGAGCAACCAAGAATGCTTAATGAAAATAAAGTCAAAATCTTACATTAGTAACACTTTAATTTTCACAGTCCTGTAGATGATGATTTGCAAAATCATGATTCTAATTATCCTTCTGTCTTCCACAGGTGAATATGGAAATTTTAAGATGTATTAAAAGAATGGTTTTGAATTTGAAATTCCTCTATATGATTTATTTAAGACTGTGTAATCTATAATAAGTGGAAACGTATTGTTTAACAGTTTTTGAAGGCTTGGAAGTCCAAGATCAAGGCACTGGCATCTAGCTGTATCATTCACGGACAAAGGTTACAAATGCAACAAAGTAAAACCACATCTGTGACCCAGTTTTACAATGGTAACAAGAACCTAGGAGAGTGATCCTAGACTCTTTTCTGAACATGTATCAGGTTAGGCTTCTGGATTGGTTTTTAAATCTGAGGAGAAAGAACCTTTACTTTCTTGACAACTTGAACAGAAGTGGTAGAAAGGTTTCACAATATCAGTCGCTGCCAATCAACTAGTAAATAGGTGCTGTTAGCATATTTCATCACTACCACCCACTACTATGTTTCCAGCCTCCCACAAGGAGCCCTCTCCCTATTTTTTAAAAATCTGATTAGCACTGAGAACAATGAGAATTTCATCTACTAAAATTATGTCTAATTTTACTAAATGGCATTTTCACAATTATCAAAAAGTAGAGGCAAATTTCTAAGTCAGACATTAAAGTGTCTTTAAAAAATTAAGTCTTGTTTTTTTTCCAAATTACAAGTTCCAGAATAAAACATGAGAAACCTACAAGCCATTTCTATACTACCTCTTTCTTAGCATTGATATTGTCAATTACTACACTGTCAATGTTATTCCTAAAATATTTCCCTGATCTATCTCTCCATATCCACTTTGCCAATCCAGTCCATGCTACTATTATTGCCTTATGATGTGCCAACATACATTTCTCATTGGTCTTTTTATAGCCCCTTTTATTCTCCTTCTCTATTCTAAATCTCTGGAATGGAATGTATATATAGTACAAGGTGGGTTTACAATGGCTGCTGGCAGAGTCAGGGCAGAAGAATGCAAAAGGGGCCATCTGCATGAAGACCTGGCACTCACTCCAGAGTCCACTGCAAGTCTGTATCCAGAAGCCACAGGGCCTGTATTGGAAACCTGAAGGGTCTGCACTAGAAGTGTGGAGATGGACATCAAAAGAGGATGGGGAAGACTTGAGCTCCTCCAAAGAAGCAGAAGCAAGAATTCCTTCTTCTTCCCCTTTTTATTCCATCCACACTACAACCCTATTGGTTGGTGCTACCCACACCAAGTGTGGCTCTTTCCTCTTCAGTAAATCAGTCATCCAGACACACCTGGAACTGTTCAGCTACCAATCTGTTAGGTGTTTCTTATTCAAGTTGACATTGCATTTAACTATCACACTATCTTATAGATAGAGTAGTATTTCTAAAACACTGATCAACTCATATTACCTTCATTGGATTTCCAGATATTACTGACAATAAAATACCCAAATAGGTTTTACACCACATAGCCCATGGCAAACTTAATAAGCTCACGTTGTGTCTCTATACCTCTTGCTTTCTAAATTCTGCCATAAATAACTTTATACCAACTTAGTTTCTGTTTTCTGGCTATTACTACTCTCCTATCTGCTTGGTTATGTCTTCTGATCCTCCTGGTTTTTACTTAAGAGATCAACTCCTTGAAAAAACCATCCCTATGGGTAATTCCTTCTTTATCCTAAAGTACACATGGGCAGACTCATATAAAGCAACACTCTTGATCACATTTTCCAGCTAGATATTCTTTAGCATCTTGTACCTCAATGATTTACTCAAATTATAATTAATTATCTGCATGATGATTTGGATGTTGCACATCTCTAGCTCTAGAACACCTGAGTTTGGGGACCTGTTTTGTGTTTCTATTGCTGTGTCCTCAGTATCTAGCACAGTACCTTTCATGTATTAGATTTTCAATAAATGTAGATTGAATGCACCATCAATCAATATCTCTTTATTTCCTATTCCTCGTACGATATTTTTCCATACTTCTATTAGATGCTTAGATGAATTTCACTTTTCTTCTTCAATGATTTACTTATGCCATGTGAATTAGACAACTAGTGTGCACCTATGGCTTCTTAGTCCCCTTTAACAGGGCATAAAAAGCAGACTTCTTGGTTTTAATTATCTATCATGTTTTAAAACTCAATCATAGGTGCTGAACTTTGAATATTATCTTTATTTCCCTCTTCATCATCTTCCTGCTTATTCATTATTAAGACAGAGACATCAGAAATTCCTTCATTTTTGACTTGGATAGAGCTGAATTAAAAACATTAGCTTCTGTACCACAGAAATGCAATCCATAAGTCAAACTATAATTATAAAACCACACATTTCAAATGTGTTGAAATTAAAATAGTATCTTTCTATATGTTCTAATTTATCAAAAAGTTAGACTATGTCGCAAAATTATAGATAAAATTTCTCTCTTCTCTCTGACACTCTCCCCTGCCTCTCTCCTTCATTTTCTAAGTGAAATGTCAAACACATGATATATAATGAATTTATCTAATTGAGTCACATAGCACTGGGCATAGGGCTGACAATATGCATAGATGTCACCAAAACTAAGTTTCTCAGGACTTTCCTACCTTACTGGCATAGAATTTATCTATACAGCCATGCTGATACAGAATTCTAAAAGGTACATCTAAAGCCTTAGGTTGTATTTTACACAAATATCAGCTAATGAACACTATTACCATCAGTCTTTTAGACCTAGAAACCTTTTCATATGCTAAATTATATGACTGATTCATTTTCCAATGATCATAAGAATAAATCCATGTGATCAATAGAGAGTATTTGCCGACATATGCTAATAGCTGGATATAAACAGCTGTACTAACTCTTTTTTTTTCATTCCTCTCACTTATCAGATTTTGCTGCTATGGTTAAGTCTGATAAGTTACAGCAGGAACTACCTTGTTTTCTTTGCATTATTATAAAGTGGTAACTTTGCATTAAAAATCCCTTTAAATATCTGTGTAGTGAGGAATTTGGTCTCCTACAAAGGGAAGTCTGTCTTTTGTCCTTGGTTCTTGGGAGATTATCACAAAATGCCGTATTAAAATTTTTCTGCATGTGATAGAGGTATTTTGTTATTCATGGTAAGCCTTGCGGACCAAACATGAAAGTTTATGCTAACAAGGTGACCCTGATGTAGTCTTCTGGCTAAGGGTTACAAGCCTAACCTCAGAGGAAGAACAGGAGATGACAGAAGGCAGTTCAGTCATGTGGGCCCTCAATCAACCAATCAGGCATACATAATGAATTTCAGCACCAGTAAAATCTTTGCACCTCAAAGCTTGGCTGAGCTTCCAAGCTAGAATATTGTCATATATCCATGATAGGAGTGTGGCACTGCCTGAGCAAATGATCTTCATGTGTGGCCTGTTCTTAGACACTGCCTCATGCGTGTCTTCCCTTGGTTATAATGTATATCCTCAACTGAGATTTTAAGAGCTCTTAGTGAATCCTATGAGTCCTAGTGAGGTATCCAGTCTGAGAGCAGTTTTGGAACTCCCCAAAACTTGCAGTTGGCATCAGAAGTGATAAAGACTGTGTCTTCAGACTCTATGGTTTTTCTGACTCCAGGTGATAGATCTAAATGTGAAACAAAACAGGAAAACACCAGTCTGCACATATAGTATGAATGTGGAGAACCATGTGGTAGAAGTCACCAACCAAAGATTGAAAAAAATCCCTTGATATTACAAATAGGTAAGAGAAACAGCCACATGATCCCCCATAGAAAATCCAAGCCATGTGGGTGGCCTTTTACACTGTACACTTTAAGTTGAAGAATTACACAACATGGCACCATTGCCCTAATATTCCTCAGTGTCCTGCTTATCATTCCCTCCTCACTAACCCCTGCCAGTCACTCAACTTTATGTTGTCAACACAGTTTTGTGTTTTCTAGAATGTCATATAATTGGGAGCATACATTATATAAACTTCTTGGGTTAGTTTCTTCCACTTAGTGATATATATATATATATATTTTATTCTTAAGTTCTTTTTGTGAGACCAAGATGAACCTAAGAAATGCCAACGCCATCTTGGCCTGTGAGTGAACTCCTCTTATACCCCTCCTCTTACAGAGTTCATTTTTGTAACTGCTTTTTCTGCTTCTGCAAACTTGCTTCATTGCTTCTCAGAAAGGGATGGTGCCTGGTGCCTCCCTTTCCCATGAATTGTCCTAACCTGACAAGGCAGAAAGACAGCTGAGTGGTGAAAAATATTTTGCAACTAGTCAAAAAACATGTTAACCTCCCCTTGAACTTCTCTTCTTTAAATAACACCTATAAAAGCTATGTTATAACACCCTATAAAAACTGTGCTGTTCCTGGACTCAGGGCTTCACTTCGCTTAGGGAGTGGAGTCCACGTGCGTGAATAAACTCCTTTCAGTTTTAACTTTGTCATTTGTCCCAGTGTTTGATGATTTACCAGCTTGCTTGGTACAATACTTTTATTGGTACATTTTAGGTATACAGTACATTTACATTTATCATTGGGTGTTTGTACCTCTACATGATGTATCTTGAGTCTTATTTTTTCCCCACTAATGATTAAAATGAATAATTGATAATTTGAAATAGGAAAAAAAGGTCCACCTAGTGATATTTATACAAGTTTCTTATCTGCCTTTCCATGGCATGATAGGTTGTTTTTTGTAGCACCATATTATAGTCTATCACTTATACACACCATAGTTTATTTATCCATTTTCATAATAAAAGATGTCTTGGATGCTTTTGAGTTTTAGTGATTATAAATAAAGCTGCTATAAATATTCTTGTGTAGGTTTTTCATATGGACATGAATTTTCAATTCATTTGAGCAAGGAACATGATTGTTATTCATATGTAAAAGTATGTTTACTTTTGTGAGACAAACCGCACTGTCTTCCAAAATGTCTGTACTGCTAGCAGTGAAAAGAGTTCCTGCTTTCCCTATAATCACCAGAATTTGCTATTGTCAGTGAATTGAGTTTTGGCCGTTAATAAATGTATAACTGCACCTCACTGTTGTTTCACTTTGCATTTCCCTAATGATATGTGAAGTTGAACACCTTTTCATGTATTTTCTTGCCATCTGTATATTTTCTTTGCTTAACTATCTATTCAGGTCTTTTCCCCATTTCTAAATTCAAGTTGTTCATTTTCCTATTGTTGGCTTTTAAGAGTTCTTTGTGACTTTGATTGACAGTCCTTTATGAGATGAGCCTTTTGCAAATATTTTCTCTGTCAATGGCTTGCCTTCTCATTCTCTTGATTTTCATCACACCTGAATATATCTTAATATACTATTTTAAAGAAAAAGTTTTTAAACTGTGATCTTTGCAAATTGGTTTTGATATGTAAGATAATTGATAAAAGATGAAAGAAATATGAGTCGGGAAGCTTAGTACTTGTTTATCCCAAAGGTGGAAAGATTGGTGGGCAAAGTAGCAGACAGAAAATGTCCACATAGCCGTAGAAGATGAAGAAAAAGATTTCAGCATTTGCATCTTATTTTGAGGTAAGAGAACTAATTAGACACCCAGGACTAGGTTTATTTGACAGAGACAGAGAATGAATGTATAAGGAGCTTCTGGGTATGAGATTCATGATGAAGCAGCAGACAGCTCAAGATAAGGCAACTTCTGGTGGAATCGGTCCATTTAGAACTAGGCTCTGGTCATTAGATTGGATAGCACTTTTTCCTAATGCTTGGTATTGTGGAGAAGAGCATATCTTGGTCACAAATCTAACTACCACAGTAAATCTATAAAATAAGACTTCTGTGTTAAACCAGAACAAGTTACATTTGGGAAAACAACTGGGCATATATTCTTTACCTCTAGTTTATTAGCTGTCCCAAAAGATTAATCATTGGTTACCAACTGAGAATGTCCAAGCACTTCTCACCCTTCTCTATAAACTTTCCGCTACCTTTCCAGCTACTTCTTGTTCATCTTTTATGGCTCACATGCAATTTTTTCAGAAAGCTTCCTCTGTTCCACCCAAGTTAACTCAGTGCACTGTTGATTATAACGTAAAATCTTTAAAGAGATTTATATAAATTAATCTTTCATAAATTCAGGACAATTTATGTAGGTTTTTGTGTTTGTTGAACAATCGATCTTCCTGCCTGACTAGTAATATTAGAATTGTAAGGCTTTATTGTTATGTGTACATGGTATACATTTGTATCTCTAATTCTTCACATAATGACAAGTATAATAATTAATACTAATATAATAAATACTTGTTTATATGTATTGAGAGAATCAGCAACAACTGGGAGCATAAAGTGTCAAACTCATATGGAAAATTCCTATTAAATCTGAAGAGATAAAGCAGACAGTCAAGTGTGAGTACCTTGATTAGTTTCATTATAACTGAGCCATGCTATTTTCTTTGAGAATAGTATTTTTTGAGCCCGTAGACTCTGCATTTATGCTAATTGATCTGATTGTAAATTAGTAAATGTATTTTGTCATTTTATGATGCATTATCCATAAGAATAGTCTTTCAGGTGGAAATCAAGTATATTTTAATTAGTCCCACTAAACAAAATCAGATGATCCAGAAAAAGTCGTATTTTGAAAGAGGCTTCATTTATACTGAATAACAATGCCCTATGAACAGCCACTAATTATAGAAAATTAAAAAGAACATTATATGAGTGCACATTAAGTTAGATGATTTTTAATCATGAGCTTTTAAAGAAATGGGTTGAAGGTATTGAATAAATTTAATCCTCTCATTTTTCTTAAATAGCATATATCAAAAATCTGCTTTAGGCACCCTATTGTCATAAAACTCACATTAATTTCTGTGAATATTGGTGAACAGCCAATAGTGGGTGGGACTAATTGGGCCCTGCCTTCTGTAATAAAGAATGCCATCTAACTTTGTTATAGCTTTAGATTAGTTCTTAACTGAAATAGCTTATATGTGACAGTTATTGCTAATGAGAAAGGATATTAAATATGGATTATGTCTTTCATAGTCTAGCTGGCTGGGCATCTTGGACTTAATTCTCCCCATCTGTGATCCTTTACAATACATTAAGCATACCTTCTCAGCAGCAGCGATTTTACAGTTAATCATGCTGAGGAGAGATTGCACTAAACGTATTATCATGACACTGACATTAACCAAATACCTGTCAGAGAGGTTAGGGAACAAAGAGATTAAATCTAGGCTGTGTTTTCAATGGACTTTGAGTTTTTAAGTCAATGGTATCTGAGACTTTCCATCCATCCCAAAGTAGATTGTAGGCTTCCCAGATTACTGTGACATGCAGCCATTTGGTTTGTTACTAAAATTATAATAGTCAATTACTCTACTTGTTTAGGACATTTTAAGACAAATATTCTTTTTATTTCTTGTAATATGTATGTTCTTTCAGTAAAAAAGCAATATGCTATAAGTATATGGAGCTCCAAGAAAGAACATAAGGTTTTAAATCTTCAAGGAAAAAAGTCTAATACTAGTATATATGATAATCTTAGCAACATATGGACTATTCCATAATGATATTTTTAAGTTTTAGAAATGCCATTGCCTCATGTAAACATTTTATAGATTAGATAGCCTTATGTTATGAAAATGTAAGTGTTGATGGGAGATATCAAATGTCTAGAAGAGAAGGGCTTGTCAGGGCCTTGAAACAAAAATGAGACAAAATGACTGCAAAAGATCCAGGGATCTGGCACCTGCATGTAGTAAGCATGTTTGTTAAATCAAATCATCATTGCTCAGCTTTACAAAAGACAGTGATGAAAAGTCTAAAGAGTGGGGCTGGGAGATAGATGGTCCCGCCTTCTACAAGAGAAACTCTAGTGCAGAAGAAACAAGCTTTTAACAAAGAGCAAATATTCTTATGGTTATGGGTGGATTATAGACCAGGATGTAAAGGAGACATTGCAAAAATGAGATTGTGGATCTGTTGCTCTTTAGGAAAAAGTAATACCAGAAGGGCATTGTCCTAGTCTGAGGCATTATCAATCTCCTACTCACTATTAGTACATTGTACATTATCCATTCTATACAGTAGCTTTAGTTCTTCTCATAAAATTCTTCATTTAGAAATGTGTTTCAATTTTGTTTTGTGTATTTAAAGCTTTAACACTTGTATCACTGTTGAATCGAAAATTCTACTTCTAAGAATTATTATCTTTTAATCATGATTTTAGCTAATACATCCAAAGTACTAACCATGAACCAACCATAGTCTACACATTTTACGTACATCTAAAGCTTCAATTATTCACACAGTTATCTTGTGAGATAGATAGAACTGCAGTTCACAGGTGAACAAATTGAGGCATAGGAAGTTTAAGTAGTCTACCTAGGTCATGCAGGTATTGACCCACATAGCATCAGGTATTGTCCTACAAAGCACCAATTCATATCAAAAAGTTTTGTTTGAGGAGTTTTTCTTAACAACCAGAGAATGTATTTTCTCAGAAGGATGGAAATACCAGCTAGAAAAAATTGACAAACCATCTTAGATTTAGTAACTTACATTTTTGAGAAAATTATGTCATATCTACATAACAGATTACATAAAATATTCTTTTATGATATGGAAAATTGTCACACTGTATTTATTAATCAAATCTCTTAGTTCATTTGTGCTGCTGTAACCAAGTTCCTGAGACTGGCTAATTTTTACCAGAAATTTATTTTCTCACATTTCTGGAGTTCTGGAATCTGATTTTTTCTAAGTCTGTTAAGAGCCTGGTTTCTGCTTCCAAGTTGATGCACAAAGCCTCAAATAATGATCTAGAGAATGGAAATATTGTCTTTTCTCAAAGTGAAAAGGACAGAAAGTATGATAAGAAACTAATTGCTTCTATCAAGCCCTTTTACAACAACATTTAATTGCATTCATGAGGGCAGAATTCTCATGATTAAGTAGTCTCTCCACAGACACACTTCCCAATAGCATTGTAGAAAAGATTAAGTTTTAACATGAATTTTGGATGAGACACCATCCTCAAACCATAGCATTCTGTCTCTGGCCCCTCAAAGTTCCTATCCTTCATAGAGACAAAAAAAATTTGTTCCATTCCAATAACTCCCAAAAGTCTTAACTTGTTCCATCATCATCCTTAAAGTGCAAAGTTTCACTGAAATATCATATGGGTGACACTCAAGATCTGATTCATCCTGAAGCAATTTTACCTTTAGCTGTGACTCTGCAAAATTAAATGACTTATGTACTTTCAAAAGGTAATGGTTATCATCCCATGCACAGCTGAGAAGAATGTGTATTCTGATGTTGTGGGGTGGAACACCCTGTGGACATCCACTAAGTCCATTTTTTCACAGGTTTGGTTCATTTCTGATATTTCTTTGTTGATTTTTTTCTCTAGTTGATCAGTCTGTTTGTACTAGCCCACAGAACATGCTTAAGTAAATGCAGAGGAATTGAAATTATTCCATGCATATTATCTGACCATAGTGCAATGAAAGTGGAAAAGAAACCTCAAAAACTGCATAAACACATGGAAATTAAATAACACCCTCCTGAATAACCAATGCTTCACAAATGAAATTAAAGAAGAAATTAAACAATACACACAATTAAATGATAATGCTGATACAACATAACAAAACCTATGAGACATGATGAAAGCAGTCCTAAGAGGAAAATTTATAGAGGTGAATGTTCACAACAGGAAAACAGAATGGGCTCAAATAAACAACCTAATGTTAAACCTCAAAGCCTAAAAAAAAGAAGAACAAGTCAAATTCAAAGCTTGTATAAGGGAGGAAATTATAAAGATCAGAGCAGAAATTAATACAATTGAGACTAAGAAAACAGTTCAAAGAATCAATGAATCAAAGAGTTGGTTCTTTGAAAGATTAAATAGAATTGATAAACCCTTAGCCAACCTTATCAAAAAAGGAAAGAAAAGACTCAAATTCATGCAATTAGAAATGAAAAGGTTGAAATCACAACAGATCCTGCAGAAATCCAGATCATCAATATCTACCTTTAGAACCTGTACTCTAATAAGATGGAAAACACAAAAGAAATGGACAGATTCCTAGATACATATGAATTACCAAGGTTGAATCACAAAGATATAAAAATTCTAAACAACCCAGTATCAGTTAATGAAGTTGAAAATGCAATTAAAAATCTACGAACAAAGAAAAGCCCAGGACCTGATGGTTTCACTGCTGAATTCTACAAGAAATTTAGAGAAGATCAAATGCCACTAGTCTTCAAACTCTTGAATGAAATTGAAAGGGAAGCAATACTTAACTAAAATCATTTCTGGAAGCAAGTACTATTCTGATACCCAAACCAGAGAAAGATCCAATCAAAAAAAAGAACTACAGGCCAATCTCCTTAATGAAAGTAGATGCAAAGATTCTCAATAAGATCCTGGCAAACAATGCTGTGAAGCAGGGATGGTTCAACACATGCAGATCAATAAATGTAACACACTATATCAACAGAGCCAATGAAAAAATTACACGATCATTTCAATAGATGCAGAAAAAGCATTTGACAAAGTCCAAAACCCACTCATGATAGAAAACAAAAAACTCCACAGAAAGTTGAAATATATGGTTTTTGTCTCAATCTGATAAAAGGCATCTATGACAAACCAACACCAACATTGAACTAAATGATCAAAAACTGAAACTTTCCCTCTAAAATCAGAAACAAGACAAAGATGTCTACTATCACCACTCCTATTCAATATAGCTCTGGAAATATTAGCCAGAACAATCAGACAAGAGAAAGAAATAAAAGAACTAAAGATAGTAATGGAAGAATTTAAATTATAATTATTTGGAGATGACATGATTCTTTGCATAGAATACCCCCAAAATTCGACCAAAAGACTTCTAGATTTAATAATCAAATTAAGTAGTGTAGCTGGATACAAAGTCAATATATGAAAATGAATAGCATTCCTATATACAAACAACAAACTCAATTAGTGAAACAAAACCTTTCACAGTAGCACTGAAGAAAATGAAATACTTAGTAACTGATCTCACAAAGGAAGTAAGACAGATCTTTACACTGAAAATTGCAGTACTTCACAGAACTAGAGAAATCATTTCTAGAATTCATTTGGAATCAGAAGAGACCCAGAATAGCAAAAACAATTCTGGGAAACAAGGGAAAGGCAGGGAGCATCAAAATCCCTGGTTTGAAATTATATTACAGAGCTTCTGTGATAAAAACAGGAGTGTACTCGCAAAAAAACCAGACCTGAAGATCAATGGAACAGACTAGATGCAGAAAGAACCCAAAACACACTCAGCCACCTTGTCTTTGACAAAGGGGTGAAACACCTTCACTGGAAGAAAGACAGACTCTTTAATAATTGGTGCTGGAAAAACTGGCTTTCCTCATGCTGAGCACTAAAACTAGACCCAGGTCTCTCACCATGCACTAAATAAAATTCAAAATGGATCAAAGATCTAAATAGTAAAACAGAAACACCAAATCTGCTGGAAGAGAGAATAAGTAGAACGCCTGAGGACATAGAAGTAGGCAAAGACTTCATGAACAAAACCCACTCCACATGGGACATACTACAAAGAATCAACAACTGAGACCTTGTCTCATAAAAAAGCTTTTGCACAGCAAAAGAAATTACCAACACAGTGAAAAGACAACCCACATAGTGGGAAAAAATTTTAGTCAGAGGTTCTTCAGACAAAGGACTAATATCTAGAACATATAAAGAATTGAAAACAATCAGCCCACCCAAATTTAAACACCCAGTCCAAAATGGGCATCTGAGATGAATACATACTTCTCAGATGAAGTAGAAACAGCAAATAAATACATGAAAAAATGTTCAATATCACTGGTCATTCGAGAGGTGCAAATTAAAACAGTGCTGAGACTCCTTCTCACTCCAGAAAGAATGGTTATTATCAAGAAATCAACCCATAACAAATTCTGGAGGGGCTGTGGGGAAAAAAGGAACCCTTCTGAACTGTTGGTGGGAGTTTAGACTGCTGGAACCACTGTGGAAATTAATGTGGAAATTCATCAGAAAGTAGGATTAGAGGTCCCATTTGATCCAGCAATTCCCCTCTGGATATCTTCCTGAAAGAATTAAAAGCATAATGCAATGATATATATACACTCATGTTTATAGTAGCACAGTGTGTAATAGCTAAATCTTGGAAACAGCCCAAATACCCATCAATTGATGAATGGATTAAAAAAAAGATGTATGTTTTTAATATTCAGCCATGAAGAAGGATAAACTTGAGACATTTCTAGGTAAATGGATGCACCTTGAGAACATACTCTCAAGTGGAATAAATCGAACACACACGTGTAAATATCACATTGTCTTTCTGGTATGTGAAACTGAAAGTGAAAATGAGAACCCAAAAGAGTAATAAATATTTTGAAATAGGAAGAAATTGTTCAAAATTATACAGAATGTGAGATTCTGTGTCAATACTTAAAATATTTTATGCAAAAAAGGTATACTATTATTAAGAAATGAGCTGAGAGATAGATTAGCAAATAAAGATATATTGTTTTAAGATCATGATACATGGTGTATTTACCACGGTTACTCTCTAATAATTTTTGTCATGAAAAATTATTTTTTCATAGACTTCCTTTTATATTTTCTTTATTAGTATCTACTTGTAATACATTAAAATCAAAACAACAAAAAATGAAAGACAATGGTGAGGCATACAAAGAAGAGACATTCATATTCTAAAAGAAAGCAGCAAAAAGAAGAAAAGTATAATAAATCCACAGGAAATCCATACCCCAACAAGGCAAAGAACATTTGATCTTGAGGCTTGTTCCAGCTCCTGGATATACACAGGGGACAAATCCCTTTGGGGACCCACTCCCTATTTCCCTACACATAGCCCTTGATACAACTCTCAGGAGTTTCAGTCAGGTGCCTGTTACTCTTTCAGGTTTGCATTGATTTCTGTGTCTTGGAAGCAGTCCTGCACCTTGACTTCATTAGGCTTTGGTGTTGTTGGAGCTTTCTGAGGTAGCCAGGCTCTGTGGCTCTGTTGAGTATTCTTCTACTGGGGACTCTCTACAGTGTAGAGTGTAGGTTCTACTGCTCTGCTTAGACTACAGACCTCTCTAGGTCACCTTTTGACATCTAGATAGCCAGGTATACACAGCGCATGTAATCAGTGTTCCTGTAGAGAAGGGACCACTTGGGCAGCACCAAGGTGCCACCACTTAGGAGCAGCAATTTGAGTGACATTGGCCATCTTAATGGCCATCACAGAGGGGGTGGCCAAGGAGCATTGCACCCAAATACAGGAAGCAGAGGCTTGAGGCAATTCTGGATAGGAAGCCCTGATGTGCCAAACACAAATGGAAATAATTCTCTCAAGGCCTTGGCCCTCTGTGTCTCTGATAGACAAGGCAGCCTCAAAGATCTCTGATAAATCTTCAGGGTCTTTCTCAGCAGCATCGGGCTTCCTTCTGTCCATACTAATATTCTTATCAAGGGGAGTTGGGAGCTTGAGAATGGACTTACTCCTTATCAAATCGATTAGTTAAGGTGAGGACCATATCCTTTCATATCAACCACCTTAACACTCTGGTATCCATTACTATAGTAAAACATTTGAATTAGTAAGTTTATAGAGAAAATTGATTTATTTTTGGATCACAGTTTTAAGGTTTTAGCGCATGACTGATTGGAGCTATTACTTTGAGCCTTAAGACACACAGTGAGTCATGATGGCACAGCAGGCCTCCTCATCACATGTCTCAGTATGAAAGAAAGAAAAATGAAGAGGCTATCATCCCAGTATCCTCTTCACAAACCAAATGACCTAACTGTAGCACCTCTTAAAGCTTCTACCACCTCTCAGTGCCACGAGGTGAGAACTAAGTTTTTTAAAACACTGACATTTGGGAACATTCCAGAAGCAGACTATATACCTACATTTCACAAATAAAGAAACCACAGTTCTAAAAACCAGTAACCCATGACTTTGAATCCCTTTTGTTAAAGCCTCACATTGTGGGATGTTTTTACTTGCTGGCTGATCTCATCAATTCAGAGGGGACTCACGTCAACCCACGTGAGGGTTAGCATCCTTCGGAACTCACTGGGCTACTATAAATACATCTCCAGGCTACAGAGCTCTGCTAGAGTTGCCACTGTTTGTCTTAATCATTAGGAAATGGCTTATAATAAAGAATAGTGTATTTCTCTATATATTTTTTGATTATTTACTTTATAATGTGTGTATAACTCAGAAAGCAAGTTAATCTGAATAATGCTAAATTTTTAGGTTCTTACTGATTTTGCTTGTCCTTTTGAATAAAAACCAAATAATGTGATGAATGCTAACTATAACAAAATCAAGAAGCCTCAAGAGGGATAGTTCTACAAAATAAGTAAAAACATTTTTAAAAAGTGACAAAGATAAACAAATTCCATGATACTAGACTATATCACTTTCTACTAAGTTTAATAAGGTTTAACCTGAATTCTGAGCAATCTTATGAAAATGTCTTTGGAGAGTAGATAGCAAGTAGATTGCTGTTGGCAAATAGTGCTTTGACCAAGGTTTCTGTTACCTTCTTTCCTTCTTGAAAAATGTTTTATCTAGAATAATCATTCTACTTCATACTTATAATTTTTGAGGTTGATTTCCTCTAGAAGTATTTAGATAAATTCCTTAGATATTTAAAATAAGAAATGAGAGATCAATATCAATCCATTTCCTTCTATTAAAAAACATGCTTTCTTACTTCACAATAAGTCTATTATAACTGCTAATTTGAATTTAGTATCTTGAGCCTCTATAAAACAGAATTAACTCTGCCACTGGAACCTTAACAAGATTATATTTTTACCTTGTTTATTCATAAAGCAAATCCAAGATAGTCCTAGAGTCTTTTTAAAAATGTTTATATGCAAAGAAAAAAGTTGACAACTTAGATATTATTATGCAAAGTTACACAAGTTGCTTGTTTGTCTGTATTTTTGCACTGAAACTAAATTTTTATTTTTAACCCCACCGTTATTATAGCTGTACTTATTATACAGAACAGACATCATGCACAGTATATTTAGATTTTTTAGCGGCATATTAAAAAGTACAAACTCTTCTCTGACTTCTAGGAGGTTGGAATCTTCAATATTTTCTATGACCTGTGAATCTTAAACTTTTACTTGAAATGGTTGAATTCTAAAAACAATAATAAATTACCTGAAATGGAGGTTTTAAAATAATACAGTATTGCTAAATTGCCATTATTTTTATCTTTTTTTCTGCGGTGGGGTAAATTCTACCCCATGGAACTTTGTCTTTAAGTTGATCAGTGTAATAAACACACTCTCTGTCACACACACTGATACACACATATAACTCACTGAGCTCTGATAGCCCATTGAAATAGTATTTTTAAGAAGTAGAAGAAAGAGCTAAAAATTAGTCCCAAGTATCACTTGTTTCTATATCCATTATGTTCTAATCTGTAAGAATTTCTCATATTTAAATGTCTCATTCTGTCAAGTTTGTAAATTTTTGCAACACAAAGACTTCTTTCTACTTAATGCGTGCTACATACTTTTTTAATAATTGCATGGTATTGGCTAAAAATACATTTTAGAACAAACCAGTAAAAGTCTAACATTTATTTTCCTCATCATTCTAAAATCTTAAAAATATATTAAAAACTTGCAAACTTTAATTTAAAGTTCACTGGTTATATTATGAACCATTTATTTAAATAAAAATGTATATATGTTCCCTAATAAAATATCTTCTCTGGGACTATGAAAATATGAATTTTTGGTCTCAAACATTTATTTGAAATAAAATACATACAAACATGTGCAAACACAAAATATCCACAAAGTGAACTTCCAAACAATGACTATACCTGGTGCTTTTTATTTGCACCTGTAGATTTTATTACATAGAAATGGAGAATATTAAAAATAACACAGTTAGAGAAATAAAATCATGCAACCAACGTACATAATTCTAGTGTGAAAAACTTTCTTCTTGGTCACAATGTGATGGAAATTAACAACAAAAAGAGTGGAATAATTTCCAAGATGGCCTCCTTCCAAGGAATTTGCTGAGAATATTAGTATTGTCAGTTGGTTTAGAACAATTTTAAAGGAGTAAACTTTATGTTGCTGCTTTTTTCCCTCTCCTGTCCTAATAGGGTCACACACACACACACACACCCATGTGGCTTGGATATATACAATGTGATTTTGATGCAGGATTGCCTTCATTCATTCTTATGATCATTTGACTTACTATTGCAATTCTTGAAGCTCAGAAATGTATTTTAATTGTTTCTTTACTCAGTGGTATTTCTAGCATATTTGACTTCTGGGGCAGATAATTTTTAATGCGCTCCCATTTGACAAAATTATTTCCAGTAATATTCAAAAGTGCAACAAATATTTATCTATGAACTAAAATTTGCATTCATTAGCCAAAAATAGTATATCTGAGAGTTTGCACCCATTTTAGTGTTTTAAATTTCAAACATAAATAAAAATTCCAAGTAATTACATAGAATAATCAGATTGTGGTAACTCAAGTTCTTTCTCTTGATCTTTAGAATGAATTTTTTTGTATATTTGGAAATAGCTGTTTATATGGAAGAATATATAATACCACAGAGGTTAGAATCACAGATGGGCACTTAATTGTATAGCAAAGCTTTCAAAATTAATTTCTCTACAAATTAAAATGCCAATTAAGTGATCAAAAGATGAATTATTAAAAAGTGTTAATTTGAAGCATATGTGTGTGTGAAGGAGTGTGTTTTATAAAAATTGATCAGAAGTTGCAACAATTGTTTAAAATATTTATACTATCAACATATTTGGGCATGGGGTGGAGTATTTTATCATTGACTTTGTTTACAAATGTCAGTGTATGTTGATGATAAAAAGACTTTCAGTTGCCTTTCTTTATTATCCTTAGTTTCTCTATGGACAAGGCATCCTGTAACCATCTGAATATGGGGGCACCATTCCCAGAACCCTACCCGTGGAACACCACTAATTCCTTTTATTCCCAAGGTCTAGACTGTGTCTGTCAAACCATATATAATCAAAAATTTTTGATAAATGAGTTATTATATTAGTATAGTCCCTTGAGTCTGTTATTTTATGCTTTGTAGATTTTGGGAAAATAGCATCAGACTTGAGAATAATATGACTCTGGTTCTGAATATAATTGTTTTGTGTTAAAACTAAAAGTCACTAAATGGCATGTCTTATTTCTTACAGTTGGAGATTCGAAAAGGCATGTGATACAGTGTGAAGCACTGCTTACTGTATTTTGTAAAACAAGTTTTGGCATCCCAAATAATACATTACAAAGGGGAAATAAATGAGATAATAACATTACCCAATTAGCAGAATATCTGAAACACAATACACATTCGTGGGAATTCATGTCTGTGAGTTCTGTCAGATTTCTGGAGTGGGGCATAAAGAAAGTGGGGAAAAAGAGGAGAGCAGAAGTGTATGAAATGTCACTGTATCATAATTGCCAAACTTATACCCCTATTATTAAAGCACTTTGTACCAGTATCAGTGGAACACTGGAGATTCCTAAAAAAATTGTTTCTCTTGTCTGCATTCTCATTTTAACTGTTGAAAAAAATAGAAAAACATGCTTGCTACAATGGTAACAGTGTTTTTTCAGTGTTTTTTCATACCAGTTTTACCACATAAAAACAAAACTGCTGTTACCTTAAAAATTTTATACTTTATATTTTTAAAGTATATTTTGTACTCTATAAATGAAGAAAAATACTTGGAGTACTAAATTCTTCAGGATTCATTAACAAAATATAAAAATACATTTGGTTGCTATTTTTATGCAGAATGCCTTTCATAATTTAAGTTTTATATTATAGAGTTATTCAAACAAAGGGAGCTGATGATATAATAATGATTACATTTAAAAAAAATAGGTATTAAGAAGGCTGTAAGGATTTACTCTTTTGAATAAATATTTAACATTGTAAAAGAATGTTAAGATATTGACTAACTATTATAAACACAACATATACATTTATAATAAAATTTTTGCAAAATAGCTCCCATCATTCCCATTTCTTTATCCAGGGCCCTAGGTGGGTAAGACCTTCCCACATGGAGTGTGGGCATGGCCATGTGACTAGCACTGGCCAACAGAATAGTAGTGCATGTGACAAAAGCTCAGTATGAAACATTTTTTGTGTTCATTTGAAAATTATTTTTTCTTGCTAATTTGGTGAAATTACCATCATCTGTATGTGGTCCAGGGTAGCCTGGAAACTAATGGGTGCTTATATCATAGTGTTGAATACTTGGCCACCTACTAAATGTACAAAAGCCATTATGTGACTTTCTAGTTAGACTCAAATACTAAGGAGGACAGCCTGGCAGAGATCAGACAGGGCTGCTTAGACCCAGAACAACTGCCCTGCTGACCCACAGAATTGTAGGCTAAATAAATGATTGTTGTTGTATGCCAAAGTCAACAAATACAATATTTTTAGAAAATTTCCAAACATGCAGCCAACACTGTTGGAGCTAGCAAATCCATTCCAAGAGGAAGTTTGCTTTTACTTAAAATAATGACCATATAGGCACAACATGTTCTTTTACCAATAAGCCTAATTGCTTGTACAATTTTTCTAAAGAAACTGCAGAAACCATACCATTTGATAATGTGTTGAACACAATGATGGTACAATTCTAGCAAGAATCTTTGATGAAATACATAGCACAAATCAAGGATATATTCATGTATTGAATACTTAAGTACTGCACATGGAGTTAAGTACTTCCCGTTCATTATTATCGCAGTCGTATTTAAAGACTGAGATACTTTTAATCACCATTTTGAATTTTAAAAATGAATTTCCAGTTTGTTGGCCTAAAAATATCCAATTAGATGGTTGATGAATCAAAAATCAACTGCATGTTTGTCTAACTCAAAAAATATTTAATATTTCTCAACTACAGCTTAAAGAGACCAGAAATATCAAAGATCACTTTTAAAGATAAAAAAGCAATGATCTACTGAAGTGAAACACCAAGAGAAGATGATAGAAACCATAAACTTCATTAAAGTAAATTAGATTCTTGACTCCAATATGGTTAAATGATTCCTGTATATTTTGGGGCTCAGCCTCTGTGTGACAAAGATGGAGGGTGACAGTGGATGAATTTCAGGTGGGATGGCAAGAATATAGAAAATGTCCAACCACATCTTTTCAAACTGGCAGCCATCAATTTCCCAGCATCACATGACTGTTTTTCTACGAAAACCCACAATTTCTTGGTTTTCTAACTTGAGCAATTTTCAAGGAGTTGCTTAAATGAGTACTTCCCTAAACCTAGCAACATGCTTTCTCTCACTTCTTTATTTGGGATGAAAATACAATTGGTATTTAGACTTGCAAGGTTAAAACAAATTCAAACAAGATTCCCTTTAATCAATCCAATAAGACCTAGAGCCAGAATTAAGAATTTTAATGAAAACATCTGAAAAGACTACTGTAGTGTTAAGGAAAATAAAATGTAAGTAACAGTGTTTTGGCACCAGAATGTCTCCAATTACAGAGCAAATGTAAGCTGTTCCTTATCTGACTTTCAGTCACGTACTTCAGATTTCAAGATTACCATTGGTTTTGTATATCCTTATAACTTTTTTTTCTTAACGTATGGTCCTTATTTGCAATATTATGTTTCATTGCATAATTCAATTCGAGCAGGCAGAAGAATTGCATGGTTTGGAAATTTCAATATTTAGAAGAGAATTTTCTTCTTGACCTTATCTACACTGTAGATAATTTTACATGCTGCGTTGAGTACACCATGACTGAAGCATTGGTATAATTAGTAGTTTACACTGTTTTTGGAATCATAAATATGTTATGAGCTCGTGTTATGCACAGAGATTGGGGATCAAGTGTACACCAGGCATACTACTCAGACTTTTTAATGACTTTATCAATTACTTCAATAGTGAGGACTTCCTTGATAGAAAATAACGTAGTTTACATCATCCTTCCCCCTCCGTTCTATATTGATTTAACCTTCTTCCACTTTTCTATCTACTGTCATCTACCCAATGTATCAGATACATTTTCTTTCTTGACTGTTCTCATCAAAGTTCCATGAGGTCACTGGTATTATCCGTCACTGCTGTATACTTAATACCTAAAATGGGACATATAGTATGTTCTCAATAAATATTTTTGAATTGATTAATTAATACACTTTCTGCTTTTTCTATTTACATAACATTTTCCAATGTAATAGGTTTTAAACTTTAGTTTTTTTGAACAGAAGTTTAGAGCTATGAACTGTATTCTTGAGCAATTACTATAATTCTAGTCAAATTATCTTCATTGTATCCCTTACACCTCCATACTTATATCTGGGATTTCTCATGATATATCATATGTGCAACATGAATAAATATACTAACTACATCTATTACATATTTTCATTCCTTCTGATTCCCATTCCTCCCCTCTCTTCCTTCTCTTCTTTCCTCTGTACAGTTTCTCCTCCCTAATCTCAGCTCATAAGGGGGCTACCACTAGGAGGTGCTATTTCCTGCCAGGCACCTAGTATTTTCAGAATGTCTTCCAGTTCCCAGACAAACAAAAGATTTTCGTTTGGGCTCAGGATGACTTCTCTTCCAGAAGGCATCGAGTGCACCAAATCAATTAGAATCCTAGCTAACTTGATTCTGTTTTTACCATTTATCCTTAAATTCAACTGAAAAACACAAGTTATACTAACACATCCCCACTCCATTTTCTCTTAAACTTATGATATGAGACAGCAGGCAGTAAATGAATGTTAATTTCTTTCCAGAGTCTAGAATGGAATGATAGTTTAATATTATGAACCCAAAGATTATTCATTCTAATTTTGTTATTTAATGTATGAGAAAACTGAACCACAGGAGGTCAAGGAACAAGATAAAAGTCAATAAGTAGTAAAAGTAGGTGAAATGATATTTGATATTAAATAAGGTGGTTTGAAATTTTATTTTATTTATTTCCTTATAGTGCTAAAGTTTAAGCCAGTGTTTCACACATGCTAGGCAAATTGTCTACCTCTGAGCTACACTCATAGCCCTGCTGACTGAAAAATTAGTGTCTATATGTGCTTGTGTGCATACAATTACAATTTTCTTCTACTCCCTGGATCATCTCTAGCTAATTAATTCAACAATATCTTGACCCGGGGAGAACATTGGACAGAAGAAACCAAAAAAGGAATAAATTTGCAGTGTTTGTATTTTAGAAGCCTAAAATAAAGGCCTAAGAAGCTGTCTTAGTTATTTTCTCATTGCTGGGACAAAATACCCAACACCTACAAGTTAAAGGAGAACAGGCTTATTTGGGCTCACAATTTATAGGTTTTGGCCCATAGTCAGCTGCCTCCAAGGCAGGGCAGCATGGCACAAAAGAAAGAGTTCATGGCATATCAGACAGGAAGCAATGAGCTTTACTTCTTCCTTCCTTTTTTATTCCATACAAGCTACAATAGCCTATTGGTTGGTGCCATCCACACCCAGTGAGAGTCTTTCCTATTCAGTAAATCCATCTTCCATACCCAGAACTATGCTAAACCAATAAGTGGATTAATCCAGTATCACAAACTATATTAGTCAGTGTTTGCAAGAGAAATGGATGTAATGCAGGGCACAGAAATTTAAAGATTAGCTTACAAAATCTGCCGACATAGTCAAATGTAGAAGAGTGCAAAAATCTGTCCACACACTGGAGATCTGAAAAATCCAGCCTAAGGCTTAGAGGCCATAATAATGCTAGTAGGAGTGCATATCAGGAGGCTGAGGGATCTGTGATGGAAAACCAAAGGGTCTGTTCCAGAAGCCCAAGAATTGGTGCTGGAAGCTGAAGAATCTATGCCAAAGGCTAGAAGACTATGCTGAAGGCAAAGGCAAAGACCAGAGCTCCTCCAAAGAGAATCTTCTCCAAGGAAAATCAGCTGCAATGAAGCTCTTCTAAGGAAAATCACTATGAAATCTTCCCCTCCTATTTTCCTTTTTATACCATTCTGACAACAATCCCCTTTAAGAGAGTCTTCCACACCCAGAACCATGCTGTCTCAATTCATTTGGGCATTCTCACTCAAGTTGACAGTTAATTGATTAACCATCACACACACTCATGATCAAGTCACTCCCAAAAGCCCCACCTATGAGCACCCGGTGCTTTGGGGGGACATCTATATATAAGCCATAACTTTCCACATCTGGCCCCCAAAAATTCATGAGCATCCCTTTATGCAAATGCATATAGTCCATCTATAAGAATTGATAAAATCCTAACAGTTTCAGCATTGCTGAACAGTACAAACTTTCTCTAAGATTTAAGGCACGCTCTTAGCTATAAGCCCCTGTAAAAGTGAAAAGGAAGTTGAACACTTCCAACATACAATGGCACAAGATAAACATTCCCATCCCAAAAGGTAGAAATAGGGGTACAGAAAGGGATGCTACCAAAGAAAGACCAAAGTCCATCAGGGCAAACATTAAATCACATAATTCCACATCTAGTACATGGGGCAAACTATGGCAAGATATGAACCTCAAAGGACTTGGGTGGTCTTGGCCCCAAGGCACTGCCAGTTCTTATAGCTCTCATGAATTTTCTCCTGGGCTAACTTTGTTTATTCCTTGCAGCTTTTCTCAGATGATCCATGTGCTTGGTTTCTCAAGCATTCTGGGGGTCTTTACTGCACTTTTGACTTCACACTTACAGCTTTCTACACTGCCTTCTCAGCGACAAGCTACCTAGTCTGCCAAGCCTTCTTCTGAAGTCTGGGTAGCAGCCTTTCTGTTTTCATAACTCCTGCACCTAAAACCAGCATCATGTGGGTGAAATCAGGGTCTGCTGCCAGCTGGAGTAGTAGCCAGGCTTCCTTCTCTCTTGGTTGCAGGATGAACACCTGGAAGGCTGAGCATTTTGATCCCAATATGGAGGACCAAATACACTAGACTACCACAATTCTGGAACAAAGTGCCCAGGGTCTTTTTTCTCAAAGCAAAGTCTTTCAGCATTGCAATTTTGAGGCTGCAAAGGGTAGAGTCCTGTGGGTTCTTGTGATACCCTGAGAACATCTTTTCAATTTTCTTGTTTGACTGTAATTGGCTTTTTATTGCCAACTCTTAACTGTGGCACATTAGCTTATCAAGCTCTCTTTGAATGGACCCCCATCTATCTACCTCTCCAAAATTACTTCCCACTGTGTTACTTGTCTACTATGCCAACCCCGTTGTCTTGACCTATGGTTTGGTTTCTCAAATGTTCCAAGATTTTCCTATGTTAGGTCATTTTTTTCCTAACTTTTCCTGCTTCTCAGTATGCACTTTCCTTTAAACTTTCCACATTTCTTTTTTGCCATGCAAATCTCAACCTAAATGTTCAGATCACTAGATTTACTGGAACCATTCAACCATTCTCCTATGTAGAAAGTCTATTCACACAGATGATTATAGAGGGTGCATTTGTTTGCTTGATTGTGATCTGTCTTCTTTATTCAATTATAAACCCAAGAAAGCTTTTGTTGTTTTTTCAGTGTCTGCATCCACAATGCCTGTCACACTGTTTAGTTTATAATAATCAATTTGGTAATGAATGGGTGGGTGGATGGATAGATTGATGAATCTTTGTCTTTGGACATTGCTTGGATCCTATCTGGAATTTTCAGTGTTCAGGGATGCTTATAAGAACTTGCTAACAAAATTTTTGCAGAAGTGGTAGATGTTCCCCCAACACTAAGTTCCTTCATAAAGAAGTACCTAGAACCAGGGTTAAGAAGGTTTTTGTAAAGCTAGAAGAGATAATGGTTAAATAATAATAGGAGATGCAGTGTATTATCACTATTCCTGGTTTTACTATGATATCAATAATGATAGAGGTCCAGGGACTTAGCTCAGTGGTTCCAGTGCCTGCCTCATAAGCACAAGATCTCAAGTTCAATCTCTGGTACCAAAACAAAAAAATAATAATGATGGAGCCCCCTCCCAGTACCAAGAAGGTGAGCCTTTTGGGCTACCATATCACTGCCCCCAGCACCAAGGAGCCCCCAAAGCCCTGAGGAGCTGACCCTTTCATGTTTCTGTACCACTGCCACCAGTGCCAAAGAACAGCCCCACAATGGTGAGGAGCTGAGCCTTTCAGGCTGCTGTACCACCACCGCCAGCACAGAGGAGCAGAGCAACCCCCCCCCCAGCATGGAGGAGATGAGCCACACATGCACCAACAGCACACACAATCACCCTCCCCACCCACCGACCCCCTATAGAAATGAGAAGACACATAAACAAGTCTCAAAACCAGACTTCCAGATCACCTAAAGAAACCTCAAAGGGAAATGAGATGGAAAAATCTGACACTCAACCACCTGGGTTCACTGAACTGGCAACAAAAGAGGATCTGGAAAAAGTGAAATCAGAAATAATTTCCCAGATAACAGCACAGATTGTACCTATAGGGCAAGACATGATTAATAAATCTAGAGAGACACAGATTTAAAAAAAAGAGGAGCTGAGGAACATGATGGAATCCCAACATAGGAAACAAATGGAATCCATAAAACAAATGCAAACAGATTTCCAGGAGAATAAAAACCCCATTGAAAGTTTACACAGCAGAATGCGCCAATGTGAGGATAGAATTTCAGATATAGAAGATAAGATTGCAATTAGTGACCAGGAAAAGAAAAATTGCTTAAAATTATAAGGGAACACGAGAAATCAATCCAGCAGCTGCTAGATGATGCAAAGAAGAATAACATAAGATTGATTGGAGTTAGTGAAGAAACAGGAGAGAGTGCAGATGACATTAAAAAAAAAACTGTACAGAGAAGTGATGGCAGAAAACTTTCCAAGCAGGGGAAAAGAACTTGACATACAGATAAGTGAAGCGTATAGGACTCCAACTAGCCTTGATCAAAAAATATCTACACATAGGCATATAATGGTTAAAATTCCAGAAACCCAACAGAAGAACAAAATTCTACAAGCAGTTAGAAAAGAAACTAATCACATACAAATGGAAGCCCATCAGAATCACAGCAGACTTCTCAACACATACCATCAAGGCAAGAAGAGCTTGGAGTGACACATTTGAAGCCCTAAAGGAAAACAGCCTCCAATCCGGATTGATGCACCTTGCAAAACTATCTTTCAAAAAAAAAAAAAGGGCTGGGGATTTAGCTCAGTGGTTTTATCACCTGCTGTGCAAGCACAAGGACGTGAGTTCAATGCCCGGTACCAAAAAAAAAATAAAAATAAAAAACTATCTTTCAAAATTGATGGAGAAATAAGATACTTTCATGACAAAGAGCACTTAGGAACTTCATAAATACCAATCCAGCACTCCAAAAAATCTTAGGTAATATCCTAGGAAAAGACAATGATGATCACAACTCCAGGAAGCACAGCAAAATGAATCCATCAGGCATGACAAGAAATTAAATGCAAAGGGGGAGAATCCAACAAAAAGAAAAAGTCATGACAATGATAAATCAATACATATCAGTTATAACCATCAATGTGAATGGTCTCAATTCACGAATCAAAAGAAATAGACTGGCAGAATGGGTCAAGAAGCAAAATCCAACAATATGCTGCATACAAGAAACACACTTAATTCAAAAAGAAACTCATAGACTGTAAGTTAAAGGGTGGAAAAAAATACTCCATGTGACAGGAATGGGAAAAAAAGCAGGAGTAGCTATTCTCTTGGCTTATCAATCTGATTTCAAACCAACACTGATTAAGAGAGACAAAGAAGGACGATAGATCCTTGTAAAGGGAAAAATCCAAGAGGAAGAGATGACAATCATAAACATATATGCACCAAACACTAGTGCACCAAACTAAATAAAACAAATACTAATGGAGATGAAAAATCAAATAAGCACTAACACAATAGTAGTGGGGGACCTCAATAGCCCACTGTCACAGATAGATCAACTAGACAAAAAATAAGCAACAAAATGAGAACTCAATCAACTCTTGAACAAATGAACTTAACAGATGTTTACAGAGTGTTCCACCCCACAAAATCAGAATACACATTCTTTTCAGCTGGACATGGGTCCTTCTCCCAAATAGACAACATAGAACATATTTAGGTAAGTGCAAAGGAATTGAAGTTATCCCCTGTATATTATCAGACCATAGTGTGATGAAATTGGAGATCAATAGCAAAAGAAACTGCAAGAATTTCATAAAAACATGGAAATTGAACAACACATTTCTGAATAACCAATGGGTCACAAGGAAGTTAAAGAAGAAATCAGACAGTTCCTACAAGTAAATGACAATGACAATACAACCTATTGGAATCCATGGGACAAAATGAAAGTGGTCTTATGAGGGAAATTCATATAAGTGAGTACTCATACTAGGAAAACAGCAATCCCAATTAAGCAACCTGATGCTGATCTCAAGCTCCTAGAAAAGAAGAGTAAGACAAACCTAAAAATCATACAAGGGAGGAAATTATAAAGATCAGAGGAGAAATAAATGCAATGGAGACTAAGAGAATGATACAAAAAAATCAATGAATCCAAGAGTTGGTTCTTCAAAAGAATGAACAAAATTAACAAACCCTTAGCCAATCTTATCAGAAAAAGGAAAGCAAAGGCCCAAATCCATGCAATTAGGAAAGAAAAGGATGAAATTGCAACGGACCCAGCAGATATCCAGAGGATCATCAATAACTACTTCGAGAACCTATATGCCAATAAGATGAAAAATACAGAAAAAATGGACAGATTCCTAGATAAGTATGAATTACCAAAGTTGATCAAGAAGACCTAAAAATTGTAAACAACCCAATATCAATTGATGAAATTGAAAATGCAATTAAAAATTTACCAACTAAGGAAAGCCCGGGTCCTGATGGTTTCACCATTGAATTCTCCAAGTCATTTTGAGAGGAACTACTGCCACTAAACTACTGTTAAAACTCTTCAGTGAAATTGAAAGGGAAGCAATACTCCCAAATACATTCCTGGAAGTAAGCATCACCTTGATCACCAAAGCAGAGAAAGACCCAACTGAAAAAGAGATCTATAGGCCAAACTCACTAATGAACATAGATGCAAAAATCCTTAATAAGATACTGGTAAATAGAATGCAGAAGATCATCAAGTTCATAAACCCTGACCAAGTAGAATTAATCCCAGGGATGCAGGAATGCTTCAACATATGCAAATCAGTAAATGTAATAAACTATGTCAATAGAGCCAAGTACCCAAACCATATAATCATCTCAATAGATGCAGAAAAAGCAATCAACAAAATCCAACACCCATTTGTGATAAAAACCTATGACAAATTGTAATAGATGGTCTCCGCCTCAATCTGATAAAAG
>NW_004624750.1:14998075-15016724 GCF_000247695.1 Heterocephalus glaber | reverse complement strand
AAGGGAATGGAATTAATATGAGAAAAAGAAAAAATGGAAACAAAGTCTTTGTAAATAGGGAGGGAAGGAGGGGTTGAAGGGAGGGCAGGGGAAGGGGGAAAAAATAAGAACCAAGAGAGCTTATGTAAGGGTGCAAATTTCCAGTGATGAATGTCACTATATTGTATACCTAAAATGTACCAATAAAATTAATAATGATGAATATTTTCCTTCATAATAGTCATCACTAAGTGTAATGTAACATTATTACTGATAATAATATCATTAATTTTTTATTAATTATTTTACTTATTACTAATCATTATTAAGTTGTAGTTAACATTGAGAATAGTTATTCATTACGCATTAAGGATGTGCTACACAATAGTCTAAACACCACAGATATTTTTATTCTTCACAACAATTCTAAGTAATTAATTTTATAGCTCTTACATAACTGATGAAACTATGACCCATAAAAATTCACAGCTAATTATTTTCCGGAGTTTGAGTCCAGGTAGTCTGTCTCAAAAGTTTATGGTGTTTGCAAAAGGCCTGACATAAAATAAATGTAAATTAGTTTTCAATAGTATTATACACTTCATTTGTTAATTTGGCTCTTTATTATCTGTATGAACTCTTTACACAGCTTTTGTCATATTTGTCACCAAGAAATATCTTTCAAATTTAATAACATATTATTTGGAATATTACAGCAACTACGGAGATATTGGGGGTCCTTTATTTATTTAAAAAACAGGGGCTGGGGGTTTAGCTCAGTGGTATCTCCTCCTGTGCAAGCGCAAGGACCCGAGTTCGATCCCTGGTACCAAAAAAAAAATCTTTTGTTCAGATGGTGTTAGATTAAATTCACTCCCTCATGTGAGCAGTTTAGCCAACATATGCAGCTAACCTCCAAGAAAAAAGCCACATGCCACTGGAAATTCTAAAATGGCCATATCAGTTTTGGATATTTGACCCATGTATTGTAATCTCCTAAATCCATGAGGCCCACCAATCCCAGAAATAAAGAAGGCCAAGCTATACCTGCAGCATTTGGCCAAATTAATTATCTTCTGAAAACTTCAGAGCAGTGGTATCTGTCAAGAGCGTGTTGTGTCTGGGGTTTATTTCATTGTTTTTAAATTGTACTTTAGAAAAGGCATCTGGGTGTTTTGCAGTGCCTTATGTGGGGACAAATGTAATACATAGAGCTGATATGACACAGTAGGAAATTGGGCCACACTGTCTCCCAGTTTCAAAGAATGATACCAATAAAGCTTTTTATGAGCCTAGTTATGCTGCTCTGAAATGATCAGCTTCTATCCTACTAAAAATATTGTGCACATGGTTCTAATCAGAAGTATGAGCTAGAGACAGCTCAAGGTCAGGGTAGGGACAGGTTTCTAGAAAAAAAAAAGACATCCTTTTAAATTTAATTTATAAGAGTTAAAATGTAAAAACCTCAAAAAGAAAATTTAAGGGTTTATCCTTACTCTTTACTCAGTAGTGGAATTACACATATGAACAATCAGTGACCCTTGGAATTTTGGCTGACTTCCCAGGTTTCAGTCAACTCTTTTTCCTCTGTCTTTATCCATTTTAACCATATCTTGATTTGTATTCCAAAAATGTGATTATATACTAGTACATATATTTCTAGATTAAGATATACTTAATGTGTGAACATCACATCCTGCTTCTTATCAAAAGACCAAACATAAGTCAACAGAAATAAGCCTATTTTATAATGTGAAACTGAGGGATCAGAATGTGAATATAATTTACCTTGTTTAATTTTGTTTTTGAAAATAGAGACAGGAAAATAGAAACATAGACACTGGAGGGATGCAGTAATTTCAGTGTGAATCACATTGGGAACAGGAGGAAAACTATTCTTAAATTACATAGTATATATTTTAATACATGACATCTGACATGTAGTATGCAGAATTTAACAAAACAGATAAAATCTGGACTTTTACATAATGAATATTTCATTGCAGATATGAAAATATTTTTCCAGTACATATATTAAAAATGCATTTCATTTCTATCTGATGAATTAAGTGTGGTTTTCAAACATTAGTGTGCAAATAACAAGTTGGGATGTTTATTTCTCATGCACACTCCTAAGGTTCTTCCAAAGTATTTGACCTAGTAATTCTGAGAAAAGGCTTAAGAATATGCATTTATAGCATGTACCCTTGGACCATGATCCACATCTATACTGTATCTTGCACCTGGGGAAAGAAATCTCATTTTCAGTGTTTTGCTGAATATCTACTGTGCTGCTTTTACAAATGATTTCTTACACCTATCTTTTCAGTTCAGTGTTCTCCACATTTTATTGATAGACCAAGGTAGAAGCAGATGTTTTTTATAACTTAAAACAAATAAAGAATAGAATCAAAATTCAGACAGAGGTTAATAAGTCCAAAAACGCTGTACTTTCTTGCTTAGTATGACTATCATGATAAGGATGTATTCATAAATAATATTAGTAATTTTTATGTTGAGTATTAATAGATTTAACAAAATGTCAGGAGATGGTAATATTATAAGGATGTCATCAAAATTCTTATTAGAAAATGAAAAACATTGGAGAGAAAAGATAAACATTAGACTAAGAAAGTGGTTTCAAATGAGAAGCTAAATTTCATTTTCTAATTCAGTCAGTTGTTATGAACAAGTATGGCATGCCCATAAACTGATTACCAAATTCTGCTTTATCATTGGTTTAACAAAGTTGCTTTTTTAAAATTTATAGGAAGGTTCATAATAGAGTTAAATTAAAACAAAAGAACAAAATAATTTCTTAGCAAAACTTAACTCAGCAATTATTATTTTTATATTCTTGAATTTTAGAAATTTATCACAGAAGTTTAAAAAGCCAAATTTTAGAAATTCAGAATGCATTGAGCACGTTGCCAAAATTCTAAACTGGCTCCCAAGGTGATGGCCCTTAATCTTGAACGCAGGCATAATTTCCTCCCTTGGAGTGTAGGAGAGCCTCCCCTAATCAGATGGTAGTTGTGAGAACAGAAGAAGTCATAGAGGTTCAAAGTCAGAGAAATTTAGGGAAGGGGCCACATGGCAAGGCCCTCTCAGAGGTCTCTGGGAGCTGAAAGCAGCCTCTAGCCAGTAATCAGCCAGAGAACAGGGAGCTAGCTCAGCGCCACAACCACAAGGAACTGAATTACGCCAGCAGCCATGTGAATTTGAAATAGGACCCTAAACTTCAGAAAATAGCCCAGCCAAGTTAATATTTTGATTTCATCCTGATGAGATCCTGAGCAGCTGTATTTCTGATCTACGAAACCATGAGAGAATAAATTTGAGTTATTTTAAAACTTTTGCCTGCCTTATATGTTGTGATATGAGTTTAAAAAAATACAAGTAACTACTATATATCAATGCTAATCTGTGCACAACAGTAATCATAACAAACCAAAAATCTTTACCCTAATGGACTTAAGACTGTAACGGGCATAACTGACAATATACATAAAGTAGCAGAAATGTTGACACAAGTTTTCAAGCACAGCAAGAGCTATACAGAAAGTAATGGAGGCCAAGAGAGATTAGACTGATGGACTGGGTGGTATTTTAACCAGAGCATTCAGGAAACAATTATCTGAAGACATGGGGGTACTGCCAAGGCCAAAATAATACAAATTAAGCAGCAAATAAATACGAAGGTCTGGATTTTATTTCAAATCCTTTAAAGAGTTGTGGGCATGAAGGGAAGTATTTGCCTGAGTTACAGTTGGAGAAGATGTCTAGTGAGGGGAATGGAAGTGGGTTGAAGGGGAGAAGAGTCGGATCATCCCAGCTGGATCCTGCTCACAGAAAAGATTTTGCCATCATTTGGGCAAAATTATGAAGCACTGGGCTCCAGGGAGAATTACTAGGCTTGGAAGAAGGATTTCGCATAGTCTTATCACAAGTCATGTACTACTGAAAAAGTCTGTAAAATAGAAGCCCGTAGTTTATGGGAAAGAAGTTTTTCCTTAGGTTATTTCCAAATCCAAGTAATGCAGAGCTTTAGTATTATATGGGTAGAAGGAGGGCAGTACGGAAAAAAGAATACAGATGATGATGATGGAAAATTTGATAACAAAGCCAAAATAATTTTTTAAAAACTGTGAATTTCAATGAATTAGAGTAAGTTGAACTTTAAATTCTTGCATATTTATTTCAAATTTATTTCTTAAGATTACCCAAAGTTACATTCAAAGCTTGGCAATCTCATTTTTTTCTCTAGTGATAAATCATAAAAACTCAGTTAATTTCTGTTTCAAAATCCATTTTGAACCAAGTAGCACTTACTACATAATTAACATATAATCAGAATAAGTGTTAGATTTTAGAACCTGGAAACCTCCACAGTCATTATGCCTAATGACATGAACAGTAGTCTACAATGACAGAGAGGTAGATATGATATATGTTTGTGTATATTTTCAAATGTGAGCATTTACTTCTGAACATCTGCAGATAGTAAGGAATAAGCCTATATACAGAAAAATAAATTTGAGGAGTTTCCTTCAGAAGTAATTAACAGCAACATGTAAAATTTAAAACATGCTTTCAAATAAAATTTCCAGCTCTAATTAATCCCAAAGAGAGCACATGATTACAATGGCATAGAATAGAAATTTCTTGCCTCACTCCTTGCTTTCATCTTGCTATTTTCCTCCTCTCAGCAAGCTAAATTCAAAATTTAGAAAAATATAATATAACCACACATTTATGACACCAGTTACTGATAACTTAAAAGCCCTTGAATGTTATGCAGTCAAATCAACATTCTTTACCTTTCAACTGGTGGGCTTGAATGATTTTGATTCAGTCATAGCTATAGAATCCTTTTCTTTTTTTTCGGTACCTGGGATAGAACTCAGGACCTTCCACTTGCCAGGCAGGTGCGACACCACTAAGCTACATCTCAGACTGAGAATGTTAATGTTAAACTGGCCTTTGAAGAGCACTTTTGATTTCAATACCTAGGATTCTGACCAGCTTTAGTGATACTGTCACTACACTGATTTTCCCTTCTTCTGAATTAAAGTTAGTTTAGTAAACATATTATCCATGGGAAGCAATTTTTCCATTACAATAATAGACTTTGGCTAAATACCATTTATTCCAAACACCTGAACTTGTTATTATCTGAAAAAAATTATCTTTGTATGAAAATAAAGTAAATACCAACAAAACATTTTAAAAAAACTATACTCACATTGTATTATTGCTCAGGAGCAGTGGCAGGAATAGTAGTAATAGCAGCAGCAATAACTCAAGATTTTCTACCTCAGCCTCAAATAAATAATGACATTTATTTGTTGTGGACCCTGCCCTATGCCTTGTGGGTGCTTAGCAGTATTTCTGGCCTCTACCCAGTAGATTCCAGGACTCTCCCTCCAGTTGTGACAACTAAAAATGTCTCCAGACATTGAAAAATGTCCTCAAAATTAACCTCTGGTTGAGAACCACTGGTAGTAGCTATTGCTTATTCAGAATGTATGAGGCCTAAGTAAAAGGTGGCAGAATTTACATCCTAAAACATGCCATTTTGGCATAAGTATTATTTTGAGCCAAAATCACTCGAGAGACAGCAGGTGTGAAAAGAATACTCTGATTTCCTCTTTTTCTTCCAGAAAGAAGATAAATCTCATGTGGGAGATTGTCCTTTCTTTACCAAGAGGAAAACTACATTCTTATCACCAGGGATGGGAAGTTTAGGTAGGGAGAAATTCACACAAACAAATATTACAAAGTTTCCCTTATTTTCCTGATCTCTTCTCCATGATCAACTACTGTAGCCCAAGTTTCCTTCTTTACTAGGTTTTCACCACATAATAGTTTTTTGTCCAAATTCAGTATATAAATATTCAACTCTAACCACAGCATTGAGTCTTCGTTTTCTTAGAGGCTTCTTGTGTCATATCAAATTTTATTAAACAAATTTGTATGCCTTTCTCCTTTTAATCCATCTTATGTAAATTAAATTTGTATGTCCCACCAAAAACACTAAGAAGGTAGAGATAAAATGTTTTCTCTCCTACATAAGCAAAGTTTAAGCACTTTACGAAGTAAATTTAATCTTCAGAATGATCTTACTACGTAAATTTTGTTTCATACCTATTTCACAAATTGTGGAATTTGTGGCAGAGAAGTTAATTAGCATGTTGTGGCAGGGAGAGTTCCTGGTGTTAAGCAAAGGAAGTTTATAAAACAGAGTAATAAATCGTTTCTGGTCTCTCATTTTTCCCTCATTCTTCAGTCTCTTCCTCAAACACAGCTACTTGTGTGGTTATTTCCCAGCCCTTGGTAGTAATCCAAAAGTAGATGCTGCCTGATGTGTAACTGAGTAACAGGTTTTATTGCCTGCTAGAAGTATATACTATTTAATAAGGAACTTAGAATAAATTTAACCACCTTTCAAGAGTTCTATCCTGTATCAACAAAATAAAGGATAATATTTTGTATAGTATTATTTGCTGATTACCTTTTCAAAGAGAAATAGTGAAATTTGTGAACTGTGCACTTCATAAATCTTTATACTCGATTTCAATTTCAATTCTGCCCCTATCTAACCATAACTGGTAACATCTAGGCATGTGTCTCTGCATGTAAATTTAGAGGGTTGGGCTAAATATCTAAGACCCATGGCACATCTAACGTTCTATGAATCACTGAATCATGCTTACCCCAATTATCCCACAATATTTATAAAAATAAAGAGTTAAATCAGTGTTTCACTTGGTCTACAATTTTTAGTTTTGGAAGAATTTTTCTCATTTAAAGATTTGAAATTTGGATCATCCATCAGTCTTCTTCTGTCAGTCAATAAGCACAATACAGGCTGGGGATTTAGCTCAGTGGTACTGTGCCTCCCTTGTAAGCACAAGGTCCTTAGTTCAATCCCTGGTACCAGAACAAAACAAAACAAAAATAAGCACAATACAGTATGAGAACACCTTGCTGGAGGCAGCTCTATGTTAATTTTACGAGGTTTGTTAAAATTTTGTTAAAATTTGCACGTTAGTCGATAGAGTAGTTTATATCCTTGAGATGATTTAGTACAGTTCTGTATTTGAATGTCCCTTTTGTTTTGAATGAGGAACAACCACTGGTGAGTAGATTGAGGTTGACTAGCAAAATAGAACAATGGATTCAAACGTACAGAGCTGGGATATTTCAACAGCCAGTTTAGCAACAAGAAGAGGAAATAAAGGTTTTACTTTCTGGATTTTACTTTATCAAACTTAAAAACAAATTGACTTGGCAATGAAATTCATTTCATTAAGTCTACTAAAATTTATTATAACCCTAATTCAACAAAAATAGACGAGAAGGTAATATATTTACTTCTTTTAAATCATTTCTGTAAACAAATTATATTAAAAATTCTTTATGAGTTTCCATTTTAAAAGATATTCCTGAAAAACACAAAGAATTAAAACAATACTCTAATTCTTTGAGTTTTCCTTTCAGATACTGAAAACTTATATTTGAATAAAACCACACAACATATCATAGGACAGCATGACCCCAAATCTATAGCAAAGCCATTTCTTAAAGTGCATTCAACTCAGTATTTTGATTATATTTAGATTATGGTTAAGGTTATTGAATATTTGACAATAATAGCTTTGAAAAAAAGAAAAGAAAAACACCTTTTCATTTAAAGTTTGAGTAAGGCTACTATGTCTATTTCCATTTCACTTCTAGAATGATTTAATCCTTGACTTCTTTAAGTTAAATAACTTGTAAGTCAATAGTAATATTGTATATTCCTTTCAACACTGTGTATTTTTATATATAAGATATAAGGTATATTTATCTTTATAAAGACAAAGATTAAATGTTTGTCATAATAGTAACTTTTCAGGTATAGTATAATAGGCACTTATAGGAAAAGTCTCCTATTTCTGGTGCAACAAATTATGACAAATTTGGTGGACTGGAGGCTAAAAATAAAAATGGGTCCTGCAGGACCAGAGACAAGGTAGCAAGAAGGCTGCGCTCATTCTGGAGACTCTAAAGGACATCTGTCCCTTGCCTTTTCCAACTTCTAGAAATTGCCTCCCATTTTTGGTTTCTGGCCTTTTCCAGCAATGGCACTCTGTCTTCCACTTTCCTTTTCATATCTCCTTTCCTGACTCTTCTGTTTATTGTGATTAAAAATTTGTGTGAATGCAGTGGACTAATTGAGATAGTCCAAGATAATTTCCCTAAAACCCTTAAGTGCATCTACAAGGGCCCATGTATATTGGAATATTCTCAGATGTGAGGATTAGGACAAGGACATCTTGGGAATGGAGCATTATTTTGTCTACCAAGATATCACTATTCTACTATTTCCCTATTTACGTATAGTCTAGGTTAAATGATGCAACATGGAAACCTAAAATACAGTGATGAGCAAAATTAATATAAAAATTCTCAGTAGAGGGTTTTTATTTTTAAAATTCTTATGTGAAAACTGTCATTGTTCTAGAAAAGATGCCAACCACAGTTATTCTCCAACCCTAAAATCTCCAGTCTTTGTAAAAGTATCTTGCCAACATTTGCACTTAGAAACAAATTCTTAGAACGTTAGTGTGAGATGTGTTGACAAAGAATTGAAAGAATAAAGAGGGCTGATTCTTTTTATTTAGAAAATGTGTGATTGTGCTTGTAGTTGATAGCTACCAATATAGCTGGAGTTAGTGTGTTAATAAAAATTAGTAGTGGATTTTGACTGTGTATTAACAACCACATCACACTCCCATATGCACTTTCCTATTTTGTGAGATATACAACACTAGGATTGTGCTTTATAGATGCACAAATTGGAGCTTTAGAAAAGCTTATTTGCCCCACATTACACAAGGGAGGACTGCCATATGCTGAAACGTGACTGCTTCAGTTACCACAAAACCATCATCATAGAAAGTCATATTTCTGAACTGCTTTGTAATTGTTGTTTTTCATTTATTCTTCAAAATATCGCTGAGAAATTTATGTTGAAGTTTTTGTGTTTAAGAGCGGGAACCTGACATCTAGGCACTGTATTTCAGACTTTTATTTTTAACTTTCTGAATCACAAAATACACTGTATAAAAGTAATGATTTAAATTTCAAGATCATTTCTAATAACAAAAATATTGTTTTTCTTTGACCCACTAGGGTTTCCTAAATATTTTGATTTAAATGGAATTGAAGACACCTGCCTCCAGAGGGTATGTACTCTACTGCTCTGAGTGCATACTTTTAAAATTTCACCTAAATAAATCTCTTTATGCCTTTTTTTTTTTTTTTTGGTACCGGGGATATGCCTCTTTTTGACTGATCCTGAAAATTATTTTCTGTGATGAACATCGCCAAACCTGTCCTTTGGTTGGGAAGAGCCAAGGTTCCCCATCTCTACTTGGGGACCTCCTTGGACACTGTCTGGTGACATTTCCTTAGATGAGCCAACTCCAGGAGGTAAAGACTTTGGAATATGGCTTATAAAGGACAACATAAAGAGTGTGTTAAGATGTTAGGCTATCAATGGTTGGACAGACAGAAGATGGCACTACTCCTACAGCTAATGCTTACTATGATTAATGAAAGGGGTAGCAGTTGTCTGCTCATACTTTATATTTCAAAGTGACAAATATTCAGAAAGGATTATGATATGATTAGGATTCACTGTTCCCATTGCAACACTAGTCTAACTGTCCTTCTGGAGATCAAACCTAAGGAAGATAACAGTGAGAAGAGGAATGTCAATATTTTTGACTCTTGCCCTGCAAGGTCAGCCAGGACCAAGGGCAGATGAGACCCCTCTGAAATGACCCTGTAACTCTGGTGAATCACCCAACCTAACTCTGGTGAATCACCCAACCTTCCAAGAAGGGAGATTGTTGGACCCCAGAGGACAAGAGGTAGCTGTGCTTTTTGCAAAAAGCTGCATCACTAAAGAGGAGAATGTCGACATGCTTTCAATGAAAGCCACATGGTCAGGCAAGCTTGAGTCTCATCGTGGCAAATGAAACAACTCGTAGAAAGAAAAACTAGAGGAGCTAAGATGCTCTTTACATAGCCTCAGAAGTGATAAGTAATGCCTAAGCAGTCATAATTGACCTTCTTAAACCATAATTCTCCTTTAACAAGCCCACACTTGCTCTACACAGCATACTTCTTTTCCTACCTTTAATCTTACCTTTAACACCTTTAATAAATGTAAAACCTCTACATTTTTCACTTTTCCAATTCTTTAAACAGGACAAGAAGAGCCTGGAATGGACAGCTAGGCACCCCAATACCCCATTAACACAGGAACCATTAATTTTTGAGAAAATACAAAGTTGGTTTGACTTATTCTCCACGGGGAATATAATTTCCCAGAACCTTAGATTCCTTATCTTTGAAGTGGATAAAATAATACAGGCTTCACAACTCTCAAAAAAGCTAGTTTACTTCTCAAATATTCTTCCTATAAAATTTTCAAAAGGTAGAAATACCCTTTCCCCTGATTATTTTGCCATTTATAAAGATATCCTGAAGTGTTTGGGTTTGGAGAGAGAGCAAATACACTTTTTCTTTTATTGTGTCATTATTCCCAAAATATTGTTTATTTTTTTAAGGCATAGTTTTAGTTGTTTTGAGCATATAAATGACTCTTAATCATTTTTCCAGTGAAGAAACCGCACTGGGATTCATTAGAAATCTTCAAGTTTCCCACCATTCTTTGCATTCTCTCTTTCCATCTTCTGTAGAGATGCTAACATATATATTGTGAGTAAAAAGCCAAAAGGCCTCTTATTGGTTTAGCCCAATACTATGCAGAACATATGAAAAACAAACAATAAGTAACTTTTGCCAATATTTCTTTTTTGAGAAGACACAGTTTCATGTTTACTGAATCTGAGTATTTGGAGTAATAAAGGTCTCTTCTGATACCCAAGGCCCTCAGTGACTTGACTCCATCGAGATGCAGTTCTGCTTGCACTCAAGACAAGGAAGATATCATTCATGGCATCCATTTTAGCAACATTTTACTGCACTTGCAAACCCTGCTAGGCACATTTACTTCATCCCTCATTTGCTTGGTGTGGGAAAAACAATTACTGCATGGTGATGGTGCAGTCAAATCTGTAAACAGTTATTACATTTCAATTAAAGCTGCATGAAACTCTATATATTTGGTTTGCAGGAAATTAATGCAAATCTTTTTTGATGTTTTAATTCACAAGGGGTCCTACCCCACACATTTGGCTCTCAGCAGAACACTCAGACCCATTCAGACATCAAAGATTCTTTTGCCAGCACAAAGTAGCTGCCCTGGGGTTAGATTCTCCTGAATATTGGTCTGTACACAAATTCCCAAATTACTGAGCTGCGTGGTAAGTTTTGTCAAAAGAAGTGAACTCCTTCAGACTTTCTAATATGGAAGAGAATTTCTGTAAATCTTTTGTTATAAAACATGCACTGATTACATCCGTAGTCTTGGTTAAATTCTCACAGACCATTGAAACACAAACCAGAGCTTGTCATCATTAATAATGAGGATGACAGTGTGAGGGAAGGTTGAGAAGAAGGAAACTAACCTTCATTATATACCTACTATGCTCCAGTCGCTCGTTCTGACTCATTTCATTAAAATCTCCCATTAACCCTGTGGGGTTATATACTGCCTTCTCTTCTCCTGATGAGAAAATTCAGATTCAGATAAACAAATTCCCTGGATTACACAGAGAGAGGTAGGTGTGGTGCTGGGAAGAGACTGATGGCCATGACAATTTCCCTGTCTCTCACTGCACAGAGATTAGAGGAGTGTAGATTGTGTTCCCCAACATCACTTACTTTTTCTTTACATTGCCTATCATTTCTCACCAGTGCTCTTCATAACAGCTTAGTTGTCTGTCCACTCTCTATACTAGTGTCTCTGATTCCTATACGAATTTCTTGTTACTCTGGATAAATTTTTGGGCAACAAAAGTCAAATGATAAAGGGATTACTCTTCCCACTCCCGAGATCTGTTACATATGGCGGGGTGGGGGCTGGGGAGGTAGAGTAAGACCGCAGGCAGAATTCACTGGGGAGGACTTCACACTTCCATCAGTTACCACGAAAAATAACATATGGACTGAACATTTATTCCAAGGAACAGATTTGTTTCTAGTTGCTCTCCAGCAGTTGAAAGGGAAAGAAAGAAAGAAAAAATTTTTAAAAGCCATCTGAAAATACTCCCCCAACAAGAGAAATAAGGTTGATCTTTTTTCAGACTCAAAAATTAGCATTAATGAAATTTGAAGCATAATAAATCAATTTAAATTTATTCACTGATCTACTATTACCATGAATCTACTTCTCTGCTACAGATAACATGTTATTTGTCCTCAAAAGCTTAAGTTGTATTTTTTAAAAGAGGGCATTGTAACATATTATACTGCTTTAAAACTGTTTTCAAATCATTCCCCTGTATTTACTTTAATCTTGTTATAGGCTGTCGATCTCTTTCAACTTCATCATAAAGAGTTCCCAAAATTTATGTCAGAAAATGAGGACACTTCCCCTGAATCCCATCATTTTGTTTGTAATCAATCATTTGTTTCATGCCACTCCAATTTTAGGTTTGAGTCTAGAATGATTCATAACTTTTGGCATTGTAAAATTCCTCAGGCTCAGGAAAAAAAAAGGCGTTATTGGGAAACCAAAATTAAAAAGTTAAGTTTAAAATTGTTTCTAGGCTTCAGGCCCCTGATATATAAAAGTATTAACAACATATGTCTAACTTAGATTTTTAAACCACTTGAGAGTTAAGGAGCATGAGCCTCTTAGAAATACTGTGGTTTTTGAAAACAGAAAGCAAAAGAAAATGAGAGAGAAAGCCCATAATTGTCTTCAAAAAATATATCTATGAACTTTTCCCATGTACCCAGGCTAACCAGTCTTGTAAATGGGCCTTCCTTTGTGCTACCTGCTCTTTCTTTCAAGCCACACTGGACGTTCTTCACTTTTAAGAAGCAGTCTCTGATAAAATCATTTTTTCTCCCCATTAAGACTTTCCCCTCTTTCAAATAGTCATCATTGTGTGCAATGAGTTTCTATCTTGCTTTGTAATTGCTCCTTTGAATAGCTATTTATCTGACCTTCTTGGGGAAAAAAAAGTGTATCTTTTGAAAATTCTTTTCAGTCAGAACCGATCATAGGAAAGGGAACTATAAAATTTAGATCTGAGCAGTCAGAAAAGACAAATGCTCATCAACACATAGAGTAGGCTTAAGATGAATGTAAAATTATCATCAAATCCTGTTGTTATGAAAAGTAAAGGAAATCTTTTAAATTGCAATAATGAAGGGAAATAAAATTTTCACTTTTATGATAGAAATATATTTAGAGTTGGATTATTCAGCTTGCACTTTTCATGTGTGGTAGATATTTTAGAACACTTCCACATGTTGCTTCTCTACAGATCTCAGCCTTCCCATGCTGTGCCTTTCACCTCCCTGAGCCGGGACTAGGGCATGGATACACCAAGGTTATATTCTTTTGTACAGTCTTAGAAAGACATCTCTGTTTACCAGATCCTTGCATTTTCTCCAAGCTCTTTTACCATTGCATCATGGAAATCATAAATTGAGATTCCAAATCTAACATAAAATTGAACTCCTGGTCTTTTTCCTTTTAATGCTTTTCTTACCATAATGGCAACCTCCTCTTTTGAGTTTATTTTAGTCACTTTCCCATCACTGGGACAATATACCCAACTGCAGTTTAAAGGAAGAGGTTTATGTTGGCTCACAGTTTCAGAAGCTTCATCTATGGTTAGCTGGCATGACGGAGGGGAATGGTGGAAGAAAGCTGCTCACCCATAGTGTCTAGGAAGCATACGGAGAAGAGATGAGTTGGGAACAGGAAAAACCCTTCCATGTCATACCTCCAGTGACTCATCTCTACCAACATGGTCTCATCGCCTAAGCACACAAGAGCTCACCAATGGATGAAGCCACCTTCCAAAAGCCCCAGGCCTGAACATGTGAGATTTTAGAGGGACATTTTAAATTTACACTATAACACAATTGCTTATATTAACATAATGACGAACTTGATTGACTTTCCTCTTCACATCATTTATCCAATGGCTAAGAAATCCTCTTGCTTCAATTTAAAAAAAAAAACAAAAAACCTTTCAGCACCTCCAAACTTACCTTAAGGTTCCAGGTCACCACTGAATTTCACTGAGTGATGTTTTAACTCTTCTCCCAGCTTCCTGCTGTGGCCTTGTCATTCTCTACTCAGCAACCAGAATGGCCGTTTTAAAATGTAAATTATATCATGTCACTTCTTTGCCCAAAGGATGCTAAAGCCCCCCTTATCACTGGAAGGAAGTTATATTTATTATCCTCCACTAGGCACTTATCCCTTAACACTCCACTATTTATCACCTGCTTGCTCGGATCTCTTGGCTCATATCTCACTGATGTTCTATTTGTTCTTCAAGCATGATATACATAGTCCTGTCTCATTGACTGTTCTCTCTGCATAAATGTGCTTCATTCATAAATGCATGGAAGCTCCTTCTATATTTTCTATGCATCTTTCATCAACTATCATCACCCTCTTAGCGAGGTTGATCCATTGAAAATTATAATCCCTCTGGCTTTTCTCATTCCCTTCCTTGCTTTATTTTTCCACATCACTGTCTTAAAAACCATAGAACTTGCTTAATATACTTTAAGTTGGTTTCTTTTTCTTCCACACTAGATAATGAGCCACTCAAAAAAAACACCTTTTCAATTTTGTCCACCATTGTATCCTAGCATCTAGAATTGAACTTGGTCCAACATAATAATAAATATCCATTGAAATGATAAAGAATTATGTGTTATACCATTACTGAAGAAAACTAGTGTATTTCATCCCAAATATCATAAAATCAAAATTAAGCCAAAAATTCCAAAGGCTATAACATTCTCTTTGCTAGACTCAACTCATTAGATATAATCAATCTGTCTATTGTCATGATGGAATTAATATAAGGGGAGTATAAAAATTGAAAGGAAGGAAGAAGTGCAGGAAGGGCTATAGAAGTGGAAAAAGTCTAAAAGTAGCTATTTAAACTGATTTAAAGAAAGTAGATATGATCTGCAGATCAATCTGTTTTCTAGCCTTAGCTGTTCTTCCCCAGTGTTGTATGTGTAATTGGAGTGTTTATCACTTTCTCCATAAAATGAGACTAACAGAACCTTCTTCTACAAAGCAACTTGGAGAGTAAGATAAAAGGATGTGTAGTGCTCAATACTGTCCTTCACATGTAGAAGTAAAAGTAAAAGTTGTACCTGGTTTAAACTACACAGTTGCCTCTTCTAGTTCCATCTGCAGAGAGGGCCCGGATGCAATGATGGCCCAGGACCAAGCAATACAATCAACGGACTGATCTTGGTCTCCATACATCACTCTACAATAAAAGAACCAAGGCTCTTTGGAGAACAAAATATCTTCCAGAGTGGGGCAGAAAGAATTTAAGGTAAGCCTAGAATCTTTTGTGGCATGAAAAAGTAAGAAAGTGCTAGCAAATGTGCCTCTGTGATGGGAGAATGTTGATCACAGGTAAAAATGTGTTGCTTTGGGGATAAGGGTTATATGGAAAAATCTCTGTATCTTCTGTTCAATTTTATGGGGAACCAGAAACTATTCTAAAAAATAAAATCTGTTTTTTAAAAAAGGAAGGAGGATCTCATACTAAAAGGACATAGGCAGCAACTTAAAAGGCTTTCCAATAGTCAAACCTGGAACAATTTAAACATTAAAATAAATAATGATAATATTATAAGCACAAGTACAAAATAAATATTTATGATCTCATGCTGATACAAATAAATGATTGAGTGTACATCTAGGAGAAACAAGATATCTTGAAAGAACAATTCCAATAAATAAATATAGAATAAGTGAGAAGACTAGAAAGTCACAGTTAGAATAACACAGCAAGATCCAAGTGGATAAATCTTTAAGAGGAAACAGAATGTCTGCCTACCTTGTAAGTCTCTCACTAAAATGCTTATTCATTACCACTATAGTTTTAACTATGCCTACAAAATCTTTGAAATCTCTTCCTCCAGGATGTAGAACTTGATTTTTTTCCACATCTGTGTAGGACTAGATTTAATGACTCATTTAAAAAAAATAGAATTTGGAAACTAAAAATCAGAAACCTTACAGTGGATAAACCTGGCAAATAGCACCTTAACCAACAATCATAGGTAACATCACCTGTAATAAGAAAGAATACTAGTACCATGAGAAGGGGACGTCCTCTATGGTGCTATAATGTGGATCTGGAATGGTCCCAAAGGTCATGCATTGTATGCTTGGTCCTTAGTTGATGGTGCTGTAAGGAGATAGTGAAACTCCAGGCCTAGTGAGTGGAAATGGGTCACCTGGGATATGCAATGCAGGGGTATATTTTATGCTGAGCTCCTTCCTTGCTGCCTCTGGCTCTTTCTTTCTCTCTTCCTGGCCACTATGAGGTGATTAGCTTTCTTCTGACAAGTCCTTCTACTAGAATGTTCTGCCTTACGTCAGGCCCAAAGCAATGAAGGAAGTGTACTATAGGCTGAAAACTGAAACCATGAGCCCAAATAAAACTTTCCTCCTTTAATTTGATTTTCTCAGATACTTTTTTTCACAGCAACAGAATGCTGATTAACAGAAGTGTTATTCCTCAAAATCCATAGTCTCAGTCTAGTCATAAGAAATCGTTGCATAAACTCAAATTGAAAGATATTCCACCAAATACTTGACCAATGTTGTTCACAAAAGCAAAATCATGAAGGACAAGGAAAGACTGAAAAATAGTCGCCGATCAGAGGAAACTAAGAAAATACAATTAAAAACTGCAGTGTGGTAACCTAGATTGGAATCTATAACAGAAAAGGGGTATTGTTAGAAACACCGGGGAGATATGACTAAAATCTATTGTTGAGTTTACTATAATGTAGCAGTATTAATTTATTGTCTTTTAACAACTATACTATGGTTATGTGTAAGAATGACATTGGAAGAAACTGGGCAAAAGGATAAAAGATATTTTTACCTTTGTAACTCTTACTTAAAGCTAAATTTATTTAAATTTTTTGAAAAAGATATTAAAATTGAGAGTTGTGATACAGGGAAAACATTACATAAATTATATAAAGGTAGATATACCCTAAAAGGGGGCATTGCCTCTATGGTGGTATTATAACTTGAATCTGGAATAGCCACAAAGGTCATGCATTGTATGCTTGGTCCTCAGTTGAAGTCCTATGGGGAGGTCGTGGAAACCATATCTCCCAATTCTTTATTATGTAAAGAATAAAAAAGCAGTGCTTTGGAAAGTGATAGTGTATTTAAATTAGTATAGTGATTCAAAATGATCAGACCATTTAGTCAAATCAAACAAATATCCACACTATTGGCACAGAGTACTTTTAACCGAAGACAGTTGTAAGGGCAGCTTCTAAAAGACATTCTATGAGCCTGAACTTTCGGTCTCTGCTTTTGTGTGGAGCCCCTTCACAATGCATAGGGACAGCTTCTGTAACCAGCACAAGAGTAAAGACATTACTGCCTCACTGTTGTGGGGAGTATAAGGCTAAGCCACTAAAAACATGAGACTTCTGCTTTGGGATCTTAGATTGATCATCCTGGAGGAAGTTAGCCACCACATCATGAGGCCATACATGCAGTCTGTGGAAGGGCTTATGTGGGAGAAACTAACCCTCCTGCCAAATGCCAGCATCCCGTAAGCAATTCTGGGAAGCGGATCCTCTGAGCCCAGGCAAAGCATTGGACCGTGCAGCCAACATCCGAACCTGAGCCAGAACTACCCACCTAAGCCATGTCTGAATTCTCATCCCAAAGAAACTGTGAAACAATAAATGCATATTGTTTTAAATCACCAAGTGATGGATTAATTGTTACTACCAATAGATAACTCATGCAACATCCTTTGAAAACTCAGCAATTAACATTTGTTGAGGAGACAAAAACCTGAAAGCCATTAGTCTGAAAATAGAAAAAAAAAAAAGACATGCTGGTATGAGCTTGATGAGAAAAACATGTTTTGTCTTTGTTTTCTTTCTTTTTTTGTTTTCCCTTGGTTTTATTTTTATGATAATCCAATTTAGTATATATTTTTAAAGTAGTTTTTTGTTGCTTTCTCTGGTATAGGAATATGACACATAGCAGAAGGAAACATGGCAAAGTAGGAGACTGGAACAAATGTCAGTTGAATACACCAAGGACAGCTTTGATAGGATGTGCCAGGAAGAAGCAGGATTGACACTTGAAGGATGTGTAATTTTCTGCTGGAGCCTGTTTTATTGTTGTATTGTTTGTTGTTTGTAATCATCAAAAGAGCAGGTGTTCCTGGCTGGGCACGATGGTACATACCTATAATCCAGCTACTTGGGAAGTGAGACAGTAGGTCACAAGTTCAAGCCTAGCTTGAACAGTGTAGCAAGGATTTGTCTTACAAGAAAGGGAGAGAAAAAGAGAGGGTTGGGGAGGGAGAGGGAGAGAGAGTTAGAGATGGAGAGGGGGAAGGGAGAGGAAAAGAGAGAGGGAAGAGAAGAAAAGAGACAGAAAGGGAAGGGGAAGGGAGGAGAAGAGAGGAGAGGAGAGGAGAAGAGAGAAGAGAAG
>NW_004624750.1:14975661-14997975 GCF_000247695.1 Heterocephalus glaber | reverse complement strand
GAAGAGAAGAGAAGAGAAGAGAAGAGAAGAGAAGAGAAGAGAAGAGAAGAGAAGAGAAGAGAAGAGAAGAGAAGAGAAGAGAAGAGAAGAGAAGAGAAGGCAAGCTAGGCACACCATGGTGGCCCCTGTTTGTAATGCCAGCAATCCATAAAGCTAGACCAGGAGGACGGTAAGTTTGAACTCACCCTGGAAACTTGGTGACCTAGCAAGAGTCTGTCTCAAAAAATTTAAGAAGTACTCAGATTGTACCTCCATGTGAAGGCCTTGGGTTCATTCCTCAGTACTGCAGAAACAAACAAACAAACAAACAAACAAAGTAAGTAAGACTGAAGTTGTAGTTCAGTGGAAGTGTTCCTGCATTTGATCTCCAGAACAAAAAAACAACAGACATTTCTTTATGAAACATTATTTGGGAACCTTAAATTTGATATTTCTCCACCGAGAACCAAAAAGTTACTAAATATGTAGATAACATAAATCTATATTTGGTGGCCACAAGAATGAAATCTTTGTCTCACTTAAAGTCACTTCTTTTTGAAGCTGAGGTTCTGTATTTTGCCCTACATAATTCTTTCTGAAATTGATATTTTAAAATTGAGAAGCAATTTAATATACTGCTGTACCCTGCTCTTTTAGCACAGGGCAACACTAATGGCACATTTCAATAGATAAATGGCCAGTTGGGCATCTAAACTTTACCCTTTCATGGATAATTCTTGGCATCTGTGATTTTTATTTAACTATGAATTTTTATTCATCGTTTGATTGAAACTCCTTTCCTGACAGGGACAAAGATACTCTCCTTTGTTCTGGACTTTCATAGAAGGTGAAATGGAAGTCTTTGCAGACAGACTAGCATTCAAGAATACATTTTATTTTCTTAGGCTTCCAGCCACAAGAGTGAGCCAACAAATGCCTCTTACCTCCATCTTTATGCACACCATAAGAGAGCAAATTCATGGGATTAAGTAACACTCATTTGCTTTGAATTCTTTCTTCTCTGCTTTAAATCATTTTTCAAACTTGTATTTTTAAATGTTTCCCTTATAATCCTTAACCTTTAGCCCTGGGCTACTGGAGCAATATATGGTTGTGTGCCTGTTTATATTGCCATGTGCATACTGATATTGTCTATGATGTTGGGGAAGAGGATCTGGTTTTTTTTTCTAATCCTTTCTTTGTAGAGAAAGGACCTCAAAGGATTTTCTTTCCCAGCTTCTTAACTTCTTTTCCTAGCATAATAATTCTAGACAGACTGAACAACTGACCAGTGAGCCATCATGTTTTTAATCATTTACAGTCTGATTCCTGCATGGCAGTGCCTGATGTTTGGTTTTGAAGAATGCTTTCCTAGCAAACACATTCATTCCGATATTTCAGAGCAATAAATTACCCATGCTTGGGGTCCCTGAACAGCCTGTATTATTTTTCCTTTGTTGAAAATAATGGATGATTTGGAATAATGCTCCCATTTGAATTAAAATACAAAAGGTTGGGTTTTTGGAGTTCAAGATAATGAGTAGACCCTCAACAAAAAGACAGAGCCCAGGTCTCCCCAAGAGAAGAAAAGTCTGGGGAATGGGTGGTAAAGACAGAAGACCTAAGAGGAAGCAGAAATGTAAGCCTTTGTGCAGGCATATTACTTGATTTTTCAGAGTTGGGAAAATCATCTTGTACCCTGCACTGTCCCAGATGCTCATTCAGCTATAAGTTATAGTTATACTAACAGGAGGCAGAGCAGAGCTCTGTGCAGTGATTGTGATCATTCTGAACCATCCAGGGGAAATCTGTGGTCTCCTGTCTAGCTGACGAGCTAAACTTTATCTCTCCTCAAACAGAGGTTTAACTAGGGGGCTGTAACTGCTGGCATGATGAATAGATCACAACAGAAGCTGTCTTTTAACTGAAAATGAATCTCTTTGCACAATGGTACAAATAAATCACCATGGATGACATTTTAATGCTATTGTTTAAATGCTTGTAGAAGGAAGAAACTTTCACTTTCATGAGTGTACATGTATGGATACATAGGCAGTCCCCAGGACAAAACAGTCCCCAAGTAAATGTGTGAATTGGAATTAGGAATACTTCTTGCCACATAAATAATATTGTAAGCACTGATTAGGTTTCTATACTGAACAAAGGTGATCTGAAGACCTACTTTGGTAAAACTAGAATTTTTAATTTAATTTTAAAATAAGAGGATAGCTCTCCATGGGGCAATATGATATAAAGTTCAGAGTCAGAGCAACTGACTTTTGAGTGCTGTAGCAGTAGGGAAATGTCTTCGGGTCCTCTGACTTCCCAGTTTCTTAAGCTGTATGCTTCAGCTTTGGGCAAACTGCGGTCTGTGAGTGAAATCTGGCCTGCCACCTGTTTTGGTATGACTTGAAAGTTAAGGATGATTTTTGTATTTTAAGTGTTAAAAAACCAAGAGAAGAATGTTTCGTGACAAGTGAACATTGCATGAAATTTAAATTTCATGGTTGATAAATAAAGTTTTATTGGAACATGGCCATGCTCATTTGTTTGCATACTATCTATACCGTCTCTGTCTCTTTTTGCTACTACTTTCAGAAAGTTGCATCAGGAAAAAGCTACAATAGGGACCAACCATATGGTCTGAGGAGTCTAAGATATTTAATCTGCAGCACTTTGCAGCAAAAAGTTTTTCTACCCCTGTTGTAATACCTACCTTAGGGCATTTTCGTAAGGATTGACAGTTATATAAAGTGCTTGGCACAGAGAATTGTAGGTAAGAACCACTGAGATGATGCTACCTATGAAAATAAATGTGTATCTGTGTAGGCAGACTTCACGAAGACAGAAAAAAGACAGAGCTGGGAAATAGTCCCAGCATACTAGCATTTTCCTTCAATATGCAAGAATGCATGCTGGTGTCAGAGGGAATTTTTAGAAAAATGGAAATGTCCCAACTTTATCACTCTGTTTTAACTTTCCAACAACTGAACTATAATTCCCAATAGTGAATTTAGCATCCATTTTAATAAAGTAAATAATTTTTCCATATACAATAATTCCTTATTAGTTATCAATGTTATTCTTATTACTGTATATTTCATGATAGGGTTCTTATTTAAATAAATAGAAGCACATCCTAGAATCTGTTGAATAATGAAAAAGTTTATTCTGAAGAAAGCCATCATGGTGTAATGCTTGTTTACTGAAATAAGGACAATGAATGAAATCTGGAGATATACTCCAAAATGGAGGTTGTTTCCCTTTGATTTTGACAACAATGAAAGCTACCTTTCATTTAGTGCTTCCTTTGTCAAGCACTAAATAGGAATTTGTTTTTAATCTTTCCAAAACTCTTGTGAGGGAAGTAGGAAAGTGGACTAAGAATAATTACTTGCACTGATATGGAAATCTCATGTAAATATAGGTCAAGGGAGAGCACAATGGAGCTATCTGAATACATATCCTCTTTCTCACCAAGGGCCTATAATCAAGCCTGGAACTTATCCTTACTGGAAATATATAACTTTGGTTCCAAAGTATTTCTATTGTAGTCAGTATTTAAAAATCAGTAACCATAGTCATAAGGGTGTAAACACCCTACCAGTAGGAATGGTCAGGTATTGGTTTATTCACTAATCTTTATGGCTTACTCTAACAGACATTGGGCTAGGCTCTGGGTATACACTGGGAAACAAAACAATATACTTTCCCAATGGGTCTTACATTTTAATGAGCAGAGGCAAATAAAAATAAAATAGGAAATAGCAGGAAATGTTAAGTATTGTGTTGTGAGGAAGTGGGTAGGATACTTTTAAATGAATGAACAGAGAAGATCTCTTAAGGAGATTATCTTGTTGAAGCTGATATTTGATGACAAGAACTTGACCATATAGATAAATACCTGGGAGAAGAGCATTGCAAAGAGAGTCAATTACTAATGTAAAGGCCTTATAGCAAGAAGTAGATATTTTCAAAGAAATCAGAGGAGGCTAATGTGGCTAAGGCATAGGGAACAATGAAAAGAGAATGTCAGAGTGGGAAACAAAAAAGAATTGCGTGGGATCTCACAAAGTATTTTTAAATGTGAAAGACACTGGAGAAATTTAAGCAAATGAGATTCATTATTTGATTTGTACTTTTAAAAAATACTCTGGCTATTAGGCAGAGAATGAACTGGAAGAGTTCAATAACACAAGGACAGTCTCTAGATATGTTGATGGCTTAAATATGTACAGCTGTATCCTTTTATACAGGTGGTCTCCAATTGATTAGGTCTCTTGATTCATGCCTTTGTATGGCCCTATCTTTAAATATGGCTCATCTCTAGTGATGATGTGCCTCACTGAAGCAAACAGAGTGTTTTAAAAGAGAGGCTGTACACGTTGCAAGCCCAAGCCCTGAGGGAGATCGGTAGTATCCACTTTGTGGTCTGGGGGATCCCTGAAATTTTATGTAACATGGAGAGATCAAGTGGAGTGAAGATTCAGAGAAGGAGAGAGCAGATAGAATCATAGAGACAGAAAAAGAGGAAAAAAATATCTCCAGCATCCTATCTAAATCAATCCCTAGCTTAGACCATCCTTTCTAACCTTTCCCTTAGGAAAGAGCAGACATAGAAGCACCAATGAGCAAGACAATTAGAATACTCTCTAAGCTGTGATGATTCTTTCTTGTAGAACTTTGAACAAAATTAAATGATTGTTGATTTGATCCTTTAGGCATTGTGGTAGTTTATTATGCAGCAAGAGGTGGCAAATAAATAAAGAAGGCACCTCAAAGTCAACTGTTGCCTAAGCAAAACTTGAAATAACCAACATTTACTTTTTTCAAATTTAAGTGGTTATTTCATAATTCTTTTGCTTTCCAACTAGAATAGAGTCTGTAAAGGTAGTGAAAATGTTACTATTGGGAACTGGAGACAAGAGTATGTGAACTGTGTATCAACAAAAATGTTAGTGAAAATGCCACCTGCAGTAATATGAAAGAAAGAAAATGTGCCCAAGGAACTTATGAATATGGCAAAGGAGATTCCAAGGCAGAATGTTGAAAATACCATCTGCATTCATTTGACTACTTATGATATTGTATGGGAAGAAGATGAGCTAAAAAAGAAATAGGTCCATTTTCAGGCAGAATTTACAAGAAACACAAAGGAATCGGGTTTTAATGGGTTTAACATTGAGATCATGTCTTATCTCAATCTTTCCTGCAAAAGTAAAAAATAGTTTCAGAGCAGTTTAAAACTAGGACACTCTCAATAAATATGACTTCAGGACATGTCATATTGTAAGGACAGTGTAAGATACATTTTTGTGTCCTCAGAGAGATCTAATGTAGTGTCTCAAAGAACCACTCATTTAAATAAAGGGCCCTATGAATGTTACAGGTATAATCCAGATGAACTTTATGCTAAGTTCAAAGCAGAGGGTAGTCTGTCTCAAGGAGCTTTCAGGGTGTGTTTTTGTCCTGAGAAGTCAACTACCATAAGAACTTATAATAAACTTAGAAAGCTTATAAGATATAATAGTGGATGCCCCTCTAGCTGCAACTGGATTGAACAGAAAACTTTTACTTTGAAAAAAAGACGTTTGGTCTCCCAGTGCACAAGAAGACTAAGTAACTTACTTAGCTGCAAACATATTTCAAAAAAAAAAAAAGAAAGAAAGAAATATGGAGATAGAAAATCAGTTGTGGAAAGTGGAAATGAACCCTAATCAAAGACTGGGACCTGGTGCTTGATTGAATTTTATAATAGCTATTGACCATTGATTTCTATGGATCTCCCTTTTTTCTAGATTTTATTTGCAATTATAAGTGCTTGGGTGGGAAGGATGCCACTGGTCTCTTAGTTTGCTATCTTTCAAAGTAAGACAAACCATCCTGAAAATGCTGTGACTGGGGAACTTTTTTCTCTGAGAAGCCTCCCAACGTCTCAAACAAATTTAGATTATGAAAAGCTCTGAACTTGAGGCTGTTAAAAATTTAGGAGAGTCTTGCTAAAGTGTAAGTTCATTTTGCATGTGGGACAGTTGTCAATTCCGAAACTATTCACTCAAATGAGTTCTTTCTATAAATCTGCTTAGAGGAGATTTATTTATAATTTCCAAGTAACTGAAAGCAACCAAAATGACATTCAAAAGGCCAATGGATAAATGAGCCATAATGCAGCCACACAACTGAATATTATTCATTAAAAAATGAGCCATAAAGTCATGAAAAGATGCAGAGGACAATTAGGCGCACATTGTTTAGTGAAAGAAATGGATCTGAAGAGGCTTATAAGTAGAGTACCACAGTTGCTGAATTGTATGTTAAGCTCAAGTTTCATTTTGTCGGAAAGTTCCTAAACTGTCTTCTAAAGTGGCTGAACCTTTCTATTTCTACTAGAAATGAATAAGAATTCTTAGTGCTGCATATTGTCAACTGCAGTTGAGATTGTCAAAATTCTTTTACTATATTTGTGAATCTTTTGGTTTGGTCTATATCAGAGATGGTGAACCTTTTAGAGCTTTCAGTGATACAAATAGCCCACTGTGGCACACCTGCTGTAGGTTCACCATCACTGGTCTGCATAGACAATCAAGACATCTGAGAATGAAGACAATTTTATTTTATATATATATATATATATATATATATATATATATATATATATATATATACTTTTATTTCCTTTTCTTGTCTTATTGCATAAGCTGAAACTTTTACTGTGATGTGGAGTAAGTGTGGCAAAAGGAACACCTTTGCCTTGGGGAAAAGAGTTTAGTTTCTCACTATGTTCAGTTTCTATGTTTTTGTTAAAGTTTTATATCATATTGAGGAAACCTCTCTATCTAGTCTGAGTTTTGTTTCATTTGCTTAAATCATGAAAGGATGTTAAATATTTTGATATCTTTTTCAGCAGCTATATGATAATAAGATTTTTCTTCTTTAGCCTGCCAATGGGACGAATTGCAGTAATTAACTTCCAAATGTAGGACTAACCTTGAATACCTAGATACATCGTGCTTAGGTTGCCTTGTATAATTATTTTTACATATTTTTGGATTTGAGTTGTTAGTATTTTGTTGAAAATTTTTGAGCTTATGTTTATGAGAGACATTGGCCTCCAGTTTTTCTTTCTTGTAATATCTTTTACTTATTTTGGAGGGTTCCGAATTTTGAGTTCTGAACAAAGTTCTCTTCCTTGATTCCTAGCTTAATGTATTCCACTTGAGGGGGGCAATATGATCCTAAACTCTTGTCTTTCATATGTATTTTAGTCATTTTTTTTGTCTCTGAGACAAAACACACTACACTCCTGCTCCACAATATAAAAGATCAAATGTTTACTTTGGCTCTAAGTTTCAGTTCATGGTCATCTGGCACCATGGCAGAAATAAGATGCCAGAGGGGCTTGGTAGAAGAAAAGGTGCTCATACTATGGGCACCAGGAAATAGAGAGAGAAAGGAGGATCTGGAAACAAAAAAAAAATGTATGTTTCCAGGTCACATCCCAGTGACCTGCCTCCAACCAATCCACACTCAGCTACTAATCTCAATCCACTGAAGATGCACTCCCTGATCCAAACATCTTCCTAACACACATGACTTTTGGGGGACATTTTAGATCTAATCCACAACAATATGTAAACTGTTGAATTTTCTTATTTTAAAATGTTTGCCTTTGTTCATTATCATCTGTATTTTGAAGTTCTATAGTAATGGGTATTAGAGTAATTTTTTTTTTTTTTTTTTTGTTGGTACCAGAGATTGAGCTTGGGACCTTGTGCTTGTGAAGCAGGCGGTGGCACCTCTGAGCAGTTATTAAGAATAACTGCCTCTGGGAAGTGGAGAACAGATGAGTTTTGAACATTTACAATTTTTTTTTTGGTACTGGGGATCAAACTCAGGAGTTGCGCTTACTTGCGAGGCAGGCGGTGGAAACACTGAGCTAAATCTCCAGCCCTAGAGTAATATTTTTTAAAAAGTAATTGTGCTGATCTTTGCTGGGAGTTTTTTTGTTTTGTTTTCTAGAAACTTAGGCGTTTAAGTGTTTGAAGTTTTTTTGATTACGTGTTTACTAATTTCCTCTTTTCAATTGTCTTATTTTGTTTTTATTCTTGTATTTTTTTTGAGTAAATGTTTATACCTTCTCCACTGTTATTGTTACATTTTTATGTCAGTCATAATTTCCATTTATGAGGATATTTTAATGTCATCATCTAGCTTTTCTAATGAATCTTTCATTTATATTTTAATATTTCTCATTTTCAAGAGCTTCATTTGACATAGTTACATTTTGTGCTATCCTATTGGAGGCAATGGCCTCTCATTCTTCTGAGAATATAAATTACAATTTTAGTTTCGGTTTTCATCTTCTGTCTGGATTCCCTTAGTTCCCCTTTTCTCTTTGGTCTTTAGTTTTCTTATTTTTTGGCTGAGGATTTCCTCAAATGTTGTTGGTTTTTCATTCATTTTAAAAATTAAAAGATTAAGATCTGAATGACGATGGAGTCTTGTGGCCCTAGGGCCCCTTTCATTTCATGTGAGGAGCCCACCCTCCATACTCATCTTACCATTTATCCAGAAAGGAATCCTGCGGCATCCTCAGGGGAACTAGTACCTGCACAGGTTGGTGTGTACAGTTTTACTTAACCTTCTGTGTTCACGTTGGCTGTTCTTGTGCTTTCTTCTCTATTGCTGTTCTGGTCCTAGAGCCTCTTATTATGACTCAGAATGAATCCAAAGTCTCTGGCAAGACTTAGCCGGACTTAGGGCTGAGTTGGTGTCTGTCCACCTGAGGGGAGGAGATCTCATCTGAGAATTTCCAGAGACATAACTGCCGACTTCCTGACTACAGCCCTACACCTTCCCTTCTTTCTATTATAGCCTCTTCCAGAGCCTCTCAGCATTCTGGAAAGAGAATTAACTACGGATCTTCTTGCTTGTCTCTCTAGGCAGAGCTGCTATGTAGCATCTTTGGCTCTGTTAACTCCTTCGCCTCTATCTACTTACTGCACTTTCCACCATTGGATATTTCTTCATAGTGTGTGTGTAAGTGTGTGTGTGTGTGTGTGTGTGTGTAATTTTTGATTCCATTCTTTTCATATTAGTGAGCTCTTGGGAGGAAGGGAATATAAATGAAAGGAATGTGTTCATTTATATTCAATCAGAAAGCTACAGAATCATTACAAGTATACATGATAAAAATTTAAAGGACGTTAAACTTCGTTATTTCAGATACACTAAGAACATAAAATTACTAATCTAGACATCCAGTTAATTTAAGCAAAACCAAAATTTGGTCAAAGCATTTATGTTATCAAACACTACAGTCCCTAAATTATACAATTTGTATAATTCTCATTACCTAAAAATGCTGTAATCATCATAGGAAAATTGTATTCCTAGTTACTCATACCAAAATTTTATACTTTTCTTGTAATATGATTTATATGAGATTTCATAGAAGTCTACGGAAGCTGAGCTCACAGATGTTGGAGTTGGCATAAGTCATAAGTTAAATCTTTTTTATTAGTAACCTCATTCTATGCTTTTGTGTTTATTCAAGGAAAAAACGGAAGCACAAATAAGCAAACAAATGAGATCTTCAGTTTCCTGGACATGAAATGGAGTTTCCCAATATTTAAACTCCTTTTCAGTTACCTCCTCTTATTTTCCCTTTTGGAGGCATTCACCACGGTGTGCAGCACACACCGTCCAAATGCAGAGTCACAGGGAGGACTGGGCAGATTGTAGTCTATTGCTAAGGACAATTTGTTCACAAGATCAGTGAGGACTGACATTCAGCTGGGGTCTGCTTGCCAACTCTGATATCTGTAGAGCTGCCTCTCCCCAGATGAGGTGTCAGCTAGTGAGGTGTTCTAATTCACATGAGAACTCCGAGCTCATTTCTGGGATTTTGCACCTAAAGCTGTCCTCGTATGTATCACAGCTGTAGCAGCTTGTGGATCAAAGACTCTGCAGCAACATATTTGATGTGTTTTTTACTGTACAGCCCTCCTATGTATCCAAATTGTATCACTTGGCCTCCCCATTAATATTGGAAGCCACCATAATAGCTCAATAAATTTCACTTCAGCTGAAGATAACCACAGGCGATGACTATGGCTTGCAACCAAAAGTGACACAGAGGATATATAAATATATGGATAGAATTATGTTGCTATTTTGGGGAAGTGGGCAGAATGTGGAGTAAAAAGCAACACTGATAAACTATTGAGAAATCTCAGTTCCGGTCCTTTGTAGTATTCTCTGTCAGAGTTTTCACCTACTATTTCCCTACAGTGCCTGGCTACCCCCACCCCAACTCTGACTTGTAGCCTTCTGACAAAAATGTGCAAGTACCCAGCCTGGGGCAATTGCTTTGATTGGCTTTGTCCTATGGGTGACTCTGTCAACATCAGTAAGAGGAGGCAACAGTAACAGAAGTGTACATGATGGTGGTGGTATGAACACCAAAGCAAAGAACAATATTTATCTTGAAACAAGGTCACTTGTGCTTCATTTGTGAAGGAAGGGAACAAGAGGAGCAAATCTCAGACTGAAGACTTACAAATGATCAAGAAACCCATAGCAATGGTTTTTTAAAAGTTGCTATTTAGCAAAAGTCAATGAAACAAGAGTTTATAAAAAAAACAGAAGAGGCTGATTAAAATGCATCTTTTTATCAGATATGTAGATTGTTTTATTAATTTCAATGCGCAGTGCTCTAAAAATAGAGAAGCAGGGTTGAGATGAACACTTTTAAAAGTATGTGAGGCTGTTGTTCATGCAATGTCACTCATAAAGAAAGATCACCAAATTCCATTGGAAAAATGATGGCTACAAACTGGAACCCACGTGACAAGCTATAGACACAAAATCCAAGAAAAGTCTGTCCTAAGGCTTGTGGAACACGAACCTTTCAAAATGCCTTGTTTTGTTGGCTTTTTCCTTCCTAACCCATAAGCTCCCTGGACAATCACATGCACTAGGGAATTTACTAAGGGAAATAAATATTTCAAAGTAAATGTCACAGCTGCTTAGGTTGTGTCAGAGAAGATAAGAGTAGAATGTCTGTGGAAAGACCAGAGAGCACGTTGGGAACAGAAGTTCGGCACATATAGGGGTCACTCTAGCTGTATTTTGTTAGTGACAATAGTAATTTACCACTTCACCATCTCATGTGGTCCTATTACTATTGTTGTTTGTTTGTTTGTTTTTCCTTAATTTTATTGGCACATTTTAGGTATACAATGTAATGACAGTCATCATTGGAAATTTGTAAATTTATGTAATCTACCTTGGTTCTTATTTTTTCCCCCTTCCCCTACTCTCCCTTCACCCCCTCCAACCTTCCCTATTTAAAAAGACTTTGTTTCCATTTTTTTTCCTTTTCTCATATTTTTCCCCTTCTTTTCTTTCCCCTACCCCTTTTACTTCCCCTTCCTCTTTTCCCCCTTTCTTATATCACATTATCTATTATATCTTTTAGACCTTATTTACACTTTCAGTTTCTCACAACAGAGAAACAATTCAGTATTTACACGTGTGTCCTATTTATTTCACTTAAGAGTATCACCTCATACTCTAAAGAGTATCACCTCATACTCTTAAGTGAAATAAATAGGACACACATGTATAAACACCGAATTGTTTCTCTGGTGTGAGAAACTGGAAGTGTAAATACAGACTAAAATGTATAATAGGTAATGTGAAATAGGAAGAAAAGGGGCAAAGGGGAAGGAAGTGGGAGGGCTAGGGGAAAGGATAGAAGGGAATGGGATTATTATGAGAAAGTGGAAAAATAGGAACAAAATCTTTGTAAATAGGGAGGAATGGAGGGGTTGAAGGGAGGGTGGGCAAGGGTGAAAAATAAAAACCAAGAGAGACTATGTAAAGGTGCAAATTTCCAATGATGAATGTCATTATATTGTATACCTAAAATGTACCAATTATTAGAATGAATAATTGATAATGCAAAATAGGAAGAAAAGGTCCAAAGGGGTAAGGGTAGTGGGAGGGGCAGGGGAAAGGAAAGAAGGGAAAGGAAAAATGATGAGAAATGGAAAAAATGGAAATAAAGTCTTTGTAAATAGGGAAGGGTGGAGGGCGTGAAGGGAGGGCTAGGAATGGGGAAAAAATAAGAACCAAGATGCATTATGTAAAGGTACAATTCCCAATGAGAAATGTTATTGTGTTGTATACCTAAAATGTACCAATAAAAGAATTTAACAACAAAAAAAGAGTATCACCTCAATGTGCATCCATTTAGCTATAAATGTCTCTAATTTCTCATTCATTATAGCTGAGTAGTACCCCATTTTATTTTTTTTAAAACCCATATTTTATTTATCCTGTCTCTAGTTGATGGGCAATTGGACTGTTTCCAAGTTTTAGCTATTAGAAACTGTGGTGCTATGAACATGGGTGTACATATATCATTGTGGTATGATACCTTTAATTCTTTTAGGAAGATAACCAGAAGAGAAATAGCTGGATCAAATAGGACTTCCAATACTAGTTCTTTGAGGTATCTTCATACTGATTTCCACAGTGGTTGCACCAGTCTATACTCCCACGGGCACTGGCGTAGGAAAAGATTTCATGAACAAAACCCCAGTTTCATGTGAACTAGCACAATCAACAAGTGGGATCTCTTCTTACTAAAATGTTGTGTAAAGAGACAACCCACAACAGTGTGAAGAGACAATCCATGATGTGGGAAAAAATATCCACCAGCTCTTCCTCAGACAAAGGTCTACTACCTAGAATATATAAAAACTTAAGAAAAACCAGACCTCTCAAATTTAAAGACCCAGTCCAAAAATGGGCATCTGAAATGAACAGACATTTCTCAGACAAAGAAGTAGAAACACCAAATAAACATACAAAAAAATGTTCAACATCACCGGTCACTTGAGAGGTGCAAATGAAAACAACACTGAGATTCCATCTCACCCCAGAAAGAATGGCTGCTATCATGAAATCAACCAATAGCAAAAGCTGGTGGGGCTGTGGGAAAAAAGGAACCCTACTATTGCTAATTACTAGTTCCTCTGCTAATTCATGAAGAGGCCAGAATGAAATTTTCCTTACATTGTTTAATTAACTTGGAAACTGCTTGTGACTTTACTGATGGATATGTTTGAAATAAGCTAAGTAAATTCAGAAGATGCTTGACACAGGTGGACCATGTGAGAATGAAACTGATGACCTAAAACACTGCAGTTTATTCTACCAATGAACAAATTTGAATTGCAAGTTTTAAAAAGTAGCCCCCAGAGAATCATTTAGTATATTTTTGTTGTTCTCCATATATCTTCACATAAACAATACTTGTTACCTTTGTACAAAATCAACATTTTGTTTCAGCCTAGGAAAACAGCTGGAAGGTAATTGCCAATATTTTCAGAATAAGTTCAGAATGATGTAGCTGCGTTTTGGAATCCTTTGGGGTATTTCAAAAAAGGTGAATTGCTATTCTCCACACCAGATGAAACTGAATACAGACTTTCCATCCAATTTGAAAAGTATGTTCATATGAAGCTGATTTAAAATGTTGGCTTCCTGGTACATTCAAATGCATTTGATGAGGTGAAAGTACCAGAGTCTAAATATCCATCCTTTGAGTAGGATCCTTGTGCTGAGGAGACTGCAGAGCATAGTTTATGTACAGTGAGCCTACACTGAGGCTCCCAAATGCAGATGTTCTTTCTCACTTGCAGGTCTGGTTTGCAGAGTTGCTGCCTTTCACAGGAACAGTGTCTAGTAACCATGCTCCAATGCTGAGCAGCTAGAAATGGTTCATTATTTAAGAATGATTAATAACCCTCAGAGCAAGTGCAGATAGGTCATTTTAAAAAGTGATAAAAAGCACTTGGTCCTTTATTAGAAATGATCCAGAAAATGAAACCAATAGCTTTGCTGTTGGCAGTGATGACAGCAGGTAAAATAAAAATATAATTTTGAATGTAACAGTAGCTCACTTCCATGATGGGATGAACACTCACTTCCATGATGTTTAACTACATTAAAGGGGTTATTAGAAATAAGAAAATAAGGAAATGGGTGGGAATTGTGAATTTAGAGATTTTTTGGTGTTGTTAGGTTATGACCATCCAGAATGTCAATGGGCTCCCCTAGTGTAAAAATGAGTTGAAAGGAAATTTATCAGCGACCTATAGGATCAACTGGATTTCAGGTCCCTAGGCAGTAGAGTTCACAGACTTGACCTTTGCCACTCAAACCCCGTAGCTAGTTATTTAATATCTCTGATACTCAGTGCTTCCTCAGTACCAAGGAGTTCAAAATACATCCCCATCAACCTTATAATAGTGCACAGGGTATTAGAAAAAGAGAATAATACTAATAAAATTCTCTGTGATTTCTTATTATACAAAATGAACTCTATTTCATTATGAATCCATATGCTAAATTTTGAATGATTCTTATCTATCTCCCCTCTAAAAAGTTTATCAACAATGTCTAATTAGGCCAGTTTCAGCTAGCTTAGTTCTAATCATCTTTTTCTTCAATATTAAAATTCTGCTTTTAAAAACAAAATTTTATGACTGACACTTTCCACTAATGTTGCTTGATTATTTTTCTTAATTCTAATGTAATTTGATTATGTTTATTGAAAAAACGTGCCATGACTCTTCACTGCTTGTGCTTGGTTTATTTCCTGTCGTTTTAGCTAATTCCTGAAAAATAAAATATATTTCAGACTTCTTTTTCATCTTTCTATGCTATTGTCGTGAGCAAAATTTTTTCCATAGATGTCCATGTGGCCAACCTGGGAACCCAGGAATATGTTACTTTACAGGACAGAACAAACAAACAACAACAAAGAGCTACCTGGTAAATTGAATAAATTAAGGCTCTAGAGATGTTAGATTGCCTTGTGTTAACAAAGTGGGTCTGCTTTAATTAAAAGAGTCCTGTTAATGGGAAATGGAGGATTCAAGAGCCTGAGAAGGCAATGTGACAAGAAAAGCAGAGGTTGGACGCTTGATCCAACCAAGTAAGCAGCCCTAGAAGCTAGAGGAGACAAGGAAATGAATTCTCCTATAGTCTCCAGAAGAATTATAACCTGGTGACTCATTTCAGACTTCGGACATCTAGAACTGTCCATGAATAAATTGGTATTGGTTTAAACCATTAAATTTGTAATTTGTTATAGCAACAGTACAGTAACAGCTTTTTTTACGTTTTCTTGTTTTGTTTTGTTTAGTTAGAAGGTCTACCTAACCAAGAGCAGCTATCATGGCTTCCCAAGTTCTCACACGGTTATTAACAATGGAAAGGCAGGTGACAATTTTGCAGACTCAAAGAATCTGAAAAATAAAATTAGCACGTAGTTGCTACGACATTTCTCAATTGAGAAATTCTTGGAAGAGCCTAAATGGCATCTAAATATTGTGCATTCCCAGTTTTTCAAATTTTAATTTTGTTTCTTTGCTTGTTTGGTTTTAGCTCAGTGGTTTCACCGCCTGCCTGGCAAAGGGAAGGTCCCAAGTTTGATCGCTGGTTCCAAAAAAAGAGAAAATCTTGTCTATACAATATACATTTGTACCAGACAGTCACATATCATTTATTCCTTTAACAACTCTAGATGTATGTTGTTAACATCCTCCATCTTACTAAGGAAACTGAAGAGACAGAACAAGTAACTTTTTGGGTAACACAGTAATTAAATGTGATATATTCACAATAGCCCTGATGGTGGCAAATTGAAAGTACATTTTTTAAACTTGCTTTTTAAAATTCTTTCTTTTTGTTTTGATTTGGTTTGCTTTTCCTTTTTGTGTATGTGTGTTTCCAGAAGCTAATACATTGACTTCTACATTAGAGACACTCATTTTACTGGTGAAATGCATATATGCCAAGACTATTTTGTAGCTAATTCTTAGATAAAGGGGTAAATAAATCATGTGGCCTTTGAGTCTATGCTACAGCACCTCATCTAATAGTTATCAAACAACCCTTTGACCTCCACTCCTTGAGACCTGTATAAATTTTAAAAAGACCTTTGCTGAGATTGTTTTTATAAAATGAACTACCCTAGTACATAATAAAACATCTGGCTATTTGGTTTAAAATGGGTTTCTAGAGGTCAGTATTAAGCTAAATAATGCAATAATAATGGTGCTGAAAAGAAACTAACAGAGATTCTTCAGCAATGTAGTAAGAAATTTACAAGTTAAATATTTAATCAAAAACATTCAATAAAAGTAAAATTGCTTCTGAAAGTCAGTCTACATTTTTAGTAGATTAACTGGACAGAGTCCACAAACATTTGTCCAAGCCATTATCTGGAAAATCACTTTCAACCCTAATATAATGAAAATATATTATCCATGTTAATAGCAATGTCCCATCTGTTTAAGTATTTTACAACCTACTGAAAGCCATACCTGAAAGGAACCTTAGGGCTCAGAATTCAAAAACAGTTGCAAGTTGAATTCATGTGGCAACTGTTACTGGTAAACACCCCTATAAGCTTACTTTTTAAAGACTTCAATGATACCAATGTGAACCAAAATTTCAAAGTAAACCCAGAATTTGTCAGGGGCAAATGTGACAAGTCAATGAACTACCTCAAGCTTATGATGCATGCCCTCTCAGTTTTGACTATAGTTTAATGGAATGTTTTTCCTTCAAGATTGAAGCCTAGCTGATTTGAAAACCGAAAGGGTGAGCAAACAGTACAACCTGAAATAAAATCTTTCTATAAGTCATAAGTTTTTAAATGCTCACAAATTTTGAACTGGTCTAGTTAGACAAGAAATACAAAAACGTGGTAAAGGCAAGAGTTCTAGGTGATTATTTCATCTTTAAATCATTTAATAACTTTTAAAATGCATGTTTCATTTTTTTCCTCATTGGGTAGAGAGAAGGGGACAGATAGAGTACAATTGGGTAGCAAACTGGAAGTAAATCAAACCAGAAATATCAAAGGGATAGATAAATCCACAAGCTTTAGAACATCAATGCAATATTAATTACTCTTAAAATATGATAAACATGAGTCCTTTTCTCTGGGAAAATAAAAGTCAGTGTATAGAAATAAAATAACCAATAAATATCCCTTGATTTTCAAAGTTTGGTAAGTACGTTTCAAAATATTTTCATTTTACAAATGAGAAAGCTAAAGTTTAGAGTGATACATTTATTACCTAAAATAAATTTTGAAAGACATGGAAGAGAACTTTACTTCTAAACATGGTATATATTTTTCAATATTTGTCTCTTCTCCACCATTTCTTCCAATTCTAGTTATCAGTAGACATTACCTACACATATGCCAACAGAGAATAAAAGTTGTAATAGGGTATAAGTTTGAGAAACATTGCATACATCAAATTTAAAACCAATAAAGGAACATTTTAGATATAATAAGGTGCTTGCTGTGTTAGATGGCCATACTCCTCATGGTAGATACTAATTGTGTCCTGAATAATTTTCCAAACCCATTTAGAAAAACCTAGAAGAACGATGATATATGAGACAGTTTGATCAGAGGGCAGTTCACAGCATGTATATACACGTTGCAATGACTTTTGACAATGAAATGTACAATCAAACACCTGGTCAAATATCTTGCCAAAATACTGAAGACTGAGAAAAGTGAGAATTCAAAGAAAGAAGCTTCAGAGTTAAAATAATTTGATTGTGCCAAGAGGAAATTAGAGCTCAAGGGGATACTTTAAACACTGTTGGAGAGCTAAGTATTTCTACAAATGTGAACTTTTTTCCATAACATTTAAGGTTAACAAGTCAGATAGCAGAGAATTGTCCAAGAAAATAGAAACCTGGTATAAAGTTTCTCAGTCCTACTTTACCATCCAAAGTCCTTTATAAAATGACACACACATCAAATACAGTCAAAACTTTGAGAAAAATGATAATATGTACAATAGAATGTAGTTCTAAGAGCTTTGAAGTCATGGAAAATCTTAGTGCTTCCTTAAGGAAGATTCTGACCAATTTGATATCTGTAGCCAAACTTCACTAAGCTTGGTTTTTAAGAAACCGCAACTCCTTCATCTCACACAGACTATCTCTTTACAGGAAAAAAGTGAAATTCAGTTTTTATATTGCTTAGTTTTGTTCATTTGAGCATTCTTTTATTTTTGCCACTAATTGCTCATAATTTCATAGTGTGAAATATGTTACTAGAAAAAGAATATTCAAAGTATATTTTATCAATAAAACATTTAGTTAGCTTATGACAACAGGGAAAGTCAAGCCTTTAGTTGCAGAATACCTATAGAGCATGAAACCAACAATGAACCTTGGTTTCAACAAAAGTTATAGGAGTACAGACAAAAAGACACATTGATATAATCTGAAACCAAACACATGAAGAAACAGGTGAGACTTAAGAAAGACTTCAAAGAATGAGTAGAATTTGCTAGATGGAGTCAAGTTTTTTCAATACAGGGAGAAAATGACAAAAAGCTTTGAGTCCAAAATAAACATCATGAACAACTGTGAAGAAACCAGTAAATCTGCAACATTGATTTTTTTTCTCCTTTCATTTATTCAAAACATATTGTTGAGGAGCTATTCTACTTCTGACACCATACTAGGTAAAATTAAAAACAAAATAAATAATGTATAGTGTTCCTCTCAATAAACTCATTATCTAGCTAGAAAACTTTTGTTAGGAAGAAATTATATTCATCACCCTGCAAAAGCAATCTATTTCATTTAGTAGAGATTTTCCACAGATGTGATATTTAATACATTCTTGGTTTGCCAATGTGTTTCAGGTGTGACAAGACAATCAGACCTCATTCCTTTATCTGAGAGCAGACAACGTTATGAGTATTCAACTTCCACCATGAGTTTCCTTTCTAAACAAGCATCAAATATTACAATTGTCTATGCATTTTATGACATTAAAAATACCAGGAAACTCTGGTTTCACCAAATAGGTTTATATTTCATTATATTCAACACAATCCATAGCACATGGCTGGGCATTACATAGAAGTTCCATAGTGTCACTATGAATTCCTTTCTATATTTTCTGTTTCACCATTATCTGCATAAAACTGATTTTCCTTATTGTTACATGATTTCAAAATGGATGCTTCATGTCCAAACTGTCATCAGAAATCCAGTCATGAAGAAGCCTATGCTTATATTAAGAAGCTAAGTTTATTTAAAAACACCAACATTCCATTTATTCCCACTGATCAGAACTGTGACATATAGCTAGTCTTAGGTTCATGAAACATTAGGAAAGATAGGTCTTTAGCTGTATATTAGTTATTCAAAAGAAAATAGGTTTTTGGCAAGACTAAAGGAAACGATGGCCATTAGGACCATTGGAGCTGCTCTGTAGGCAAATACTTAAGCAGTTGATTGAAATGTAATAACCAAAATAAGGTATTAAGTATTTTGGAAAGAGAGGAGACACAAGAAATGTGGGAAAATAGCAGAGTAGGAAGCACCAAAAATCTGTTTCCGACCTAGAAAACAATCTCACTGGCAGTATCTGTCTGACAGTAACTATTTTGAAATTCAAGAAGTTATCAAAGGCTGGAAACTTCAAGACGCAGGGCACTTAGATGGAAAATTGCAATCAGTTTTGTTCTATTTCAGCAATAAACAAAACAGCAACTGCCCATCACCCACTTGTCAGCTCAATTGCAGGCAGCTGTGTGTTTGTTCAACCCAGAAGCTTGTACATAGCTGTGGGGCCTATTGTATCCAAAAAGGACTTTGTCCTCTAAATATTGTGCATCTCTGTTCTGATTTATGCTTCTGATCATGAAGGTGCAGAAAAAGAGATGTTGTCCTTCATCCTTCATTGCAACTGCTATCAATGCTACAAACAATTTCTTGTTGGCTTGTGACATCTGGGTGATTTAAAGAACTGGTACCTTTTATTCCCTTTATTTTTCTCTTTTCCCCCTCTTGGGAATCAGGTTGAAAAACTATGATATTCAAAAGTTACCACATAGATGAGGTAATTTGAAAGTTACTGTACATGCCCAAAGAATGGTATGCAGCATACAATAGTTAAAAAAAAAAACTGTGGAAGAGAAAAAAAAAAGAAATAATCTGATATAACAAAGTAAATTATGGCCCAATTAGAGGAAAAATTAAACCAAAAAGAAAAACACACCTGAAAAAGACCTTATGATGTTTCTATTAGAAGAGTACTTTAAAATAATTGTCTTAAAAGAGAACTCAAACTAAAGAAAGATATGGGAAAAAGTCAAGAAAATGATGTATGAACAACATAGATACATTAATAAAAAGAGAAAACCTGAAATAAAATAAAATAAAAATTCTACAGGGTAAAGTTCAATAACCAAAGGGAAAAATTCACTAGAAAGAGTCAAAGGCAGATTTGAGGAGGCAGAAGAAAGAATTAGTAAATATAAAGACAGAATAATGGAAATTATTAAGTCTGGGAAACAGAAAGAAAAATACAAAAGAAAAATTAGCAAAGAATAAGGACCTGTGAGATACTATAAAACCCAACCATGATTGACACTGTGAACTCCAGAAGAGGAAAACAAAAGGTCAGAGAAAATATTTGAAGAAATATTGGCCCAAACTTTCCAAATATGATAGAAATATGAATTCAAACATGCAAGAACATTAGCATATTTCAAGAAAGTTGTACTCAAAAAAAACTACACTGAGACACATTATAATCAAAATGTCAAAAGATAAAAAATTTTGAGAACAAGAAGAGAAATGACACATTGCATACAAAGGACCATAAATAATATCATCATCAGATTTTTCAGCAGCAACTTTGGACATCAAAATATTCAGAATTTAAAAGAAAAAGAAGTCACAGAAAAACCTTACATCTACCAAAACCACCCTCCAAAAATGAAGAACAAATTAAGACATCCTCAGATAAATGAAAGCTGAGAGCATTTGTTATCCCTAGACTTGCCTTGTATGAGATGACAAACAGAATACTCAAATTGAAATGAAAGGTACCATAAACAGTGACTACAAACTGCATGAAGAAATGAAGATCTCAGTGAAGGTAAATCCAAATTTGGGGGCAACCGTAAAAGCTAAGGTTTTCATAACACTGATATGAAACTCTGGTTTGTTTCTGCATAATTTATTCTAAAGGCTAGCATTTTTTTTCATTTTTCACTTCATATTTTGTTTTATTTTAATCAAAGAGACTAATGCATTAAATTGTACTTGTTTGTATTTTTTGATACATAATGTAAAAGACATAATTTTCTGACATCAATAAGCAAAACTGGTGATTACAGTTAAAGGAATATAGTTTAACAGGGTATTGAGGCTAAAGAATAAGCTACTTTATTACAACTTTAGGATATTAAATTTAACACTCATGGTAAGCATAAAAATATGATCAAAACTAAATGAGAAAGGAATGTAAACTTTCACTGAGAAAACCCCCAAACTAAACAGAAATGAAAATAGTAATACAAGATATGTTGCACATGTTTTAAAACTTGAGGAACTATGAAAAAAAATAGCTCGAAACTAAAATGAGGAAGGAAATAAAGATGAAAGCAAAGAAAATGAAATCAGGAATAGAAAAATAATAGGTAAAATCAATGAAACAAAAGCTGATTATTTGAAAATAGAATTAAATCGAAAAATTCTTTGGCTAGATGGACTAAGAAAAAAAGAGTGAATATTCAAATTACAACAATTATATATGAAAGTGAACACATTAATCCTGATCCTACAGAAATTAAAAGAATTATAAAAATATTGTGAACAATGGCACATCAACAAATTAGATAGAGGGCCGAGAAGGTGAGCCGGTCCCAGCACCCAGAAGGAAGCTCCCCACCTCCATCCCAGGCTCCTAGGGCAGTGAAGCTCAGCTGGTCCCAGCACCCAGAAGGAAGCTCCCCACCTCCATCCCAGGCTCCTAGGGCAGTGAAGCTCAGCTGGTCCCAGCATCCAGAAGGAAGCTCCCAGCCTCCATCCCAGGCTCCTAGGGAAGAGAAGCTCAGCTGATCCCAGCACTTGGAAGGAAGCTCCCCTGCCTCCAGCCCAAGCTCCTAGGGCAGAGAAGCTGAGCCGGTCCCAGCACTCAGAAGGAAGCTCCCCTACTGCCATCCCAAGCTCCTAGGGCAGAGAAAGTGAGCTGGGTGGGTGCCAGAAGCACCTCCACCCCGTGGAAATGAGAAGACACATAAACAAGCCTCAAAAACTGACTTCCAGATCACCTACAGCAACCCCAAAGGGAAACGAGATGGAACACTCTGATACTCAACCACTTGGACTCTCTGAACTGGTAACAAAAGAGGATCTGGGAAAAATGAAATCAGAAATAATTACTCAGATAACAGCAAAGATTGTGCTCATGGT
>NW_004624750.1:14959237-14973066 GCF_000247695.1 Heterocephalus glaber | reverse complement strand
ATGAGGAGAGGAAAAAAATGGAAACAAGGTCTTTGCAAATAGGGAAGGGTGGAGGGGGTGAAGGGAGGGCAAGGGAAGGGGAAAAAAATAAGAACCAAGAGACTCATGTAGTGGTACAAGATTCCAATGATGAATGTAACTGTATTTTATACCTAAAATGTACCAATAAAGTTAATGGGGAAAACAAAGCAAATTAGATAACATAAAGGAAATGGACAAATCCATAAAAAGCCAGCCAAGACTGAAACATAGAGATATAAGAGAAACAAACGAGCCTCCAAAAGAGAAGTGCTACATGATTCCACTTACCTGAGTTACTAGAGTGGTCAAATTCACTGAAACAGAAAGCAGAGTGGCAGTTTCCAAAGGCTAAAGGCAAAAATGAGAAGTTGTTGTTTCATGACTATAAACTTTTAGTTTTACAAAACAAAAAGAATTCTGGAGAACATTGAATAATGTGAATGTACTATGTACTTAACATTACTGAATAAAAAAATGAGCAATTCAAAGTCAAATTCTTCATGCAGCAATAATTTTCTATTGTTCTCGAGCTTTTAACTCATAAGATTTCTGTAGAAGCATATGTCCAGTCATAGTTCAAAAATAGTGCTTTATTTTTGAATGCTGCTTTTAAATATATTTTTCAAACAACATCACTATAAAAGAAATGTCCTAGAAAGTGGGGAATGAAGAGAACAGAAGTTTCCTGATGTCCTACCTGGACTATGATGATAGACAGCCTTACCACCACTGGACACAATACTCAACAACCACAATTTAAAAGAGGAAAGGTTTAACGTTTTGTGGAAACTCAGTCCATAGGCAGCTACCTCCAAGGCTGAAGCATCACAGTGGAAGGGGGCAGTGGAGCAGAGATATTTAGTTCATGACAGCAGAGAAGCACAACAGGGGAACAGTGCCAGAGAGGAAGGGGCAAGGGACCAGATGTAGATGCCCAGGGCCATACCTCCATGACCCCTCCAACACACCTAGAAGTGTGTCCCCCAATCCCTAGGACAAATCTCAAACCCTTAACTGCCACACCTATCATTTTTAAAGGCATAGTGAAAATACTGGTAACAGTCAAATATTAATTTGAAAAAGAAATTATTCTAGAGATAGATTCAAAGCAGAAATTGAGTTCTACATCATGTGGCTGGTGGTCAGAAGTGATGAGCATCTAAAAGAGAATTGAATGGTCTTTACAAAGGCACATATTTTTGCATAAAAAATGATGCTCCAAATAGAGGATGAGGGATCAATAGTCCTCACAGAGGAAAAGTACAAACAAAAGCATGCAAGCATCAGACAGTATAAGATGTCAGAACATAAACACAGTGAAGTATGGAGATTTCTTAGATGAAAGAATTGTTGGTAGATGAGACCAGAAAAGTAGGTAGAGATATTGTCTGTTTCATATGGGTCAAGGAGGTTCATATACTATAAAGAATATTCCGGAACTAGGAAATACATGGCATTCTTCCCCACTTAGTGTCTCATTTAGGGATGTTAAACAAGTTACCAGGGAGCTTTAAGTGCTAGAGATATAACTTGAAACTAGAGCTTTTGTATTTTTCTACCAGACCTCAGTGTGTCATTTTGTCACCAGATAGGGTTAAAGGAGATATCCAAAAAGGAGACCAGTACCTCAACTTACCCCACCCATGGGGTAGACTGTAGATTTCCTCACTTCCATCACACAAAAAAAATGATTTTTAATATCTGTCAGTGAGAGGCATAAAGAGGATTATTAGGCAGAATTTTAAAAATACACAGAGAGAAGAGAATGTAGGCCCTCCAGAGAGAGGCACATCATAATATGGAGGTGAGTATATTTGTGTGGTCTTGGGGATGTCTTCAGGATGGATCTTCTAGAATGTATACTACTACTATCTGTCAGGTTTCCCGCAGTGGGCTATGTTAGAATGCAAACCATTTATGTGTATTTGAAGTTGAGATCTGCTCTCCACTAACACTGCTACCTTCTTGAGGATGGAGGCCTGTAGAAGAAGGGTAATTTAGTGTAAAGGACCAGCCCAGTGTCCATTTTATAGGACTATTTTTTCCTTAAAATTTTTAGGATTATTTTTCAGAATGAGTTTCCAGGAAGGTAAAAATGCCTCAGTAACTTTTGTGTCCTGAAGCTGCAGAGCTGCAGTTTTTCTTAAAAGTACAATTTTAAAATTATGATGGTCTTTTTTTTCCTTTTTACCTATTTTTATGTCTTCTACTCTAACTCAATTTTTCTTTGTCCTGCCCATCCCCAGCTTTTCATATCCATCACCTTATACCAGTGAGAAGGAATAGTTCATTGTTTGGTCTCATTACCAACCTTTTCAAACTCTTTGGAGGTAGATCCTGCCTCTGAAGTGGAAATTAAATCCACCAACATTTCACATGGTGATTTCTGTTGCTAATGCTCCTTCTAGAACAATTAAAAGCCCAACCAAAAGAAATATGTAACTTCCAATATTACTGCATTTCAGCAATACCTATAACTATACAATAAAATTAATCTATGATTCCTGTTGTAAATAATTATATTTATTTTTTAATTATACAAGACATTATCAGAAGTTTTTACTAGAACTCTGCTAAAATATGTAAATTGGCGTAAATCCAATAAAAGAAATGACTGAATATAGGAGAAAGAAGTAACACCAGATAATTCATGGATGATTTCAATTGGGATATAAATTAATCTGTTTAAATAGGAAGAAGCATTATTGAGAATTAGGGCAAAAGCAAATGATTGAAAAATTTAACAAATTTATAATAGATCTTTTAAGTCACTTATGATTCTCTGGTTTTAATTAAACAATATATTAAGTATTGTTTGAAGCAGTTTTTAATCCCCCAGTTTAGCTAGGGAATTAGAGAAAAAACTGTGACAGAGGGGATCAACAGATGTAACCAAAGAAAGAAAAAGGCATCAATATTAAGGGCTCATGTTGTATTCTTGAATTCAAGACTTCTTAGAGCCAAACAGCAATCTCCCCTGGGCTCTATCTCAAGCATACATATGGAAAGAAGTCCCTGGAGCACATAGAAGTGAAACACTGAGATATAAAGAAGAAAAATATCACAAGGGGAAATAGTAGGATTAGAAGCAACTAGAAGGAAGAGTGAACCACAGTATCAAATGTCATGGAGATCAAGCACAGGAAGCAGGAAATAGTGGTTTAATGTACCAGCTGGAAAGTCATTGTGGATTTCAGAGAGAACTGTTTCAGAGAACTGTGTGGCTAGCAGTGGATTATGGTAGGTAGAAAACATGCAGTGAAAGAGGAAGTGGAGTGTGATCTGGTCACTGCAAAAAGTTTTTGTTAGGGGAATGAGAAAAGAAGGAACTTGATGGTGTCTGCTTTTTACTGTTTATCTTTTCTAACCTTATGGACAATGTTATCTAATGAGAGTGAGGGTCAGGTGGGGCAGAGGTGTCAAAGAATGCTAGGGAATTGAAGGGAAAGTGAGATAAAAGATAAGTGAGTTTTACATAAAGAGGATAAGAATGATTCTGTATTCATGCCTTGAAAACTGCATGTGTGGTTGTGGATTCTAACTGTGCTGCAGTGTAATTCAATGTACTATTTAGTGCATTCTCCATAGAAGAGGAAGTTCTTTGTTCCATAAGCAATATAGATTACTGGTCCATTTTTTATCTCCAGTATTAAAGCAAGAATTCTAAGATTAAACAGAGACCAGCAGCACACTTTGACACACATACACCTGCATAACTGACGGCAGCATCTACACTATTTTATCAAAAGTAAACATCCACACTGATCTCTGCAGAAGGTTGCAATAAATTTCCCATGTAAATTGATATAGTTATGGGCACATTTTAAGAGTAACATGAAGAATGATTTTCAGACCATTTCATTATACCTGTTTGATCTCAGAACTCTCCTAGAGTAAATACATTCATTCATTCATGTCAAGTATCAGGTCCTGACTCAGGTAACTGTGATGCATTCCACAGTCTGTGAATTGTCTTTAATCTCCTCTTGGAAATGCACCAGAGCACTACAAAGACTTAAAAAAGAATTAAATTACCTTTAAGCTGAAGAGCAGACCAAAGTATGAGCTGAGAAATGTCATGTTACTACAGTCTATTCTGTTAAATACTAGCCTGGACTGGAATTTTCTATTGTGGGTTTTCTTAGCATTTTAAAATAATCCCCATGACATTTAAATGTAACTTTAGTCTACAAATTCTTTTCTTTCTCTTTGAGTATCTCATGCCATCATTACAGACTTCAAACCTCTGTCAGTCAGAGCATTTTAGCAGATAGTCTTCCCTTCCTACCCCCCCTTGTAAAACTGCCATGAATTACATCAAGTTACAGTTCTTCCCTGCCCACAAGATAATGAGCTGGCACATGGAGAAAGGATCAGTGTCAAACAAAAGTGGAAGACAATCTTGAAGCTATCACTTGCAGTTACCATTTGACTGCATTTGCAGAAATCCATTTTCTCATTCTCCATGAGAGCTCTGAGTGTGTTCTCACTGTGGCTCCTGTTCATTGCACAATCAAGAGCTCCCTTGCACATGGGATCACATCACTGTCAACTTTAAATGGATTATCTTTGCAGTGGGAGAGGAAAAGGGGGAATAAATAGCAAATTTATTGTCTGTGTGAAAAACGGGATATATACAGATGCACATATATATATGCCATGTGTGACTACAAACTTGGTTCCTGTGTATGAAAATAGCTTCAAAGCTGATGACATTATAACACTTCTTCCTAGAAAATCTCACATACTTGGGGATCGAAGGTAACTGCAACTGGGCCATACCCTACTGTGCAAATATTCACAAGTATACCTGCATAGATAACAGATTCACCATGCTGATCCAAGGAGCAGAAATACACTTTGTGCTTGAATTTACATTGGAGTTTTTATATTTTCAAAAGGAAAGTTGCTTGGTGATCTAAAATGTGTACTACTCAAACAAAATAATGAGACCACATACCACATCCTAACTACTGAGTTTAGTAGGAGTTAATGCTCAAATGAATAGGCTCCCATCCAATCCTGAAGAAACATAATTAAGATGCCAAGGGACATCAGAGGATGGAAAGGTATGATAGGGCAGGAGTCCTGCTTCTCAGCCTCCTCAGTATCAGTTTGAGAAGGACTGATGTACATGTTGTAAAGACCTCTTACTTAAAAGTGAAAGTGTAATTAGAAAGGGAGCAATCCATGCAGAATTGAGAAACAAGACAATGATACACGTAGAAGATTGGACCAGAATGGTGCATTGAAGACAAAAGCAAGACAGCAAGAAGAGCCATAAGACTTGGATATGTAATAAGTTTCAAAAATATTTGGGAAAGATTAAGATGGCAACAAAAAGAAATTATTTCCTACAGTCAAGCTGAAAATAAGCTGCCATTGATCTACCTTTCTTGGGGAAAGACATTAGAGTTATTGTTCTGAAAGTGCACTGTGCCTGTCTAGGACACAGAGCTGTGTGAATCCCAGTACCAACTGTTGTTTCAATTATCTTTTACTCTCCTCAGTGGTGATGGAGAAATCTCTGTTCTAGGGCTGTGAGGAGGACTGTACACACATCACTACACTGCGTAGATGAGATAGATTGGTTAGATGAGATAGATTGGTTAGCGTATTGGTTACATATTCCCAAGGCCCATGGAGAAGACCACACACAATGCAAAGCCACACTGGGGTGGCCAGCACTCTAGTGAACAGCTTAGGTCTGTGGGAGGCATGGGGTATAGGGTGGGAAGATCCTCTGTTGCATGGGATTGGCTGTTTGGACAATTCCATGGGTTGGTAGGGAACAGAAACACAGTACTTGGGATAAACAGGCACTGTGCTCGGTCCCCTTGTCAAAGAATATTGATTGGCTGAGGGACCTTATCTCCTGGAGCACAGGGGAAAGAAACAGTGGTTAGGCCACCTGAGGGTCTCTGCTTTCTCAGACATCAAGGCAACACATAGTACTGCTGGGCCTTCAATTTAGGGTGCATACCACACATCTGAAAAAAGGACAAGAAAGCTGGCAAGTGAACCACTCTTGTGTCCTCTCCAGAGAGTGACCTTGTTTCTTAACTCCGCGCCAGGAATACACAGCCTATCTGGCTGGAGAAAATTATCTCCCTAATCACTCATCTCCCCTCCCAGGCTCACAGTTTCCAGGAGGTCACAAGACGCAATTAAACTTTTGGTTTCAAACAGTTTGCCTGCTGCTTTCAAGGCTGTATATGAAGCAAAAACAGACAGAGGTAGGACAAGAAGTCAACAAAGTCCTTAATTAAGTAGAGAAGGTACTAACAGCAGCAAACCTTTGAAAATAAGATTTGGTATATATTAATTGCCAAGAAATGGCCTGGAGGATGTGGGTACTTACTGCTATTTTTAAAATACACCTTGAAAAATTCTCACTTGCACAGTCAATATTAAAGAAGACAGAAAGGAAATTGATGTCTATTGAATTATTCATTGGATAACGTTATCTGAAGGGAAAAAAAGGTGATAAAACTAATCAAACAAAACATAACATTCAAGAAATGTCCTACTATCAGCACAAGCAGCCCATTGATTCTTATATTTGTCTCCATTTGAGTTTGGGGATAATTCCCCACAGTGTATTTCTGAAGATTAGCTTAGCTTTCAAAGATCTTATGCACATTTACAAGATTATTTTCAGAAATCTTACTCTAGTAACTTGGCATCATATCTACACTAAAGATAAAATACTACCAACTTCAAAATTTTTAGCAACTCTGAAAATGTCACTTCATACCATTCCTTTACCAACTCTCTTAACCAGGAATGATTATGTCATGATCTGACATTTAAAGTATTCTGTTTCTTTCTTTACTATAGTATTTATTATGCTACATAGTAATTATGCATTCATATATCTGTCTGTCCTACTACAAAGCAAACATTTTAAGTTAAAAGATGATCTTATTTGGTCCTTAGGTTAATATCCCCATCACTAGCACAATTATTTAATATATAATAGTTCTTTGCAAGCTTTTGTAGAATGAATGGCTTCCTTCAAGCTCTGAATTTTTATATACAAATGCATATTTGACATTTCCACTGAATTATCCATTAGTTACTACAAACTTAAAATATCCACAAGACATTTTGAATTCATTGCCCCCAAATCTTCTTATTTCATACTTCTGATTTAAGAAAATGACAGTGTCACTCACCATTATGGAGGTGAATGAAAGGTAAATCAACTACAAGGAAATAGCTCACAGTTACTTGCTCCATCCAACAGCACATTCGCCCGTGTCTGGAGAGTAGCACACACATACCCATGACTGTCTTTCTTTGTTACTGTGACTGGACCATGAATCTCAGTCTCACCAATACCCAGGTCCTTTGTGTCCCAAAGAACTGAACAGAACACACAGCAGTTGTAAGAAAAGTCAGATTTATTAGAGGGAAAGTACAATCCACAAAGTGGGGGAGTAGACTAATGAGAAAACTCAAAAGCAAGCTTGACTCAGAATGGCCTTGTCTGTTTTAGATTTGAGGTTAAACTACACTTCTCAGAGTGGGGGAAACTCTGAGATGACAATTGCAATGAGTTTCAAAGTTAGCTTCTCTTTTGTTTTCCTAAAATCTGGGGAGTGGGCTTTTTTTTCCAACTAATTGAGTCTTCCTTCACTTTCACATATGGAGTGGGAGTTTATAAGCTTATACGGGCTTAGACAGACCGTCATGGCTGTGAAAGCCCACTAGGGTGGAGGCGAGGTTAAAAACACAGTGCTAAGGATGTACTGTTACAATTATAATGACTGTGGCGTTATCGTCAGTTACTCTAGAACAGTTAGAGTGCATGATCCTTGGGCTCATGCCAGAGACCAGGGAGACACGATAAGGGCAAGAGCATACTTTTTAAGCTCATATTAGAATGTTAAAAAAATACAGTGAAAGCAAGATGCTTTTATGGTCTCCAAGAGGCAAAAGGAAGCTATCCTGTATTGTGAGCCTAAGGCTAAGACGATTATCTGCTTCTGCTCTTGCCTAAATCAAGTATCTGGGGTAATCTCAAACATGTCGATCATAGAATGTCATATTTCTGCTTGAAGCCATCTTTCACACTGAAGTACCTTGGTCTAATGCACTTTATATGTTGATCCTTCTACTGCTTATTCTTCATCTTCCTGGGCTTCATTCATTTCCTTCAATCTGCTCTAGCTGCAGTGACTTTAGAGATTGTCATATAGGCCCACCTCACTCCATCATGTTTTATTCATGAGCTCTTCTCTTTGCATGAAATTTTTGTCCTCTAAACTTGCTTTGGCAAGTTTCTTTTCAAATCCTATGTTAATATCTTTCTGAACTCCAAATACAAGGCAGGGCTAGGCCATCTGACTTGATTTTTGTCATAATGGTCATCTGATATTTTCTTACTTGTTTTCTGACACTGATCTTCATCTTTCCATTGCTAAATCCTCAAGGGCTTGAAAAGAGCCTTGCACAAAAATACTTTTAGTATATGGTGGCTATAAATGACAGTGAAGGACTTTAATTTATTGTCATTTATGTTAACTTGATTGTGTCAATACTAATAGGAAATACTATGTATTACCAACCATGTCCTATTTTTATAACTTTTTTATAATATATATAAATTAATGAAGTCTTATGAGAACCTACTTTATAAACAGTAGAGTTAGACTAAGAAAACCCCTTGACATACTTTTTTCTCCTCTCACAACTCATGAGTATTTTGTATTAAATTAGCTTTATTTTATTCTTCTTACCCTCTCTTTCTTTTGTCTCTTACAAATCTGTAGAGTTAGAAAATTCTGTTTTTACAATTCCCTTCAGAAACAAGTCTAACAGTTGGGCAGTATTATAGCATAATGTGAATCTTCTCAGGTAATCTGAATAATCCCATATTTATTAAAGAAATTAAATTTTAAGTTAAAAATCTCAAAAAAAATAATCCAGACCCAAGTAGCTTTACTTGTTAAGCCTATCAAACATGTAAGAAATAAATAACATAAATTCTATCCAAATTCTACCAGAAAATTTTAGAGAAGGAAAAATTTCACAATTCTTATATGAAGCAATTATTTTTCTAGTAACAAAGCCAAATAAAGAGGCTACAAGAAGAAGAAATAGACGAATATTGGTCATGAGCAAAGATATAGAATTCTTAACAAAATGTTAGCAGGCTGAATCTGTCAATATATTAAATTTTTTTAAAAATATGACCGAGTCCAGTTTATCTCAGTGGTGCAAGGCTAGTCTAAAACTCCAAACTAATATAAATTACTATATTAAGAAAAATTTTTTAAATCTAATGTAATAGAAAAGACATAAGATACAATCCAATGTCATTCTATATTTTTAAAAATTATTCTCAGAACTTTAGAAATAAAAATTGTTTTTTTCAACCCACGAAAGGGATCTATAATAAATCTACAAATAGCATTTATTCTTAACTATAAAGACTTAATTTACTTTCTCAGGTCAAGAAAGGCAAGGAGACCCTTTACTTAACATTGAACAGGAGTATCTAGCTAGGAAAATAAGGTAAGAAAAAAGAAAAAACTAATCAGCACTCAGACTAGAAAGAAATCCTTTATTTGTAAGCATCACTGTCTACGTAGAAATGTCCATGGAGTCTACCAAAAAGTTATTAGAAATAATAAGAAAGTTTACAAACTTTATAGTTACAAGATCAATGTACAAAATAAATTGTATTTCTTTAAACTTGTATTTGACAACCAGAAGTTGAAATTTACAGTAGCATCAAGAAAACATGAAATACTGAAGGATTCATCTGAAAAAGATAGGTAATACACATGTACTGAAAGTTACAAACCATTACTGAAAGAAATTACAGAAGATTTAAATAAGTGAACAGACATATTGTATTAATGGCTTGAAATTTTCAATATTGTTAGGATACAAGATCTGTCCAAATCTACATAACCAATGCAATCTAAATAAAAATCTGTATTTTTTGTAGAAATTGACAATCTGATGCTACAAATTGTCCAAGAATATAAGGAATTTAGACTAGACAAAAAGACTTAAAAAGTGAAAAAGATGGAGAGTTTACCCTACCTGATTTCACTACTTATTGTAAAAGCTTCAATAATCAAATTAATGCAGTGCTGGTATGAAGTGAAATTAAATAAATCAATGTGATAAAAGAGGCTAGAAATAGGCTCATATATATTCATTTGATTTTCAACAAAGAAAGAAGACAATTTAATAAAAAGTTGTTATGTTTTCAGAACATGATAATGCAACAATTGGATTTCAAAATGACATAAAATGAAAACAGATTTGTACCTCACATCATATACAAATCACTCAAAATAGATCATAGCCTAAATGTGGAATTGAAAGCTATGAAATATCTAGAAGAAAATATAAGGGAAAGTCCTTTTGCCTTTAGGTAAAAAAAAGGAGAAGATCCAGAAAGCCATCATTCTGACCTTTTAGTAGGGAATTTAAATTGAGGTCAACGAGTTCTTTTCTAACAGAATAAATTTAAAGATTTTAATGACCTATAGAAACAAAGTGTTGGGAATTTCTTGTTAAGAACTCTGCTGAAAGGTTCTCTAATTCTTTTATAGTTTCTTGTTAGTATCACTGGTTTAAAGTCATTTGTATACTTGAATAAGGGAAAGAAAGAATAAAGTCAAATGACTTTACTGAGAAGTATAAAGTCAACTGTATTCCAGTGAACATTACCTACATCATTTTGTTCACCTTGGGTCTTTGCAGTCACTAGAGATGCCTAGCCAGTACATGTCTTCTTCAGCTCATAGCTTCTCCCAGTTATGACCAGAATGGCTTGAAAACCATCCTGCAATCTTTTACTGGAAAACCCAGAGACATTTGGTTTTCCAAAGACATAAGGATGGACCATTAAGGAGGGGGCCAATATCACTGAGAAATTCACCATTTAGTGGTGGGAGATGCTGTTACAGAAATGATATCAGTGGAACATGATAAGATCTCAAAATAATAGAAGCCAGCTGGTGGCTTTTTACTGGGAGAAGGCAGGTGGCTGTCATTACAGAAATAAGCAAGAAGGTCTGAATGGCAGCCAGAAAATGGGGGTGGTGCTGTCTTGCAGAAAGCCTTGGAGATGACTCCTTGATATTTTCTAGATCTGACTCAGATTTTTAGAGCCAGACTGAATAACTGAAGGAAAGGCCAGGTCCAGGAAGGATTCTGCAATACCACTACAAATGTGCATTGCCATGACTCCCTCAATCCCTCCCCAAATGGAACTATAAACATTGATGCAAATTACTGTACGCTGGAGACAGAGGAAAACTCAGACTACTCAGACATTGTGAAATATGCTGGACATTGATTCTGAGTTGATACTCACACTTAGGGATGTGAAACACAGTTATGATGCCCCTGTGAGGGTGGGGGCAACTAACAGAATACTGATCTAGATTCAGCCTACAGTGGGCCCATTGAGCTTATGGATCAATCCAGTAGCTACTTCTTCTAATATCACATAAACAATTTGAACAAATACTCTTGCTAGGTGGTAGAGCTACTCTATTAGTTCATTTTGGCAGGAAAGCTATCAGAGTAAGGAAGTCCAAGAAGAAGACTAAAAATTCTTCCGTACCTAACCTGCTGAGTCAATAAACGCAAAACAATATTGTATCGTGGGTGCATTATTCAGCTTACTGGACACACATGACTTAAAAGAAGAGAGGTTTATTTGGCTCAGAGTTTTAAGGGGTGCAGTCCATGTTCAGCTAGCTCCAAGGTAGGACCTTCATGGCAGAAGGGCTTAGCAGAAGTATGCTAACCTTGGTGTGGCTGAAAGCACACAGAGAAAAGGGAGCCCCCAGGTTCTAGAATGTATACTTCCAGGTCACACCTCCCAGTAACTCATCTCCTGTAACCAGGCCTCACCAACAAACAACACATTCAGCGATGAATTATTCATTAATGAATCAATCCACTGATGAGTATAGTGGCCCCATTATCCAATCATCTTTCAAAAGGCCAACCTCTATATACATAAGATTTTGGGGAGACATTTTAAATCTAAATCATAACATTGAAGATAAGTGGAGGTTCATACTACCCATAACCAATTAAATGACATTCTAGAAATTCAGTTTAATGTTTATAGAGGTCCATTGTTTGTTTTACTTTGTCCTGTTTGTTCTTCTACATGTAGTCTTCTATGAACTCCTTCAAAAAGGGGGTTTCTCTCTTTTATTTATTTTTATTAGTACATGCTTGTAGTACATAATGATTATATTTATCATAGGAGTTAGTATATGTATAGCCTAATTCTTCTTATTTTATTTTTTTATCCTCCATCCCTCCTCTCCTTTCCTGCTCTTTCCAATTATTGATCCCTTTCTCATTTGCAAAAGCTCTATTTTCACCATTTTTCCTCTTCAACTTTTTTCATACTCATTTTCTCCCCTCTTCTTCCCCCATCCATTTAAAAAAGATCTCCCAGAAATTGCAGCAAACTTATTTCTTCAACTTATTCTTCCCACTCATTATTTTTTGCTCTCTTACGGAAAATTTGTTTCACATCTCCTGAGATGATTTCTATCTTCCATTATGACTCTACTCATTTTGATTTTTTGTTTCTCAGTCCCTTACTAATTCCTTGCTAAAAGTTAAGAGAGCTTCTAAACCAGCTCTGTCAAGTCACTAATTTATTTTTTGTTACTTTCCTCCTGTAATTCAATCCATTTGTTTAATCCTTTGTTTTAATTATTATATATTGCATACACAGTATTTCAAAATAACTGCTTATACCTATTATGTATACATCTTTATTTCTAAAGAGGATTTCTATCTCCTTTTTCCCAATCCCTTTACTATCTGGTCTAATAATTCTACTTCCTTTACTCTAAGCTATGGGAGATGATATCTTTTTCTGTAGTGATTATCTTTCTCAGACAAATTGTCATGGTTCCTTGCAGACTCTTTTCCTCTGGAAGCATAGTGACAAAGCTAATGATTAGTGTGGAGAAAATAACTAAAGTAGCCTGTCCCTTCATAACATCCTCCTCTAAGTTTAGCACCTGGAAATACATAGAGCACTTCTTGCTTTACAAACTCTTCCACTCTGGACAAATCAATCTCACAAAGAATATCCTTGTACTTACCCCAATGTTATGTTCCTGGAATATAATTTTTTCACTTTCACATTTTGAGTGGCTGGCCTTTGTACCTACACTTGTTATTTGAACTTCTCACTAAGTATTATGCTCCTAGCGAACCCCCAAGCTGAAATAGTACTGCTGTTTTTCCATCTTGCATTAATTTGTAATTAGGAAACGATCTTCTCAAGGAATACTGGTAGGTGGCATGGTGGTGGGGGGGGTTTCCCAACTAAAATCCTATCTCTCTCCCTCTCTCCCTCTCATTGTACCTGGTTTTCCTCTAATTTGGAGACTTGCTTTTCCCAGACACTAGAACATAACCAACTTCTGTTCCCTAAGACTTTTTCACAGTAAATATAAAGCAACACTAAAAGATGTAATATTGGAGATTTAATTTGAAAATAAATAAATAAAAATACAGAGGAGACTAAAAAAATTTTTCATTAATGTGTGCCTATACGAAAAATGAAAAGTATTGAATGTCCAATAATTTTTTTATAATACAAATATTCTACTTAGTGCCATCAGCCTTGCTCCTTCTGTGGACCTTCAAGTTGAGGCTAAAAAGAGAAACAGCTGTGCATTTTTGTTTACTACTCTGTTTATTTGATCTGTGTCACTTAAACACATTACTTAAAAGTCAGATTTCTGAAAGCTCTATCAATTCTGAAAATACATAAAAACCCTGTTCATATATAT